>CM050431.1:19546570-19841570 GCA_027564155.1 Gymnocypris eckloni scoliostomus
ATTTCTAAACATTTTTTTTTTTTTTTTGAATAAGTTTAAGTAATCTTTTGGCTTTTTCTGGAAGCTTTTGAAAGCCCCAGTAGTTCCCTGGTTGAAAACCACTTCTCTGTTATGGCCAAAGCAAGTTACTTTTGTTCACGTTAGTTCAGTGATTTCAATGGACATCTTTTACTCTGACCAAGGAATTGTTCTTGTGTTCAGCATCTTATATTTGATGTATTGTAATCTGAAGATTTACTGTATTTCTGCTACAGTGCTCTCGGATCAGTTTTGGCTGACAGCGTCTCCAGCATCACTTCAGAAAGACTCCAGCACAGCGCAGATGAGACATGATGCACGAGACACACCGTCTGGTTCAAATCAGGGTAAGGGGTTATTATTGTACTGTAAAGTATTACAGTAAAATCTCACTGTTTAGCACTGAGTATCATTTAACTCTTCTATTAAGCATGATTATAATCGAATGCTCTACTATCACGTGTCTGTGTGTGTTTGCAGATGAGCGGCCGGACATTAGAGTCAAGCATGATTCTGAAAAGGGTGAATTTAGAATTATTTGTCTGATACCAGGATCAGATATTGGTGGTTATACTTGTTTTCTTTCTCTTGGAGATGAATATCCACAATTTAAAAAGATACAATCTCGTAAAAAGTCTGGAAAAACCCAGTGTCGTTTTACGGTCTTGGAATATGAATTTTCAAATAATCTTAAGTCAGTCAAGAATAAAGAAGTGAGCTGCAGTTATTCTCCACAAAACACAGCATTTAAACGATCATTCAGTGACAAGTTCAACCTTACAGGTCTGTACTGTTAATAATATTCACCTTTTCACATTAAATGCTAATTAAATCAATGTTTTAATGTAGATTTTTTTCCTCTATAGCTTTTTTTCCTGTGCAAATTCAGTCACCACCAACAAAGGGAACATTATGTAAGTTAATCTCATATTTATGATTAGAATTTTTTTGTGATGATTATTTTGTAACATGACAAAATTATCTCTAATTTAACACCAACCTTCTGTACACGTGCAACAACAATAGAGCCAAAAATTAGTAAAATAAATGTGATTTCTTCTTTGCCAACAACTTTGAACAGTAACTTCTTAATATTGTGAGATTGAAAGCCTGGTCTGGAACAACAATAACAATCTTTACATAATATATAGATATGCTTGCAAAAACAGTTAACAGCGTTTTTAACAATTCTCAGAAATCATGTTTTTTCATTGTGCATTCCAATTAATCTCAATCAAACTGCAGTTGGTTAATTTGATTGGGTTAAAAACAAACAGCTAACTAACACAATAAAAACATGATGACATAGTAAACATGTTCAAAAACGGAGTTATCTGTTTTTTTAAACAACTCTCCATATATATATATATATATATATATATATACAGTGCTAGAAGAGCTTTCATAACCTCTGCTCTTTTTCAACAGATACAAAATACAAAACACAGTCTATGCTACAGATAGAAATGCTGTTTACACTGAGACAGACCTATGCCATGATCACTTGTGCTCTTTCACCGCAAGTCATGAGCTGTTGTAGAGTGCTGGCTTTGTAAGCTGGTGTGGTTTGCAATACTCAAAGATAATGCGTGCTATGAAAAACATGCAAAAAATGTATAAGCAATAACCCAAAATGCATTTTCCCAAAGGCATGAAATGTAGTCTGCTTCAGTTTAGCAGCAAATTTCAGCTTTTGAATAATAATTCTATTATAATGGGACGAAGTTAATGAAATCCTTTTGTTAGGTCATTTTGTTAGTCCATTCAGACCACTGATGTTTTAGAATTTTGTGTTTTAATGAAGTTTCTAAACGTAAGTTAGGGAGGATCGAGCCCATTTTGCAGTCAATCTTTGGGTTGTTCTTTTTTAATAAGTGTATTTCTCTAAACAGCGGTTCCTCCTGTGGAAATTCAGGCCACAACAGAAGGATCAACATTATGTAAGTTCATCTTCTATCATGCATTTCACAATGTTGCACAGTTCTGTCCATATCAGTTTCCTCTATACAACTGAGCCAAATGTGATTTATCAAGCAAGTAAATTCTTTTTTTTTCAACCTTTTCAAATGAAAATAAAGTGGTTATTTCTCATTATTCAGTACAATTTACTTACTGCACAAATACAGTAACATTTTATTTATTTCAGTATCTCTGACTAGAAAATCCAGAACTTATTTGAAGTCCACAACAAAGCTCACAGCAGGCGAGTAGTCTTTTGTCTAGAATATAAACTGTTCTTGGTGGGTAGCTGATCACATTTCTAAACACTGAAATGTGACTAAAAATGCAATATTGTCATTTCATGAACATTTTCACTGAATTGTTATATTTTACTCCTGTTCTAGAAACTTCTCAGCCTTCACAACACCTCAGAGTCCCAAGGGACACCATAACAAGTGTGTTGTATAATAAATGTATTTTTCTAAAACAGAATATTTATCAAATGTTCAAATCTGATTTCTTGCTGACTCAAAGGTATATGGTCAATCGTGATCAGCGGGGTCATTGTTCTGGCCGGACTCACGGGCATCTGCTTGTGCTGCTTCAGCAGTAAGTTCAACATAAGACACACTCATGTAGACAGAACATTTGTGAGATGTCCACACTTTGTTTGTAAAACAAAAGATTTAAAACAATGTATATGATTTTTCTAGCAGAGAATCCGGGGAGGTTTGAATATTCTGAAGTGCAGTATGTAGAAATGTGAGTAAAGTATAACCAAACTTTAAGGAATACAAGTTAGTTTGATAAAAATATATTATTGTCATTTTAGCAGAATCAAGGACAGCTCAGCTAATCAGCATCAAGGTAAGACATTCATATAAATAAATAAAACAAATAAAACAATATAAAAATGTGATGCAGTTGTTATCTTATCAGATGTTCTGGTCCCTTCCCAAGTATTTCAGTATTTAAACACACGTGAACTGAACACTATACATTTTCATCTCTGTAAATCTTTCACATGTTTTATAATGTCAATCCAGGGTTTATATAGAGGGTTAAATGGAGGTTAGGATCCTTAAGTTGGAAAGAAATATCAACAGTATCTCAAATTCATATGAGCTTTACTTGGCCTGTGTATGCTCCGCTTGAAGACGGGTTAATCTTGGGAAAGAACTAAAGAGAGCACAAACTGAACTCTAAACAACATGTTTAACACCATATTGCACGCATCTTTTCTTTTTCTCATCTTGTTCATTTAATATCTATTTGTTTAATTCAGGGCAATGTATACCACCATTCCTGATGTGTGAAAAATAAACAATCCACCAACTTCAACTTAAAAACTCAAGCTCAGTTGCTGCTTTATTTATATATATTTTTAAAGTATAATCAAAATGGTTGTAGCTATTACAACTTAAATTAGATTAAACTGACCTAAAAATTGAGTTGGATTTTGTAAAAAAAAAATTAAGAATTTGAAAAGTTGAAATCGGTTAAATCAATTTGATATATAAATTGAGGTAATGGTCAAATATATATATATATCTCTTCTGTTAAATTCATTTGTTTTAAAATACTTAAATTTTTCTTCTCTTTCAGTTCCATGCCTCTTCTTTGCGGAAAGATAATTAAAACATCAAATACGTGTTTACATACGGTAAAGGATCCAGTGTGTAACAATAACAATATTGTTGTATTTGGTTCTTTTTTGGAGAAATTCTTTGTTAATAGGGTCTGCTTGTTTGCACTCTGTCTGCTGAATGCGTTTTATTTTTTATGCAAATAAAAATGGTGGCCTCTCCTAATTCTTGTGCGAAAATGTTATTCATGTGCATTAAAAAAGATAGAACGTTTTCACACAAATATTGCTAGAAATTTCACAAATAATTACAAGGAACCCACAATTAACACATTCAAATGTGATTATTTTAAAGCTGAAAGACTGAAATAATATTTTCTTGTAAAATTTACCTTAAAAAATCTATATTTACAGTGTGGCATACGGACAGAATTCTATAATAATCTGCTCTGTAAAATGAATGAATGAATAAAAATAAACAATGGAAACACACACACACACACACACACACACACACACATTATTGATGCATACTTGGGAAAATATGTAATCAACTGCAAAAACTGCAATGCTTCCAAATTACTGGTCAAGAACGAAAATTATGTAAACAGCATAGAAATATTTAAGCTGACACCCCCCTCTGCTGTCTAAAGCAGGAATTGACAAAGATGTCTGTGATATTATAGCCCAATAAACTATGTATTCACAATAACAATGGAATTACACAACATTTGAACTATTTTCTTAAAACTGTACTGTTCTAACTTTTAGTACTGTTTTAGTAAATTTTAAAACCTTTTTTAGTAAGTTCTTTCTTTTTTGTATTTTTTATTAAATCATTAGCTATGTCAATGACAGAAACCAGAGCTGTTCAAACAGTTCAATCTAGTAAAGGTGGGGTAGGTGGAGAGGAAAACAATAAGCTAGCGTTAAAAGCACAAGATCTCACCGTCAAACCACTCTCCAAACCACAAGTCCTCCTGTGCACAGGCAGACAAGCCTTAAACAGAAGATGTCTTGTTCTTGCAGCTCCAGCTCGACCATAGTTGTGTCCTGTGGCTTTGAATGACCTCAACACTTCTGAAAAATACTACAACAAAAGCTATTGGGAGAAAATAAGACTTAAATATGACATTTATATTCAGAACTTCCCTTATCATCAGAAAAAAAAAAATTGTTTGTGTTTTTATTTATTTGGTTTGATATCCTTGAAGTTGCCTAAATTATCATTATATTATATTGTGTTTAATATTACAGAGATTTTTTAGGAATAGGTTCCTTTCATTGCTTGCTACTTCCTCGTGTATGTTCTGATGTGGTGTGTGTCTGTACGTCAGTTCATCACTCTTTCATGTGTCGCTGACATGGTGCTGCTCATCCTCCTCATCTTTACACTCTTTCTGGAGGTAAAACCTCAACGTAAGTCAGTTTACATTGTTTTATTAGCTTTGATCTCATATCATATCTTCTCCTCGGCTTTAGACACATTTTTGTCTTTAATATTTGCTCCGTTATCTGTCAGAAGTGCTTATTTTAAGTACTACCAACATTTACAAAATAGTACAATCAATATTTAAAGCCCAAATAACAACTGCAAAACATTTAACAGATATAGACAAAATACGCACAGCTGTGGCATATCAAGCAATTTGTGGAAAAGGGGACGTGATGATGGGGAAAATTTTTTATATGTTTCAGTGCGTATGCTTTTACATTATTTTAAAATGCATACACGTGTATTTGTTTTACATTATGTCTAAACAGTGTATGCTGTTTGTTCTGCAGTTGTTTGAGTTGTTTAAGTTGTGAATAAACACAAACGCAAAAGCCACTGTTATTTTTAGGTGGATGACTTTCTTACTGGGTTGTAGTTTTCTTCTAGCTGCATGCATGAATTAGATGCACGTCGACAGAAATAGCTTGTAAAAGGTGATATGTCACAGCAGTAGTTTTTGGATTTCCTCTGAACCTCTGCCTTGTTCTTATCAACCAGTGGTTCTCAACCTTTGACTTGAAGGCCACCGATTGTCCAACACAACATTCAAGGGCCCTATTACTGGCTATTTTCTCTGGTATTTCGGTTTTATGCATGACAATGTTGCTTGATTTTAACAGAAATAATTAGATACGCTTAATTTTGTGATAAGATTCAAGTTTTGTTTTGTTTGTTATTATTCATTAACACTTGATTTAATTGTGTTTTTAGTACATTAATTTCTAAAAAAAAATTTATTATTATTTGAATAAGTTTAAGTAATCTTTTGGCTTTTTCTGGAAGCTTTCGAAAGCCCCCAGTAGTTCCCTGGTTGAAAACCACTTCTCTGTTATTGCCAAAGCAAGTTACTTTTGTTCACGTTAGTTCAGTGATTTCAATGGACATCTTTTATTCTGACCAAGGAATTGTTCTTGTGTTCAGCATCTTATATTTGATGTATTGTAATCTGAAGATTTACTGTATTTCTGCTACAGTGCTCTCGGATCAGTTTTGGCTGACAGCGTCTCCAGCATCACTTCAGAAAGACTCCAGCACAGCGCAGATGAGACATGATGCACGAGACACACCGTCTGGTTCAAATCAGGGTAAGGGGTTATTATTGTACTGTAAAGTATTACAGTAAAATCTCACTGTTTAGCACTGAGTATCATTTAACTCTTCTATTAAGCATGATTATAATCGAATGCTCTACTACCACGTGTCTGTGTGTGTTTGCAGATGAGCGGCCGAACATTAGAGTCAAGCATGATTCTGAAAAGGGTGAATTTATAATTATTTGTCTGATCAGATATTGGTGGTTATACTTGTCTGGGTGTTTGACTGCATTTAATTTTGAATAATTAACTATGCATTTTATCCGACTATGAAAGTTAGATATATATATATATATATATATATATATATATATATATATATATTGTAGAGAAATATATACAATTATATATTGTATATGACATACAAGAGCCTCTTGGGATACTTCTCAAGTGAGAGCACAATGTTTACCTCTCTTCCTCCAAGGAGGTTGAGGTGGTCAGCTTGGGCTGCTGGGCGGAGCAGCCCCAATTGTGTTCCAGCTCCTTATTCGGGGAATGTCACTTCTCGTACTCGCCAGAATCGGAGTCAGAGGTGCGCCCGGGCCGAAGACGGATCTGCGGATCGATAGTCTTCGGCCAGAACGCCCTGATGCCAATGGTCCAGGGCCTTGAGGGCCGGCCCCTCTGGGGAAGAGCGGTGTACACCGCATTACACGGTGCCCGTCTCTCCTCAGTGCCCTCAGGAGATCAGTCTGCTAACCCTGCCAGTGTTCCAGGGCACAGCGGTCTCCAGCGAGCGCTTCTCTCAGTCTCTTCCGCCCAGAAATGTAGCGGAGATGGGAGGCTCGCCACCCCTTCGGGGGTCTCTAGAGCAGCTAGATCGGCCGTCCCCTGCCGGTCCTCCGCTCCAGGGCACCGAGCTAGCCGCTCTAAGTACACCAGAGGCATACAATTATACGAGCTTTTATGTAGATAGCGTCAAATCTACATAGACTAATAGATAAATGAACCCATTAAATGGGGTTTAAAGGCTTTGTAAGACCAGTTTCTTATTCTAGCACTCTCTAATCTAATCTGATGCGGTTTCATAATCATTTAAACATTAATTTCAGCGAATTTGTCCACTGTGTCACCATCGAACATAACAACATGTGAGTTTCCTTGATTGATTGTTATTACTTCACAACTATATCCTCTCAACCAACATAAATCTTTTTCATTTTGCACACATGCTTTGTATTATTATTTCATCTGTATTATAATCATCCATTTAACAGTAATTTGCCCTTTAATAACATGTAGTGTAACTCTAATTCTGTGGGTTCAATAGCTTTGGCTGTAACATCCAGTACAGAAATCATAACAGATTCGATAACCAGTAAGTTTCTTTCCTTCTCATAATTTCTCTCGACTTATCAAACGTTTTGATTGTCTGGCTTTACTCATCTAAATGTGTTCCATTACTACAGATATGTCCAGTCTTAGTACCCATGACAGCCACAGGTTAACAGATCCTGCAAATGGTGAGTCCTCAGGTCATCTCCTCTGATTTATATCATTACTGTAGCCAAAACACATTGATTGAATTATTTACAAAACCTCAGCATCCTTGGAATCGACTACAATTACTGATACAGAACCTGCATCAGGTAAATACTAATAAATGTATATTTATCTAACTATATATGGTCTTAATTCCCAATTCACATCTAAGCTTAAAAAGTTGATCAATTAATCTATGAATCAGTGTTCAGCCAAAACAAATGAATAAACATGCTGAATATAATACAGATATGCTAATGGTAAGGTTTTTCTTTATAGTTTCCCCCTTAATGACTGAAGGCCCTGAAATCAAAAAGTACTCAAATACAAGTAAGTAACTTTACTCGGAGGATGAGTTAATAAATGCAGCACATTCATTGGAAACCGGATGGCACTGAACATTAAATACATACATTAATGCAACAGTGCATTTCTTGTTAATCTTTGATATCTTTGTCTCACACAGAAATGCTTTTCTTCATTGCTGTGGTTGTAAGTGGTGGAGGAATTGTACTGACTGGACTCGTGGGCATCTGTTTGTATGGATGTACACGTACGTGTAAAGAAACTGACATGTCTTCCTTATGGCTTATAGTTAGATTCTAATTGAACAGATACATGTTCAGCTTGACAATTTGTTGTTTCTTTCATTGCAGGAAAGTCAAAGGCAGAGAGGTAAGGATATATCTGAGTATAAATACCGAGTACACGTATTAAATCATTAAAAGAATAGTTCACTGAAAAAATTTTTTTTGCTGCAATTTTACATCATCAGAACAGATTTGGAGAAATGTAGCATTACATCACTTTTCCACTAATGGATCTCATTTTCTCATTCTCAAACAGTTGATAAAAACATTACAATAATTCACAAGCTATCCACATGACTCTAGTCATGACATATTGTGGAGTTAAAACCATGTATTTGTAAGAAACAAATATAGGCTTCTGGCCAAAACATGAGATTATAATCCATGATAAGACTTCCTCCAGTGTTTTGCTTGTAAACAGTGCTTGATTTGTGCATATTTCTCTCCTGATTCAGATTAGATGACATGTTTACTGCAGAAAGCAATATCATATGAGTACATATGTACTGTATTTTAGTCAGAAGCAATGGTTTAAGTTAAAAACATCTTAATGATGGATTTATTTATTACCAACAGTGGTGGTGGTGGAGTGTGGGTTACTTGTGGAATATTTTGATGTTTTTATCAGCTGTTTGGACTCATTCTGTTGGCACCCATTCACTGTAGAGGACCCATTGGTGGGCATGTGTTGTAATGCTAAATTTCTCCAAATCTGTTCGAATGAAGAAACAAGCTCTACAACTTGAATGTTGAATGTGAGTAAATTGTCAGCAAATAAAACATTTGGGCGTGAACTACTTTCTAAAATTGAACTGAATGAAAATTATATTTGTGAAATCTACTAGGATTTGGATTGAATTCAACAAAAACATGGTACGTTTTACCCCCAATTTAAGCCATTTCTTACTCAAAACATAAATAAAGTCCAAGGTTTGCTGCATTGTAGGACTTTCTTCACCAACGGCCAGTTCAGAAACTGTAAGTATTATCAGTTTACGTTTGTTAGAGCAACTAATTGGATCATTTTAATATTTCCGGCATTTTAATAGATCACTCTTTGTTATTTAGACCGGAGAGGAAGATGCAGTGCTTTATTCAAGCATCAACTTCATGCAACCCCCCTCTCAACCACCAGGTAAAGAGTAAAGCATGTCCCCTCTATATTATGCTACCATCATTTTGTCAGTTCTCTCAAACAGTTACATTTGATAAAACTATATCTTCATCTTAGTTTGATCTCTCTCATAGTCATTATTTGATATCTGATGTGTCATGTTATGCAGGAAACACTGAAGAATCAAGGCAAACTGAGGTAAGTAAAGCAGTTGGTTACACATCACACATCAGTTATGTTCATATTAAGATTTAATTTTCCTCCAGGTTGAACTGAATCATTTGTATTGCACCATCCACACCGAACCGGCCATCTCCAGTGACAGCAGGAGTGTTTACAGTCAGCTGAAGGTTCACTGAAAGAATACATCTTTCCCTGCTACTGTTTTCATACAGGCCAGAGCTGATCAATCTGCATTTTAAACAGGATTTAGTCCTCTGTAGAAAATGCATGTCAATGTTATTGTAACTTCTGCTTCTTAATTTCATCATCTTAACCTTTCAAACCTGTGTCATAAACGTCTGACTGATTTCGGGTTACTTGTATTTTCTGTAGTTTCACACGTACATTATAACCACATCAGAAGGCACACAGTATTAATATGCATATTTTTAAGCAATAATAATTACCTAACAATTGTTATACTGTGGTATTGCGAATGGCAGTTGTATTGATGAACATAGAGGCACTCATATTTTGTCCTGTTGCTTTGTGTGAATATTTTACCCGATGTTCATTATTTAAAGCACCTCATTTGTGTTTCTCTTCTGGTTCCTTTTGTACTTTTATCCTGTTCCTCAAAGTTATGTCTGAAATCTCTTCGAAGACTGGAGTAGTTGAAATCAGCTTTGCAATCAGGAATACAATATATTAAGATTCATTTTAAATTGGAATAATATTTCACAATGATACTGGTTTTGTATTTGTGATAAAATAAATGCAACCTTAGCGTGCAAGAAAGACTTTTCCAAAAATGTAAAACAAAAGATTCTCTCCAAGCCCAACCTTTTGAATGGTGATTTACTTTAAGAAATAATTGTATTTTATGTTTGTATAACTTTTTTTAAATCACCATTTTAAGTTTGTTTTCTTCTTTTGTTTTTGAATGACTGAAAACAGACTTACATCAGAATGTAAAACAGCAGATGTGTTGTTTGTGCCGCTCCGTCTCTGCTCAACCACAATGGTGTCCTGTGGCTTAACACTTCAGACAAACACAAACAATCATGAGACTACTAATAAATTGACCTAATTAAAATGATATTCTGAACTTCCCTTTAGCATCAGATAAATAAAATGTTGCTGATCATTATACTTCTGTGTCATATGTTTAATTTGATACAAACCTGTGGTGTATGTTCTGATGTGGTGTGTGTCTGTACGTCAGTTCATCACTCTTTCATGTGTCGCTGACATGGTGCTGCTCATCCTCCTCATCTTTACACTCTTTCTGGAGGTAAAACCTCAACGTAAGTGCCATTTGAAATATGTAAATTAATATGAATTTCACATCAAGTGTCTGCTCTCCTCTGCTTTAGGAGAGTATGCACATTTTATCTTTAATATTTTTAACTGTCACAACTGCTGATTTAAGGTATTATTTATAAAATAACACAATAAACATATAGCAGAATAATTCAGATATGACAAAATATGCAGAGCTGTACTTTGCAAAATCAACCCATTTTTATTTATTTAATAAATACATCTTGATTTATTTTTGTGTTTAGTATTCAATTTAATTTAGTTTATTTTTATATAATAAAAGGGGGTTTATTATAGCGTTGTAAAATCTCACTGTTTAGATTGTCATTTATGAGTTACTATATTATAATCGAATGCTCTACTATCACGTGTCTGTGTGTGTTTGCAGATGAGCGGCCGAACATTACAATCAAGCATGATTCTGAAAAGGGTGAATTTAGAATTATTTGTGTGATTCCAGGATCAGATATTGGTGGTTATACTTGTTTTCTTTCTCTTGGAGATGAATATCCACAATTTAAAAAGATACAATCTCGCGAACAGTCTGGAAAAACACAGTGTCGTTTTACGGTCTTGGAATATGAATTTTCAAATAATCTGAAGTCAGTCAAAAATAAAGAAGTGAGCTGCAGTTATTATCCACAAAACACAGCATTTGAACGATCATTCAGTGACAAGATCAACCTTACAGGTCTGTACTGTTAATAATATTCAAATTATAACCATCTTTTTCTGTTTACTGCCATCTGGCAAGCGCTTCAGGAGCATGATGGCAAAAACTGAGAGACTGAGGAGGAGCTTCTTCCTCAGGCCATCAGGCTCCTTAACACAAACTCAGTTTCATAAACATTTACAAGATTCAATTTATTAACTCCAAACATTCACTATTCTCATCATCCAGTATGTGCTGCTATGTGTACATACCGGCAACAACCTGCTTGCACATCCTCTTGCACATCCCTGTTCATATTACTATAAATTAAGTCCCAGTATACTGTTTTACACATCTTATTTGTTTTGCACTTTTATTCTACTGCACATTTTACTCTTTATTTCTCTTCTTCTTTATTTATATTTATATATATGCTCTTGTGTTGTGTTACTTCTATTTAATTTAAATTTTTTTGTATTGTCCACTGAGCGGACTTGACTTGATTTACATTTCAATTCTGATTATACCCTGTATAATTTAGTATGTGACGAATAAACAAACCTTGAACCTTGAATTTAACAATTTTCTTAAAACTGTACTGTTCTACATTTTAGTACTGTTTAAGTAAGTTTTAAAACCTTTTTTAGTAAGTTCTTTCTTTTTTGTATTTTTTATTAAATCATTAGCTATGTCAATGACAGAAACCAGAGCTGTTCAAACAGTTCAATCTAGTAAAGGTGGGGTAGGTGGAGAGGAAAACAATAAGCTAGCTTAAAAGCACAAGATCTCACCGTCAAACCACTCTCCAAACCACAAGTCCTCCTGTGCACAGGCAGACAAGTCATAAACAGAAGATGTCTTGTTCTTGCAGCTCCAGCTCGACCATAGTTGTGTCCTGTGGCTTTGAATGACCTCAACACTTGAAAATACTACAACAAAAGCTATTGGGAGAAATAAGACTTAAATATGACATTTATATTCAGAGCTTCCCTTATCATCAGAAAAAATTGTTTGTGTTTTATTTATTTGGTTTGATATCCTTTGAAGTTTAACTTATCATTATATTATATTGTGTTTAATATTACAGAGATTTTTAGGAATAGGTTCCTTTCATTGCTTGCTACTTCCTCGTGTATGTTCTGATGTGGTGTGTGTCTGTCGTCAGTTCATCACTCTTTCATGTGTCGCTGACATGGTGCTGCTCATCCTCCTCATCTTTACACTCTTTCTGGAGGTAAAACCTCAACGTAAGTCAGTTTACATTGTTTTTATTAGCTTTGATCTCATATCATATCTTCTCCGGCTTTAGACACATTTTTGTCTTTAATATTTGCTGCTATCTGTCAGAAGTGCTTATTTTAAGTACTACCAACATTTACAAAATAGTACAATCAATATTTAAAGCCCAAATAACAACTGCAAAACATTTAACAGATATAGACAAAATGCACCTGCGGCATATCAAGCAATTTGTGGAAAAACGTGATGATGGGGAAAAATTTGATATGTTTCAGTGCGTATGCTTTACATTATTTTAAAATGCATACACGTGTATTTGTGTTACAGTATGTCTAAACAGTGTATGCTGTTTGTTCTGCAGTTGTTTGAGTTGTTTAAGTTGTGAATAAACACAAACGCAAAAGCCACTGTTATTTTTAGGTGGATGACTTTCTTACTGGGTTGTAGTTTTCTTCTAGCTGCATGCAGGAATTAGATGCACGTTGTCAGAAATAGCTTGTAAAAGGTGATATGTCACAGCAGTAGTTTTTGGATTTCCTCTGAACCTCTGCCTTGTTCTTATCAACCAGTGGTTCTTAACCTTTGACTTGAAGGCCACCGATTGTCCAACACAACATTCAAGGGCCTATTACTGGCTATTTTCTCTGGTATTTCGGTTTTATGCATGACAATGTTGCTTGATTTTAACAGAAATAATTAGATACGCAATTTTGTGATAAGATTCAAGTTTTGTTTTGTTATTATTCATTAACACTTGATTTAATTGTGTTTTAGTACATTAATTTCTAAACATTTTTTTAATTATTTGAATAAGTTTAAGTAATCTTGGCTTTTTCTGGAAGCTTTGAAAGCCCCAGTAGTTCCCTGGTTGAAAACCACTTCTCTGTTATTGCCAAAGCAAGTTACTTTTGTTCACGTTAGTTCAGTGATTTCAATGGACATCTTTTATTCTGACCAAGGAATTGTTCTTGTGTTCAGCATCTTATATTTGATGTATTGTAATCTGAAGATTTACTGTATTTCTAAGTGCTCTCGGATCAGTTTTTTGGCTGACAGTCTCCAGCATCACTTCAGAAAGACTAGCACAGCGCAGATGAGACATGATGCAATGAGACACACCGCCTGGTTCAAATCAGGGTAAGGGTTATTATTGTACTGTAAAGTATTACAGTAAAATCTCACTGTTTAGCACTGAGTATCATTTAACTCTTCTATTAAGCATGATTATAATCGAATGCTCTACTACCACGTGTCTGTGTGTGTTTGCAGATGAGCGGCGAACATTAGAGTCAAGCATGATTCTGAAAAGGGTGAATTTAGAATTATTTGTGTGATTCCAGGATCAGATATTGGTGGTTATATTTGTTTTCTTTCTCTTGGAGATGAATATCCACAATTTAAAAAGATACAATCTCGTAAAAAGTCTGGAAAAACACAGTGTCGTTTTACGGTCTTGGAATATGAATTTTCTAATAATCTGAAGTCAGTCAAGAATAAAGAAGTGAGCTGCAGTTATTCTCCACAAAACGCAGCATTTAAACAATCATTCAGTGACAAGATCAACCTTACAGGTCTGTACTGTTAATAATATTCACCTTTTCACATTAAATGATAATTAAATCAATGTTTTAATGTAGATTTTTTTTTTCCTCTATAGCTTTTTTTCACCCCCAACAAAGGGAACATTATGTAAGTTAATCTCATTTATGATTATTATTTTTTTGTGATGATTATTTTGTAACATGGCAAAATTATCAATAAAAAACAACAATAACAATCTTTACATAATATATAGATATGCTTGCAAAAACAGTTAACAGCGTTTTTAACAATTCTCAGAAATCATGTTTTTTCATTGTGCATTCCAATTAATCTCAATCAAACTGCAGTTCGGTTAATTTGACTGGGTAAAAAAAAAAAACAGCTAACTAACACAATAAAAACATGATGACATAGTAAACATGTTCAAAAACAGAGTTATCTGTTTTTTTAAACAACTCTCCATATATATATATATACAGTGCTAGAAGAGCTTTCATAACCTCTGCTCTTTTTCAACAGATGTCACAAAAACACAGTCTATGCTACAGATAGAAATGCTGTTTACACTGAGACAGACCTATGCCATGATCACTTGTGCTCTTTCACCGCAAGTCATGAGCTGTTGTAGAGTGCTGGCTTTGTAAGCTGGTGTGGTTTGCAATACTCAAAGATAATGCGTGCTATGAAAAACATGCAAAAAATTCATATGCAATAACCCAAAATGCATTTTTACAAAGGCATGAAATGTGGTCTGCTTCAGTTTAGCAGAAAATTTCAGCTTTTGAATAATAATTCTATTATAATGGGACGAAGTTAATGAAATCCTTTTGTTAGGTCATTTTGTTAGTCCATTCAGACCACTGATGGTTTAGAATTTTGTGTTTTAATGAAGTTTCTAAACGTAAGTTAGGGAGATCGAGCCCATTTTGCAGTCAATCTTTGGGTTGTTCTTTTTAATAAGTGTATTTCTAAACAGCGGTTCCTCCTGTGGAAATTCAGGCCACAACAGAAGGATCAACATTATGTAAATTCATCTTCTATCATGCATTTCACAATGTTGCACAGTTCTGTCCATATCAGTTTCCTCTATACAACTGAGCAAATGTGATTTATCAAACAGTAAATTCTTTTTTTTTCAACCTTTTCAAATGAAAATAAAGTGGTTATTTCTCATTATTCAGTCAAAGTTACTTACTGCACAAATACAGTAACATTTAATTTATTTCAGTATCTCTGACTAGAAAATCCAGAACTTATTTGAAGTCCACAACAAAGCTCACAGCAGGCGAGTAGTCTTTTGTCTAGAATATAAACTGTTCTTGGTGGGTAGCTGATCACATTTCTAAACACTGAAATGTGACTAAAAATGCAATATTGACATTTCATGAACATTTTCACTGAATTGTTATATTTTACTCCTGTTCTAGAAACTTCTCAGCCTTCACAACACCTCAGAGTCCCAAGGGACACCATAACAAGTGTGTTGTATAATAAATGTATTTTCTAAAACAGAATATTTATCAAATGTTCAAATCTGAATTCTTGCTGACTCAAAGGTATATGGTCAATCATGATCAAGCGGGTCATTGTTCTGGCCGGACTCACGGGCATCTGCTTGTGCTGCTTCAGCAGTAAGTTCAACATAAGACACACTCATGTAGACAGAACATTTGTGAGATGTCCACACTTTGTTTGTAAAACAAAACATTTAAAACAATGTATATGATTTTTCAAGCAGAGAATCCGGGGAGGTTTGAATATTCTGAAGTGCAGTATGTAGAAATGTGAGTAAACTATAACCAAACTTTAAGGTATACAAGTTAGTTTGATAAAAATATATTATTGTCATTTTAGCAGAATCAAGGACAGCTCAGCTAATCAGCATCAAGGTAAGACATTCTGAACTCTAAACAACATGTTTAACACACATCTTTTCTTTTCTCATCTTGTTCATTTAGATCTATTTGTTTAATTCAGGGCAATGTATACCACCATCCCTGAATCTTCTGTTAAATTCATTTGTTTTAAAATACCATTCAAATGTGATTATTTTAAAGCTGAAAGACTGAAATAATATTTTCTTGTAAAATTTACCTTAAAAAAATCTATATTTACAATGTGGCATACGGACAGAATTCTATAATAATCTGCTCTGTAAAATAAATTAATTAATAAAAATAAACAATGGAAACACACACACACACACACACACACACACACACACACACACACACACACATTATTGATGCCTACTTGGGAAAATATGTAATCAACTGCAAAATCTGCAATGCTTCCAAATTACTGGTCAAGAACGAAAATTGTGTAAACAGCATAGAAATATTTAAGCTGACACCCCCCTCTGCTGTCTAAAGCAGGAATTGACAAAGATGTCTGTGATATTATAGCCCAATAAAGTATGTATTCACAATAACAATGGAATTACACAACATTTGAACTATTTTCTTAAAACTGTACTGTTCTAAATTTTAGTACTGTTTTAGTAAGTTTTAAAACCTTTTTTAGTAAGTTCTTTCTTTTTTGTATTTTTTATTAAATCATTAGCTATGTCAATGACAGAAACCAGAGCTGTTCAAACAGTTCAATCTAGTAAAGGTGGGGTAGGTGGAGAGGAAAACAATAAGCTAGCGTTAAAAGCACAAGATCTCACCGTCAAACCACTCTCCAAACCACAAGTCCTCCTGTGCACAGGCAGACAAGCCTTAAACAGAAGATGTCTTGTTCTTGCAGCTCCAGCTCGACCATAGTTGTGTCCTGTGGCTTTGAATGACCTCAACACTTCCGAAAAATACTACAACAAAAGCTATTGGGAGAAAATAAGACTTAAATATGACACTTATAATCAGAGCTTCCCTTATCATCAGAAAAAATTAAATGTTTGTGTTCTCATTTATTTGATTTGATATCCTTGAAGTTGCCTAACTTATCATTATATTATATTGTGTTTAATATTACAGAGATTTTTTAGGAATAGGTTCCTTTCATTGCTTGCTACTTCCTCGTGTATGTTCTGATGTGGTGTGTGTCTGTACGTCAGTTCATCACTCTTTCATGTGTTGTTGACATGGTGCTGCTCATCCTCCTCATCTTTACACTCTTTCTGGAGGTAAAACCTCAACGTAAGTCAGTTTACATTGTTTTATTAGCTTTGATCTCATATCATATCTTCTCCTCGGCTTTAGACACATTTTTGTCTTTAATATTTGCTCCATTATCTGTCAGAAGTGCTTATTTTAAGTACTACCCACATTTACAGCCCAAATAACAACTGCAAAACATTTAACAGATATAGACAAAATACGCACAGCTGCGGCATATCAAGCAATTTGTGGAAAAGGGGACGTGATGATGGGGAAAATTTTTTATATGTTTCAGTGCGTATGCTTTTACATTATTTTAAAATGCATACACGTGTATTTGTTTTACATTATGTCTAAACAGTGTATGCTGTTTGTTCTGCAGTTGTTTGAGTTGTTTAAGTTGTGAATAAACACAAACGCAAAAGCCACTGTTATTTTTAGGTGGATGACTTTCTTACTGGGTTGTAGTTTTCTTCTAGCTGCATGCAGGAATTAGATGCACGTCGACAGAAATAGCTTGTAAAAGGTGATATGTCACAGCAGTAGTTTTTGGATTTCCTCTGAACCTCTGCCTTGTTCTTATCAACCAGTGGTTCTTAACCTTTGACTTGAAGGCCACCCATTGTCCAACACAACATTCAAGGGCCCTATTACTGGCTATTTTCTCTGGTATTTCGGTTTTATGCATGACAATGTTGCTTGATTTTAACAGAAATAATTAGATACGCTTAATTTTGTGATAAGATTCAAGTTTTGTTTTGTTTGTTATTATTCATTAACACTTGATTTAATTGTGTTTTTAGTACATGAATTTCTAAAAAAATTATTATTATTTGAATAAGTTTAAGTAATCTTTTGGCTTTTTCTGGAAGCTTTCGAAAGCCCCCAGTAGTTCCCTGGTTGAAAACCACTTCTCTGTTATTGTCAAAGCAAGTTACTTTTGTTCACGATAGTTAAGGAAAATAGTAGCCTTTATAATGTCATATTTTGCAGTTTTACTCTGGCCAAGGAATTGTCCTTGTGTTCAGCATCTTATATTTGATGTATTGTAATCTGAAGATTTACTGTATTTCTGCTACAGTGCTCCCGGATCAGTTTTGGCTGACAGCGTCTCCAGCATC
Organism: Gymnocypris eckloni scoliostomus; assembly: GCA_027564155.1. Lineage (NCBI taxonomy): Eukaryota > Metazoa > Chordata > Actinopteri > Cypriniformes > Cyprinidae > Gymnocypris > Gymnocypris eckloni. Next base: position 19,565,027 of record CM050431.1, read on the forward strand.
ACTTCAGAAAGACTCCAGCACAGCGCAGATGAGACATGATGCACGAGACACACCGTCTGGTTCAAATCAGGGTAAGGGGTTATTATTGTACTGTAAAGTATTACAGTAAAATCTCACTGTTTAGCACTGTGTATCATTTAACTCTTCTATTAAGCATGATTATAATCGAATGCTCTACTATCACGTGTCTGTGTGTGTTTGCAGATGAGCGGCCGAACATTAGAGTCAAGCATGATTCTGAAAAGGGTGAATTTAGAATTATTTGTCTGATTCCAGGATCAGATATTGGTGGTTATACTTGTTTTCTTTCTCTTGGAGATGAATATCCACAATTTAAAAAGATACAATCTCGTGAACAGTCTGGAAAAACACAGTGTCGTTTTACGGTCTTGGAATATGAATTTTCAAATAATCTGAAGTCAGTCAAGAATAAAGAAGTGAGCTGCAGTTATTATCCACAAAACACAGCATTTAAACGATCATATAGTGACAAGATCAACCTTACAGGTCTGTACTGTTAATAATATTCACCTTTTCACATTAAATGCTAATTAATTCAATGTTTTTAATGTAGATTTTTTTCCTCTATAGCTTTTTTTCCTGTGCAAATTCAGTCACCACCAACAAAGGGAACATTATGTAAGTTCAGCTGATATTTATGATTGCTAATTTTTTGTGATGATTATTTTGTAACAGCTAAACTTTCTTTGCAGATTCAACACCAACTTTCTCTATAAATGCTACAACAACAGAGCCAAAAGGTGAGAGAACTAAATGTGACACAACAATAGTGATGATTTCTTCTTTACCATTAATGAATAGTACGTTCTTAATATTTCAGCTGCTTCGACTACAGAATACAGTACTTATTATGAGACCACAATAAACCCTACAACTGGTGAGCACCTTTTTAATATGAAGATTTCATTTTATGATTATGAATTCTGCAAGAACTAAGTAGCATTTAAATGGATTATGACAAACCCGTTCTCGAGGTAAACTCCAGTCCTCGGGACACATGATGAGATGTTTTCCCTGCAGTCATGAGGATCTGAAACATTATGTTTCATTCTGTAGTCCTCCTCAGAATTGAGGAACAGTTTGTAGATTCAGCCACAGTCCCAATGACAAAGACTTCATTGTGTGATATAGCACTTAATAAAATATATAAATAAATAAGGTTATGTAATATTCTGGTTTAGAATAGGTAAACACGGGTCAAGAGGTAAAACAAATCAATATTAAATAGATCTGAGGATGTAAACTTTAAGGAAGTAGATCATTATTTGGTCATTCTGAGGTGAAGTTTTCTGATATGACTCATGACATTGTTCTCAAAAGTGTGAAATGTCAAACAATCGGTCTATTATTAAAGTTATCAAGAAATATGTGTGATTATTCATGACAAATATAATTACTTTGAGATGTTTAAAGTCAATAAGTATATGAACTAAATCATTGAAAAGATATTTGTATTTAATAATTGTTTGATGTACTGAATTGCTACATTGTAGAAACCCCTCATTCACAACCGCTCAATGTCACATGGAACACGACAGCGGGTGAGTTACTGCACTACAGTGAAGGTTGTTCGAGCAGATGCTGTTGTTAAAGCTACACTATGTAACTTTTTTGCTCAAAATTGACAAAATTTATATAATGAGCAAGTACATCAAGAATCCATCTTCCAAAACATGATTTTGTCTTATCCTGAATCACTACACCTATAATAAGTGTTTATATTTGGACTGTTTTGGCAGAGAAGCCCATTACCTGCATGACTTGTAGCTCCGGCTACAATGTTATTCTGCAGGATTCATGCAGTTTTGTTTATTCACTGCTAGAATTACAAAAGTTACATAGTGTCCCTTCAAAGGAACAGTTCACCCAAAAATGAAATTTTGCTGAAAATGTACACTCAATTCATCTAAAATGTAGAATAGTTTGTTTCCTCTCTATAGAGATTTGGAGAAATGTAGCATTACATCACTTGCTCACCAATAGACCCTCTGCAGTGAATGGGTGCCGTCAGAATGAGAGTCCAAACAGCTGATAAAGCATCACAATGATACACACAACTCCAGAGCATCAAGTAATGTCTCATGAAGTGAAAAGCTGCGGCACCCATTCACATGGCAGAGGATCCATTGGTGAGCAAGTGCTGTAATGCAAATTTCTTCAAATCTGTTCCAGTGAAGAAACAAACTCGGATGCTTGGATGGCCTGAGGATGGGTACATTTTCATTTTGGGGTGAACTATTTCTATAAGAGATGTCAAAGTGTTCAAGTGTCTCTTCCTTCATTTCAACCTTTTAGTTCTCAAAGTTTCAACTCCTGGTGCTGTCCATACACCAAGAAAAAGTAAGTATTAACAATCAGTATAAATCAATTAATCACTGCAACTGAAAACTTTGCAAATGGTAATCAATCTTATTTCTTGGTGACACAAAGAAACATGGCTCATCTTGACACTGGCAGCCACAAGCACAGGGATTTTCCTGACCGGACTCATGGGCATCTGTCTGTGCTGCATGAGTACGTTACCAATACATGCAAATATAGACTGCCTCTTTAATATCCAGTTTGCAGAACAGCACATTAATGCACTTGTATGATTTATTTCACTAGGACTGCAGTCAAGGAAGAAGAGGTGAGACTTTTCTAGTGCACATGCTGTTAGTGTTAAAACCATAAACATATAATAATTAAAAAAATAAAATGTGTTTCTTATTATTTTAAGCCCTGTGAATACTTCTGTAGCAGCCATGTACCAGACCCCAGGTAAATCTTAATCATTTATACTAATTATTATGTCATGCATATGAGCAGGTTATGTTCATAAGTTTAATGAGAACAAATAAATATTGTGATAGTATATCATTATATAATGTGTTTCTAATGTATCAGATGATATTAATGCCAGCGAGGAACGTTCTGAAGAAAATGGGGTGAGTATATAAAGGCCTGTGACAGAGACCTTCCAATGGTTACATCCTCCACCTTATGTATTTATTGATTCGCTTCACATATTGTATATTTATCTACACTCTTTGCTCTACAGATGAAGCTGAACCACGTGTACTGCACCATCCCTGATGTAGCTACAGACACTCATGAGTTATACAGTCTGGCACAAATGCCAAACCATCCTCTGCCAGTTTAATTTTTCTTTCATTATATTATAATAGTTAAACTAATTGACATCAAAAGAGAATGTGGATGTTTCAATCAAACTATTTAGTTTTTCTAATGATCAAAAACAAAATGCATATTGTTAGCCTATTAATGGCATGAATGTTTTAACTTCATCACTGTTGTACATTGCACACACACACACACACACGCACGCACGCATGCAGCGCACGCACACACACACACACACACACACACACACACACACACACACACACACACACACACACACACACTGTGACTGATGATTGTGGTCTTTACAGACAGCCTACTTCTCCCTTAAACTTTTCTTTGTATCTCAGACCAGTGAGAATATGTCATTTAAAATGACATTTTAAGCACATGGTTTTAGTCATTACATGCTTAATTTTTGCATTGTTGCTCTTTGTTAAAGCCAAAAGGACATGAAACATTATTTATTACTTGAACATTACAAAGAAGCTGTTTTCCCTCAAAGTAAAGCTGCTGGTCAATGAACAATATAACTATTCAAACAGAGACAGAATTTGTACAAATGTTCAAATCTTTACATTTGCATTTAATCATACAAATAGCACATTATTAGAATAAATATACCCGCCCTAGAAAATAAATAAATAAAAATAACTAAGATATAGTAGTATTATATATTCACCATTTCTATCACTCCACTTCTTTGTGTTTATATTTCATATTTGTGACCCTGACTGGACCACAAAACCAGTCATAAACACGGGTATATTTGAAGAAATAGCCAAAATACAGCACAATTGAGTTAACAAATTTTATTCTATGTTTGATTTACTTCTGACTAAGAGGTGTGCAGCAAGAGTGACTTGAGATCGTTTGTGTGACCATGGGACAGCTGTGCTTTTGTCTCTATGATAATGGTAAGATCAACTGACTGAGAGATTCAACACTGTTTAACAATGAGTTGTAACTTGTTTGTGGTGACATGCAGTGTAGACTGTAGATGTCAATATAAGTGTATAAGGCACCACATGTATCTATGTATATATACAGTACTGGCCAAAAATATCGGCAAAAATATATGGCCCTCCAGGAATTGAGTTTGAGACCAATGAATAATCTTTCATTGGAAAACAATTTTAAAATTATTTTTATGTTAAAATCATTAGGTTTTTAAATAAAGCACATTGGACACAATTATTTAGTACATTCTTACTGCAAATATAAAATATCTCTGAATATTATTCATATTCACAATTTTAAGCACTTGACAGGGTGATTATGAATTTTCTGAATATTATCCAGCCATGGTTTTGTTTCACCAAATATTAATAGGAGGAAAACAAAGCCTTGTTTATTCAGCTTTCAGATCATCCATAAATGAGAAAAACCAAATAATATATTTCTGATGTGACTGGTTTTGGTTCACAGATTAGTGAAGTGGCTTTAAGAAATATTCAGCTACATTATGAATATTCAGTCTTCCACCATCAGGACAATAATTAATGTTGTTTTATCAACTTATTTTTAAACACTGTTTACATATATTGTGGTCGTTTATTTTATCATGTCTGATTAGTAAGTTTGATTGAAGTTTCACCTGAAGCACAGATTTTTACATAAATGTCAAACAGCTAGCATATTCAGTTATCAGACACGATTGAGTTAACTTCAAATGCAATCTGACTTTACAAAAAAAAGCATATCAAGATGTGTTTGGTGAACACAAGCGATAAAAATAAAATAAAATATAAAAATGTTGTGATTATATTTCTGAGGGACATCTTGTAGAGACATGGCATCAAAGGCACCAACAGAATCAATACAGTACTGACTCTGTTAGAACATTTCATAATATATGGCTCCAGGAATTTTTGATTTTATTATCCAACCAAATCTTTCATTGGATAATAAGAATTTTCTAAATAAAGGATTACAATGCTTTTCTCAAATACACACTTGTGAAGTATATCTATTTATTGCAGATTCACAATTTTAAGCACTCCAATTAATAATTTCCAATCAACATAAAATGTTACGAAACTGCCTGGAAGAAGACGTGTGTCTACATCGTCCTAATGCACGGTGAGAAGGAGAGTTTGAGTGGCTAAAGACTCTCCATGAACCACACCTGGAGACATTCAGAAAATAGTTGAGTCTCGGGGTCAGAAAACCTTATAAAATGTCAAACAGCACCTTTATCACCACGTGTTGTTCGGGAAGGTTTCAAGATAAATGATCCTAGCTCAACCCAAAACATCTCCAGCATATTCAGTTATCAGACACGACTGGAACTTCAAATGGGACTGGCTTCTATGATCAGATGAAACTAAAAAATGCAAAAACTCAAGATGTGTTTGGTAAACACAGCGATAAAAAGTACCCCATGTGTACAATGAAATATACTGCTGTATTTTTGATGTTGTGGGCCTATATTTCTGCTGGAGGTCCTGGACATCTTGTTTAGATACATGGCATCATGGATTCTATCAAATACCAACAGATAAAACATCAATAAGTGACTGACTCTGTTAGAACATTTATTTCATAATGATATTTCCCCAAATTTTAAATTCTTATTATCCAACCAAAGGTTAGATTTGTGTGAATTTTTAAATAAAGGATTAACAATGCAAATTAATTTCCACAGCCTTTTTTGACCATATTTACCAAGGGTGCCGATATTTTTGGCCATGACTGTATATCTATTTATATGCAGACACACAGCTCGCAATACTTTTTTTTGATAGCCAAATGTTGCATGAATTAAAAGCACAAGTTTCCCACTGTGATATCCATTTCTTGTAAAATTATTAAAATCAATCTCTAAATGACAAAACTTAAATAGTGACACCTGTTAGCTGAGTCAATGAAATAAAATACCTTTTAAAACTATATCCTATATACAATGGAAATTATCTGCATGTGAACAGGTTATTTGTTATTTTATTTTTGTATTTCCAAACTTTTTGTATATTCTAGCAGCTTTGCTTTTGTAGTTGATTTTAAATTGTGATATCTAAGCCTGGGAATGACGTCATCATGCACCTTGTGATGTTTCAACAGCGACCTCTACTGCTGAAGCTTTGACAACTGCCACAGGAACATGTGAGTGACCTTTACTTTTCAACTAAAACATACCTGAACTACACTGAAGCAATTCAAGTTCAGCAAAGGTTCACGTCATGGCATCCACTGTTGTTAAAGGATGAGTGGTTCCTCAGAAATGATTTTCCTCATTTCCATCTTGTAGTTTATATGCCACAACTCCTGGTGAAACTGCTGTTATTGGAAGACCAAACACAAGTTAGCATTACCAATGATCTGAAATTAATCAGTTAGTAACGGAAAACGTTGCATATGGCGATCAATTGATCTGATTTCTTGGTGGCAGAAAGAAACGTGTCTCATCATGATTTTCACTGCAGAGAGCATTATAGTGGATGGAGAATGGAGGCCAGAAACAATGCTTTGAAATTAAAGCCTTCTTAATGATTTACAACAAACATGCAGCATTTCACTTCATGAGGCATTCACTGATGGACTGGAGTCGTGTGGATTTCTTGTGATTTTTTATCAGCTTTTTGGTTCAGCTTTTGGTCTCATTCTGGTACCCATTCACTGCAGATGATCCATTGGTGAGCAAGTGATGTAGTGCTAAATATATCCAAATCTTTTCCCATGAAGAAACTAATTTACCTACATTTTGGATGGACCGATGGGGAGTAAATTTACTTGATCCTCTAACATTTGCACTCTCGATTCTATTTCTATTTTAACTGCTTGTTTTATTTAAAAAGAAAAGAGCCTTTAACACAATCATTCTCTATTCTTTCTACTTATTTTATTTTTATTGATTATAAATAATGACCTTCTAACACAAGCATATTATTTTTCTATTCTATCTACTTGTTTTATGTTTGTTTATTCTAAAAACAAAACAAGCAAAAAAAAAAAAAAATAAAAAAAAAAAACCTTGCTATGTATACTGTTGTTAGGCGAAACACCCCCTCCTTCACCTGCCCCCACTGTCCTCTTTTTGGAAAACTAAAATATGGTCGCCCTAAAAGTCAGTTCATCATGTGAGCTGGATCTCACTGGTGCTGAAGTGCTCAGATGGGCATCTGTAAAATCACCTGAATCACTCAACATTTACTGTTACAACACAATACATGAACGAGGCATCAATAAACCATCAAATCATTCTCCTGCCACAGTGACGGTTCTAGGTGAGATATTTTACAGCTGTTCTTCTGTTTTGGAAACTGTTACTGCAGTGTTTTTAGTGACTGAATCATTTGTCTTTGAACAGATTCACTTCAGAAACCCATCATCACTGTTACTGAAGATAATGGCATCTAATCATGTGAAATACCACTTTCATTCATCACTGTCTGAGCTGATTTCATCTGTAGTCTCTACACTGATGTAACAATGTTCTTCTGTATCAGCGTGTCTCTCAGGAGTCAGTCTGGAGAATCACTGTCTGTTTTATTTAAGTCATAGTGAACTCTTCCCACAGTGTAAACAAATTATGTTGAGCCAACTTAAAATTTTATGGCAACCAGCTTTAGCAGATTTGCATCAGTTTTTTCAGCTTGTTATTTTAAGTTTATACAGCAAAAAGTTGAGAATCTCCTACAAAAATAAGTTGAGAGAACTCAAAAATCTGCTGAAGCTGGTTGCCTTAATTTTAAGTTGGCTCAACTTTTGTTTATACAGTGCATGATCAGTGAACAGTAGACAGCTGTGTTTATCTGACCACATCTCTGTTATACTCAACCTGAGATCAGATCACCACACAGTGACACATACACCATCAGATGTGAGATCATAAGCATCATTCATATTATAATGTAAAATAGAAAATGCTTCCAACACAGACTGGAACATGTTTAAAATAAAGACGTAAAATGTCCAAATGACAGTCTCAACAGCAGCAGCAGTACTGCATAGAATTTGATTTCCAAACTAAATGAACTCTGTAATGTTGTTGAATCCTATTTTACATCATAACAGTGACATCTATGGAGTCAATATAATGACAGCAGATAAATATTAATAAAGAATAAAGTTTTGCAAAAGAAAAATATTATTTTCCAAAACGAAAAATAAAGTCTGGAGAGAAAAAAATCTTTTGCAAACAGAAATAAAGAATGCTCAAATTAAAATATAATTCATTGCAAAATCTATTAGAGTTGTAAAGAAGCTAATGAACTGTGATTCTATTTTATCTCTGCAACACATATTTTCCATGCTCATACCTACTTATTAACTTTCAATGCTTAATTTGCAGAATGTGTTTCACAAAAAGACCCCCATAGACCAGGCACTCTTTTCTGTCTCCACTGTCCCACTCTGGATTAACCCGCGAGGCTGGGGTGGACAACATACCTGGAAAGACTGTGATCAGTGGGCCTGGTCACGCTTCAACACCTGGAGCCAGGCATCATACACATGTCTCAAATCACAACAATCATACTGGTACCAGAGAAATCACCTGTGTCCTGTCTAAAGCTGATTGTTTCCTTTTATTTCACTGACTAATCATTAAATGTGTCTTGTTGTATTCTTACTTCTACCGGTGAAGCATTGGCAACAACCATAAAAACTTGTGAGTGAAGTTTGTATTTAAAATAATCATATGGATGATAAGCACATTTCCTCACTCTCCACCTGGCTCAGACCACTTAGAAAATACTGTTGATTATTAGTTGTTTTATCAGCAGCTCAATTTGACTTGGCCAGTCAACCAGAGAGACTCAAACATGTATAACAGTATACTTTAGCTTTGCTTATGAAACAATATTAAATATGTGTTAACCTGTTAGCCAAATATGACCAAGATGGCTGCTGAGCTTTCGGACATCAGCAGAGTTTACTCCGGGTCCCAAAAGTGTTTTTAATGTCTGTTAGTCTCGACTCCTTGTCTTCAAACTGTCTCATTTACATTTCATATAAAAACATGAAATACATCTATGATCGCACAAAAGCCTTTTGAATCGGCAGTGTGTACAAACATCAGCTGCCGGTGACTACTGAGAAAAATGGCCTCTGTTTTGCTGAAGACTATATCTAGGACCGTGGCCCACTAATATAATGTTATATTTAATAATATAAAGTTGAAATATCACAAATATTGAAAACACTAATGACATGTGAGGCAAAATCACGGCTCAGGTTAACCCCACTAGACCAGCGATCCCATCACTCATGCTCTCAAATGTTCGGTCCCTGGAAAACAAACTGGACTTAATTCAACTTAGTTGGTCTACACAGCATGAGATACTTTTGTGTGTTTGTTTCCACTGAAACATAGAAAATACTACAAGTTTATGGTTGTGAAGTGTCGACTCCGTTCTATAGTAATACCAGTAAATTCACAGAATGAGAATATTTTTGTGTCCCCATGTGCAAACGCTTATAAATCATACAGACCATGATTGAAAATGTAAAAATGCTGAAAGTTTCATCATAGTTGGCGACTTCAACCAAGCTAACCTAAAGACAGTTTTTCCAAAGTTCTACCAACATGTGAACTTTGCAACAAGTGAAACCGCACACTGGACTTTGTTTATACAACAGTGAAATAAAGCAAATAAACTGAACCCGTATCCACCTCAATTATAATAATTCTCTGTTAGGCTAATCCCAGCATACAGACCACTTCTCAAACTTGCAAAACCGGTTCAGAAGCAGATCACGGTATGGCCAGACAGTGCTACCTCAGCACTGCAGGAATGCTTCAGGACAGACAGTTACTTTTATGTAAAGAGGCGCCACCTACAACAACCACACAGACCTGCAGGAGTACACTGAAACTGTGACTGTTACATACAAAAGTGCATTGATGATTTGATAGTCACCAAGACCATCACCTCACGTGCAAACCAGATGGCATGGATGACAGCAGAGGTTCTTGGGCTGCTAAAGACCAGATATGTACAGAGATTCAGATCAGGAGATAAAATTCAAAACAACAAGAGTTTATCTGTCATGTTTGGCATCAAAAATGGTTGAAGCTGATGCTCAAAAATCTATAATCACTTCACAGACAGCATAGACACGAGCCTGTGGCAAGCCATTCAGGCCATCACTGACTAGCACTGACAAGAATCACCTGAGCTGTCTAAACAACTACCGTCCCATAGTGTGACTCCTATCATAATGAAGTGCCTTTGAGAGGCTAGTCATGCACAACATCAAAACCAGCCTCCCACAAAACACTCGATCCGCTCCAGTTTGCATACCACCCAAAAATAAAAATGGCACGATGATGTAATTTCCTCCAACCTCCACCTGGCTCTACCCACTTAGAATAAATAAAGACTCCTATGTTTGAATGCTGTTTTGACTTCAGCTCAGCATTCAACACAATAATCCCACAACAGCTCATGAATAAACTAAATCTGCTGGGCCTTATTATTATCTGTAACTGGATCCTGGACTTTCTAACCGGAGGACCTCAGTCTATTCTAGTTTTTTCAACACCTCGAGCACTACCACACTGAGCACAGGGCCTCACAAGGCTGTGTGCTCAGCCCGCTGCTCTTCACGCTGCTGACCCATGTCTACACTGCCAAGTTCAGCTCCAACCACATCATCAAGTTTGCCGATGACACATCAGTGGTAGGTCTCATCTACAGTCAACAACGATGAAACTGCACAGAGAGGAAGTGGCAGAGATTCGGCTGAATGGTGTGGTGCAAACAACCTGTCCCTCAATGTGAGTAAGACAAAGGAGATTGTGATAGACTTCAAGCAAAACTCTGGTGACTACCCCCACTGCCCATCGACAGCTCGACTGTGGAGAGTCAGCAGCACTAAATTCCTGGGTTTGAGAGTGTGCTGACAAGCTGTATCACTGCCTGGTATGGGAACTGTAGTGCAGCAGACCTCAAGACCCTCCAGCGATTACAGTGAACACCGCTGCAAAGTCATCGTTTGATCTCCCTCCATCCTGGACATTTTCCTTGCATGATGCTCCAGTAAAGCTACCAGTATCGTGAAGGAACCCACCCATCCCTCTCACAGTCTCTTCCAGCTCCAACTATCAGGAAGTGGAATATTAGAGCATTAGAGCCATTGTCAGACTGCTCAACAGCTTTTTCCCCCAGGCTGTGACTAAAAAAATCACCCTGCCCCTCTCTGAAACCCCAGACAAGACCCCTACCTCCTGAAACATGGACCATCACCCCCCAAACACCCCCAACCTTACCACATCACAGAGAAAAACTGAAACTTTTTGTGAAATGTGAGCTGTGCTCACACAGGTGAGTGGGCCTGTACAAACCACCTGTAGTAACACACTCTCCTCTATTTGCAATATACACTTTTCACACATTACTGTGTGTACGTAATCCCACAAAGACTCAATAGTATATGTATGTTTACATGCTCATGCACTACAAATCACCTTACACTGTTCCCCAACCAGCTCATTGATTTTATATTTCTCTCTGTACATGTACAGTATTACTCACATACCTTTTTGTACATTTTGGATGAATATGTATAGTATGTATTGACAGTCTAAATGTATAGGTTAACATTTATATATAGTTTATTTATAGTCAAAATCTGTCAGTAGGTTAGTTGTTTATAGGTTTATAGTGTATTATATGTTGTACAATTGTTGTATGTCTGTATTTATGTAGCACCGTGGTCCTAACATGACGTTTAATATACAGTATAAAAAAATGACAATAAAGCTCAGTTGATCAAGCCTCCTGGTTTCTATCTAAAATATACAATGTGTTCTGAAGATGAACGAAGCTTTAATAGATGTTGAAATGACATACAGGTAAGTGAATAATGACAAAATGTTCATTTTGGGGTGGAGTAGCCCTTTAAAAGTCAAATAAGAAGCATCCTTTTCTGACAGTGGTGTAATCTAGAAACACTGACATCTGTAATCTTGTGCAGTAGTTCAGTTTTACTCTAATATGATTGAATCTTTTCTGTTGCCACTGTTCCTCTCACCATTATTCTCACTCTGAAGGTTGTTCTTTCCCTCAGCTCACAAAACTGCTTATTATGAATATTTCTACAAACTAAAACAAACCATGAATATGTCAAACTGTTCTCATGAGTCATATAATGATGTATATTAATTTAAAATGAATTTAATAAAAAAACATAATTAATCTGATTTAGTGCAATTAAATGTATTCACTTTTTGTAATATAAACATTGATTAAATCATATTTTTTCTTTTGACAGACTCATGGCTTTATTTCTGTCTGGACTCATAGGATTCATCTGTCTGTGCCGCTTCACCAGTAAGTGCACTCAATGTACAGGTTTAGATGTTCATAAACTGAACTCCATGATATAGAAACATATGATAATAAAGTCTGTATCTCTGCAGGTTCTGCTGATGTTCTCACAGAACTGAACTACTCCTCCTGACAGATGGAAACAACATCTCTTCACTTGTTGCACATTGAATCTAATTTCTAAAATGTTTCCACTTTTTAATCAGCTATTCTAATATACACATGAACACAGGTTCTAATAATACATTTTCACTGCAATTGTAATAGTTTTGTTTGCATTATTTTCTTTGTCAGACAATAGGCAAGGCAAGGCAAGACAAGACAAGTTTATTTATATATATTTCATACATAGTGGTAATTAAAAGTGCTTTACAGAAAAGGAAGTGACATAGCCATTATAAATAATAATAAAAACAAGAAATAAAAAAATATATAATCACAACAATAAAAACTAAATTATATAAAAATTAATTTGAAATGAATTTAAAACGGTTAAGAACAGAAAATGATTATAGATGCAATCAGTTTGGACGTAGCACAGTGCTCATTCAACAAATGCACAGCTGAACAGATGAGTTATGAGTCTGGATTTAAATGTGTCATCTGATCTCTTCTGGAAGCTGGTTCCAACCCCGCCTGGCAAAATAGCTAAACGCGGACTCCTCTTGTTTTGTGTGAACCCTTGGTATTTCTAACTGACTCGATCCTACTGATCTGAGTGGTCTGTTAGGTTTATATTCAGTTTCTGAATATAGTCTGATCAATGAACAAATGAATTGTTTGTGTGCTTTTATGCCTCAAGGAGTAAACTTAATAAAGGTAACCCCTGAGTGAATCATTTCCACATTATTATTAATATTAGGATATCATAATCTAGTCTATCTTCAAGTCTATTAATAGTTTTTTTTTTCATATTTAAACCTTTGCATAGTTACTTTTGACAAAACTACCTTCTGTCTTTAATATGAGTTTGACCACAAAATCTGCCCCAGATCTGCCTTCTGTTAAGTTGAACAGTACATGTGGTCACATGATCTACATTCACAGAACTGACTGCACAATGGATTGAAATGATTTCCTGTGGTCTGACGTGCTACTTCCTTATTGATCTATTGTAAAAGTCTCTTCTCTTTCATCACACTCGCTGTAATGGAGTTGATTGTCTTCATAGTGTTTCAGCTCCTGATGGAGGTTCATTCTTACAGTAAGTGATCTCTGTTGTTTAATGTCAATTAAATTCTGTAGTCTTTCACATTTGTAGTGAAACATTTTTCACTGTCTATATTATTTCAGCAATATTTTTCTCAAGTGACGTTTGAAGTTTTAATCTACGTACCTTACATATTCCTTGTACTATAAAATGTTCCCGTATTATTGTAATGTTTATTAGCAGCTGTCTTATTCACATTTTTAGAACCCAAAATATGTGAGTGGAATATTATTGTACTTCTTAACATTGTCAATGAGATGTAATGGTCTGTTTTGTGTTGTTGTAGAATCTCCTCGTGTAAAAGTGTCTCCAGATGTCATAGAAGAGTCCAGCTCAGTGAAGATCATCTGTGAGATGCCAGCAGGTTACCCTGTGAATCTGTGTTATTTCTACACAAACAGAGAAGAGAAGAATATAAAACCCAGTTGGAGATGTGAGCTGGATCTCACTGGTGCTGAAGTGCTCAGATGGGCATCTGTAAAATCATCTGGATTGCTCAACATTTACTGTTACTACACAAATCATGGAAGTAATACATCATCATCTGAATCTCCTCCTGCCACAGTGATGGTTCAAGGTAATACATTTCAGCCTGGTCTCATTGTTTATATTTAACACGGAACATGTAAAGGTAAAATAAAAAACAAAAACACATACCTTTTGTACATTTTGGATGAATATACAGTATGTATTGACACCATCTAAAATGTAAATATTGTTAAACATTTGCTAATCTTTTTATAAAAAATATGTATCATTGCCTTTTAACCACTTTATATACTTTAACAATTTTAGATCCCTTAACCCTACCTTAAAACTTAACATAACCATTTAATATACAGAATATAAAAATAACAGATATATAAATGTCATGGGCCTACAATGAGAGTTTTAGTTAATGTTAATCAAGCTTTGCTTGCTATCCTCAACGGATGCTTCAACCCGAAGCTCAGCTTAAGTTCAACCACCCAAAAGTCTTTACAAAGGACTGCAAGCGTGGCAATCAACAGTGAGTAGTCTGGTGATACAAGCAGAGGAAACCTGGATTCAATCCCTCTCCCGGGACACATTATGACTTCCAAAACCCTGGAGCCAGTTACCTCCAAGGGCCATCTGCCACCATTATTTCACCATTCTTTCCCTCAGCTCATTCACAGTAATAGGAAGTGAAAGTCAAGATGATCATGAATATTCAAACTGTTCTCACTCTGAGCCAAATGCCTGTGCAACACCTTTGTTTAAAAATAATCTGTGCAGGGTTAATAGAACTAAATAATTAAATAATTAATAGAATCCAATATATTTTTTCGGTGACACTTTACATTTAGGTTGCCTTTTTATTGCCGTAGTTATAAATTAAATGTATAAATAAAAAGGGTGATTTTAATGCAATACATAAATAGTGAGCCATATATTTATTCATACTTTTTCCCACTCAAAACCAGATTTCAGATTTTATTCATGATGCAGCAAAAATGGACTATTACAGCGAGACTGTAAGATGTTATATTAATGTTTTTCTAATTTATATCTCATGACTCGTGCCACTTTTCTTACGATTTTTCTTACCAGAACTACTCTGTATTTTACCCATGATTCTCCACAAAGGTTCATGATGCCTGTCCACATCAGTGATTAGAAACGGATATATTTTGTTGATCAAGATTAAATTCTCAAACTATATTTGAACGAAAATTTGAATTGAAAATTGTATGAATCCTTTATTAGTGAACCCTGTGAACCTTAATGTAAATAACTATTTATTAATGAGTTGTAAACATTAATAACCTGCGAAAGTGAGCCTTAATGTGAAGTGAACACCTGTGAACCATTTATTAATGAGCTATAAACTTTATATTTAAAAATGGCTCATTATTTGGCACGTGTTGCATTAAAATCACCCTTTTTATTTATGAATTTATTACTGCTTATCAGTGATTTATAATGCATTTATAACAGAGTTATTAGTCATTTATGAACACTTTTATAACCCCTTTAAAGAGAACATAAAGAGAACATTAATGTACATTTTTTCTCTAATTTTAAGTCTAATATTTTATACACAATGAAAAACCAACAATGAGGCAAATTAGAGGTAACTTACACTGCACGGCTAACCTGCTCCGGGGCAGGTTATGTTCTGGGTTAGAGATCGCAAACTGAAATTGGACCAATCACATGTGAGAAAACTGACACATGTCTGACACAAAAAATATAAAAATAAGTTATTTAAGAAATATAAATAAGTTGTAGAATCAATAGATAATGCTTTAAAAATGACTACATGTGATCTTACATGTTCAAGTCTGTATCGCTTATATATTTCCAACTATATAAACTAATTTAACAAGTTTCACTTATGACTGCCCTGATAAAGCAAGATCATTTGTTTTATTTGTCCTCTTTCATGAACAAGTACTTTTTTCATTGTAAATGCATTTAAATTAATCACATTCTTCAATCTCTTAACCTTTAGCAAATCCTTTAACCTTTAACCAAGGCTTGTGATTGGCTGTTTGCCAGTGATGTCACACATTCATGTGCACATGCTCCACAAACTCAGGAGCCTGAGTTGACCAAGAAAGATGATGATCAGCATCATGGTACCAATAAAGCTGGATTGGTTTTGTCAACTCGAAACTGTGAGGTCCACACATTTGGCCCAAAGAAGGTATCCAATCGTGGATGAAGGTTTCCTGTGTGTTTGGTCTTTTCATTGCACAAAGTTCTTTAAGTTAAGTCAAACTCTGACTTAAATCTGACTCCATTTTATTATTTAATCTGACTCCATTTTATTATGACCTCAAATTTAAGTTGAAATGCCAATTGGTTGTTTGTCTGTTTCTAATTAGTATTCTTCTGATATTTGATTATTCTAGTAAACTCTTTACTTTATATTTACTTGTTCATTCAGGTGCTCATGTTGCTTGTAGATTATACAACATAATCTACTAGAGTCATTAATTACAGAGTACAACAGAATAGGATCAAATGTAATAATTTATTATCAGTCAGGTAAATATGTATTATGCCAATTACATGGCCAATTCAGAGATATCAAATCATATCAATACAAAACATCGAATTCTCAAAGGTAAATCTACGAGTAAAAAATGCATACCTGATTTTATAGAAATACATAGTGTGAAGTATAGAGACACACCACACTACGGGCTTCATAATAATAATAATTATTAAGCTCAGATGAGCTTTATTTGTCACATACACAATTATACAGAGTATAACAGCAGTGAAATGTGTTCTCTGCATTTAACCCATCCAAGTGCACACACACCTGGAGCAGTGGCAGCCGATGCTGCGGCGCCTGGGAGCAGTTGGGGTTCGGTGCCTGCCCCTTGGGGTTGGGGTTCGGCACCTGGTGCTTCGTGCCCTTCGGTGACTCTTAAGATCTGTATTAACTTTTAGTTTACTCGTTGTAAGGATGAGACCATAGTACCAGACGCCCTGAGACAATTCAAATGATACCAAACATGACTGTAAATATCACTTGCATTCATGTAGAACATTATATTCTACTACTGACCATTCTGAGTGAGCTGAGTGATTTCCCGCATTTTCTCTCAGTGGGATGTGGAGACACATGTCTGTATGTTAATGCACTGTGTGTGTGTTGTCCATCTCAGAAGTTCAAAGTGTCTGAGTTTCTGTAATTCTTACAAAACTAACCCTGTAACTCTGAATGTGTTTCATCTACCATCATGGTACAGGCCCCTGTACCTTTAACAACAACAACAACAAAACCTTACGTTAAAGTTTGCTAGTTATGTAAATGGACTCCCTGTAATGCTGAAATATTATCTCTGCAGTTTCAACATCAACCACCACTGAACAAACTGCTACAACAGCCATGAAAACCTGTGAGTGATTACGTTTGGAAATCAGTTATTCTTACTCCTATTTGAATGTCCTCAAAATACAATTATTGTATACAATTCATGATTGTTTATTTACATACTGTGCATCATCACACATTTCACAATGTCTTTTCAACAGCATTGCCTGTAATGTCCACTTCTGAAATCATAACACACAGTACAACTGGTAAGTTGCTAATAACACATTTCTAGTCACTCTATTGTTCTTCAATTTGGAAAAACAATTCCCTTCTGAAAAGTGATTCCCCTTGCCATTTTAATTTTTATTATTAGACCTCCATTCCAAGACAAACCTGTCAACAAGTATTACAAAGGAAATCACAGTAAGTTCATCCACTCTTCCGCAATGATAAAATCACTGTGTGAAATTAATGTTGATTCGTTCATTGGAGTCATGGATGTTGGATACTCATGATTATGGTGTTTTCAACATAGTTAATATTTGTTTATGAATAATGTATATTTTTATTAATATTCTTTTTAATACTATAACTATATATTTTTTTTTTAGCAGTTTCCATTACAAACTCCACTTCGCCTGGTAACAGTAGAATATCAGAACATAGTAAGTACTTAAGGCTGGAATACACTACACAACGTTCAAAATCTGAACAGATTTTTAAACACCAGACATACACGTGCAGACTTTGTTAATAGTTACAGAGTAAAACTGTCCATCATACACTAAATGACTGAGGATCACACACTACCAGACTTCTGAGTCGAGTGCTTCAAAAAGATATCTGAACAAAATGTTAAATCACATTGGAACATTCTGTGTTTCACCCAATATATTTGCTTATTTATTTACATAAGTTACATTGATTTAATAAAATGTTAATACTTTTTTTACGCTTGCAGACATACAATGTTTGTTGTTTCCATGTTTAATATAACTTAATATGTTCTCACAGTAGTTTCAACAGAAACATCGACTCACAAAGCTTTGCAAACGTACACATGTGAGTAAAGTTTTGTGCACAATTAAAAAAACAAAACAAAGCCTGTACCTGACAAAATATATATATAGGCTACAGTATATACTTATGTTTATTCATTTAGCTAATTATTTTACTGTTTCAATTTCAGCAACAATGGATATCACTTTCACAACAGCATCCCCCAGAACAGGTAACTCACTGCAGCTTTTCTAAATATCAGCAGACTGCCATAAAAAAAAAAAAATTATTTACCATGACTTCATCAATCACCGAAACCTAAGTGTGTAATCACCATGCGTTATTCAAGTGGGCTATGATTTCATGCAAGTTTTTTTTTTTCTGTTGCAGCTGTTTCAAGTGTTCACACATCAATGGCTCATCCAGATCCACACAGAGGTTTTAATATTATTTCTGAGTACTTTGCTTCCATATTTTAATTGATTTGATGATTTTATTTAATTTCAAATATCTGTAAAACATTTACTTCTTTTCATGCACACAGCAAAATTAAAACAAATATAAATGTTCTCAGTTATTTTGTGTATCCTTCTATTGTCAGATGGACTGATGTATCTAAAGCACATATTAAACATCATAATACACATAAACATGGACTGAAATGTTGGTTTTGTTTTGACACAGAAACATGGTTTATAGTGCTGGTTTCCACTGGTGTCGCTGTAATTTTGTCTGGACTCACAGGACTCATCTATCTGTGCCGGTTATCAAGTAAGTCAAGTTTACAAACGTACATTCTTTGGGCCTCATTCATCAATCTTACATAAACACATAAGTACATTCAGAGTAACTGGTGTGTAAAAAACTTTCCTCTGGATTCACAAATGTGTGTATCTAAATGAATTTGAATCACTTGTAAATAGTGTGTGCATGCACTCTCATTCACATTTAACATAATCCCCGCCCATGAATTACAACTATTTGAATTGTGTACAGGAATGTTATGTGATCTTTTTATCCTCAAGCTTCTTCACTGCAGACAGCAAGTCAAATAAGTTTAACCTTTGATATTTTAAAGATTACTTGGCTATATGGGCATGCAAACTCGTGAAATACCATTGTACATTACTGTATGTAGTAAAAATGCAGTGACACCAAACACTTTTATGAATAAGAAAATAAGTCATGAATGAGGCTCATTGTACATTCTGTTGGATATTTACTGAGCTTAATGCTGTTCAATATAGAATTAATAATGCAAGCTAGAATTAAACATGTAATGCTGTAAGTCATTGTTTTCTAGGTAAAAAAAGAAGAAAACTGTAAGTCTTTTTTCATGCATTCAGTTCAGTAGTCTGTGATATACTTTGTTGTAAATATTTATTTTTCATAAAAAGCTATTTGTGTAGTCCAGGAGCTAAATGTGTGAATATTTAGCTTCTTTAGATTATACATGTATGAAAAGATGCCATAAAGAGCAATATTTGATTCTTTGCAAAAATAGATTAATAAAAACGGAAGTGCCCACTCAAGGAATTGGTATGGTGAGTATCTGTGCATTTACGACTAAATATAAATATATACACCATAATAAGTGAGAAAGGCTAAATGGGTCTTATTTGTTGATTATTGATGTTGTTTAGAGTTGTTCTGGATCTGCAGAGACATATTCTCTGATCACTTGTGTACCAGAAACATCCAAGACCATATCTGGAGGTAAGAGAACATAATTGTCAAGAAATGATCTCAGATAAATGAAATATAGTTGCTAACAGATGTCACCGTGTGAGCTTCAAGTTAGGAACACTGTGCAGTGGCTGCGGTGTCTGGTATCATTTCCTCTTTCAGGTCATCAGCAGATCAGCATTATTAACCACATCTTCTTTTAAACGAACAGTTCAGGCCACAAGGAAAAAAACTAATTGAGAAACTCATTACCCTGCTCAGTAGTGGAACAGTTAATGTTACTAGGAGGTTTAATAAGATTGTTTGACTGTTCTAAACAACTCTGGGAGTAGACATGTCCCTACTAATAGTTGTAGAACAATAACACATTTTTGCAGCTTTGAGAGCATTGTGATCCTCAATCTAATTCTGTTCAAACATTGATCTATGAACTGTTAGGCCAGATTTCTTTTGTATTTCTGCTCTAACTGCCTGCCTATAGTTTTCATTTGGCATAACTCACATGTTTACCATGGAGATGTCCATATTGGTCAACAGAGGCCACAACCGGTAAGTCACAAATAGTTTGACTAAGATGGTCAAGATCAATAGCACTGCTTTTCCTAAAACAGATAACACGTTCTTTCACAGTCTGCAAAGAAGAAGCAATCAAATTGAACGTGAGGAGCTTGTAGTCACTTATACACACATCAGACTTACATTAAGACTTAAGTTCTATATTCCAAGTATGATTATACTGATATCTTCCCGTTTGTCGTAAAGCTCTCAATCTATTTTGCAAATGCTCTCATTCATTCATAGTGTTTGGTATCAAGACATGCATTTATGTGTTTGGTGTCATCAAATCTAATGTGATGCATACAATTTGAAGCTTTTTCGATGAAGCCATTTTACACTTGTCCTCTCGTTTTGTATAGTTTTGACTATTGACTCTGTTTGACCCTCTTCATCATGTTCTTTCAAAGGCCTCGAACACCCAGAGTCACATCAGGACAGCACAGCAGAGCCCACAGACACTCACTCTTTCATTATGTCTGTAAATTCAATTTACCAGCCATCAGGTAATGCAATGTTTCTCTCATTAAAGTGGTCATATTATGAGGAATCAAGTCTTTGTTCTGTTCACATAAGAGGTGTTAGTATAGACCTACTATGAAAACAAACTGTGGTTTCACAACTCAAAACTTCCTCTGTATACCAAAAAGCACATTTTTAGTGCCTCCATTTAGAAGGTGAGATTAGCCTCCCAATCATGCTGAGCTAAAATGGAGGAAGTTGGACAAATACTAAATTCATCACAACACAGATGCACAGACTGATTCTGAGAGATTTTGCTGTGTCAAAGCTTAACATGCATTAAAGTTTTATGACAAAGAGCTTGTTCATCATGGCCAACATTTCTAATACTTCTGCATTGCATAACAGATGCGTTGGTCAATAAACAACAGAAAAGGGGAAATCCAGAGGAAAAGGAGGTATATTTGAACACGGTCACACACCAAACATAACTGTCCATCGTGAACAGAATACAAACTCATTTACTTGTGTCTTAATAATCTTTCTTCTTCATTAAGATTGTTTATCACCTGTACTGCACGATCCCTGAACAACCAGTTCACTCAAACGCAGAAGATCACATGTACAGTTTGTTGAAGATGCACTGATGAATATCATATCTGTATTCATTATGTACAGCGACTATAAATAAAGTGTCTTTACTTGCAGACAAAAACAGTATTTTATTTTATTTGTTGTATTCAGTGTTTGTGTGGAATATACTGTGACCTCAGCGAATATCCAGAGTATCTTCTCTGGCAAACAACTAGTACAATACCACTAGTGGAGCTTGAGCATTCAATAAGAGCTGAACTAAAATTGTAACGATAAATTAACTTTTCTGATGAAATTGGACCATCTGAATGTTTGAACCAAATATTATTTTTCGTATTAGTTTTTTGTATTTAAAAGATGGTTAAATCAGTTTTTCAATGACCATCATGTGGCGTCAGCTTCTAATCCCACAAACTCCACCCAATTACATCAGAGATGGAAGAGAGAATAATGATTCACATCCTGATTTTAGTGAATCATTCATTACAGTGTGTATTTAGCTTTAAAAATTGCCTTTTTATTTTATGATTGTTTCCAAGAAGCATCGTCCTTCCTAGATGAAGCTATATGCAATACAGATTGAACGGCAGATCAAAACATGCAATGGGGCTTGACATCATGACAGCAAACTACAACTCTTGGTTCAATGAGGTGTCTCATTAAAGTGTGGTAATCAAGTGATATTTATGAACATTTGGGCACAATAACCTCTAGGCAAAAGACACAAGCACTTTCTGACATCACTGATGCTGCTGCTGAGTTATGCACATTTACAGTATTGATTTATTTTAATGTGTATTTTGGTGTGTTAGTAATTCTGAATGGGTCTGTATCTTTGTATGTGTTTTAAGAATCATCCTCAAACTTAAAGTAAATTTAAACATTTATCTTTTAAACTGTATTCTATTATAAAATGTTCAGGCCTTTAAAACTATTATATCAGATATAATTTGTCATACTCTATGATACACATATACTGTATGTAAATGTTACATAGCATATGGCTGTAAATGTGAATCATGATACTTTCATCTACTTGAAAATGCAGAGTATGTGGTTGTCACGGTGCACACACGAGGAGGATACAGGAACACGCAGACGAGGAGTAAACTCAAATAATATTATTTCATGTAGATAAACAAGGCTGGGCAGGACAAGGCAAGGCTGACACAGACAGGAACACCAGGGAGTAACGAGTAAACTGAACAGGCAGGAACTTAAATACACAGGCTAATGAGACAAACACGGCTGGAACAGACTTAACTAATAATCACACTAAAGGACAGGAAACAAACCAAATATGGGTACAAGAGGTGGGAACACATGACACACTCGACAGAGGACCAACAGTGGTAAGGTTTCTGTGGTCTGATGAGCTACTTCCTTATTCACCCATTGTGTAAATCTCATTCTGTCTCTTTTCTCTCTGTAATGGAGTTGTTCATCTTCATAGTTGTTCTACTCTTTTTGGAGGTTCTGACTTACAGTAAGTGATCTCTGCGGTTTAATTTCTTTTTAAAAATGGCAATATTTATAGGTCACAAAGTTGTATTGTCTAAAATACTGCAGCATGTCTAATTGTTATGTGGAAAACTTTAATAGCACAGACAACAGAATGCTATGCAGAATGCTATTTAGGATTCACTATACATGCATTGACGTGTTCCTGTAGCTCAGTGGTAGAGCATTGCGTTAGCAGCGCAAAGTTTGTGGGTTCGATTCCCAGGGAACACATATACTGACTAAAAACTTTATATCCTGAATGCACTGTAAGTCGCTTTGGATAAAAGCGTCTGCTAAATGCATAAATGTAAATGTACTATAGCGACTATTACTATAGCAAGCCAAATTAATTTGTATTTTATCATATTGCACGAAAAAGGATAAAAAAGAAACCTAGTAGTGTGTAGCAGACAATAACAAGGGCTAAGAAGACAACAATACATATGGACAATGAATCCTCACAATAATACAACAAGGGACACAGTAAAAACACACCTGACAGTTAAATGGATAAGAAGAAAATAACTAATTAAGTACACTGCTGGACAATAACTAATCAATTATGTCCTAAATTATTTTTTAACACTTTGGTATAGGGAACACATTCACTATTAACTATGACTTTTGCCTCAATAAACTCTTCATTTACTGCTTATTAATAGCTTGTAAGGCAGTCGTTGTAGTTGTTAAGTTTAGGTATTAGGTAGGATTATGGGATGCAAAATATGGTCATGAAGAATACCATACCAAGTTGTTTATCATACTAATGTTAAAAATGTATTTATATATTTTAGTTTTTTATGATTGGTCCATATATAATCCTACACACACTTGTGTATTAATAGATTTTATACAATGTAAAAACAGTCAGGTGTTATCTGTTCTTCTCACCTGTGAAGTTTATCATCCTGATTCTGCCCTGACAAACCTAGGCTGTCTGTTTCTTGTTCATTCTTGACAACACATAAAAACGTAAAATTAGTGCGATAATGAAAGAGCACCCTAAATTAAGATTGTTCCTATATCGATCGTCAATGCATGCATACTTTATTGAAATACATTATGTAGAATTGGCTTAAACATGTCACAACGCTGTAAAATCTCAGTTCAACATTATATTTATTCTTATTTGAAGGGTTCTGATAACATACGTGTTAAAATAAAAGACGTTACAAAAGAAGAGCAGGGGACGAATTTAGTTTTTATAAAAAGTGAGGGGGACACGTCCCCCGCGTAATCTATGCCCCTGGGTTCATGCACATATCACAGAATTGGTGGTTAGTTTATCGCTCTATCACATTTGAAAATAATGTACCACCTACATTAAACCAGACTCTAAACCTGACAGATAGTTTTAAAGCAAAAAACAAAGTGAGATAAAATTGTAGGCCTATGTATAGAATTTTTTTTTTTTTTTTTTTTTTTTAAAATGTTATCTTTAGAAAAATGTTTGTTCTAAAGGATCTGGGTTGGCCAGTGACAGCTGGTTAGTAAACTCTCAATAACACATCTGTAGAAACCAGTGAGGATGGAGAGAGTATATCTGCTCTTGTTAGCTTCTTTAGAAAACCCATGCTCTGTCTGGCTATCTTCACCAAAGAGGAGAAGTGATTATGTGCAGGCCCAGGAACTTGAAGTTTTGTGTTGTTTCGACTTGAGCGTATACATCAACAGTTGCCTTTTTCATTTTTTTTTAAAACACAAATCATGTGAATAAAATATTATATTGTACTTGTAAACATTGTGAATAAGATGTCATGTAGTGATCTGTTTTGTGTTGTTGTAGGATCTCCTCATGTAAAAGTATCTCCAGATGTCATAAGAGAGTCCAGCTCAGTGAAGATCAGCTGTGAGATGCCAGCAGGTATTCCTGTGAATCAGTGTTATTTCTACATAAACAGAGAAGAGAAGAATATAAAAGTCAGTTGGAGATGTGAGCTGGATCTCACTGGAGCTGAAGTGTTCAGATGGGCATCTGTAAAATCATCTGGACCACTCAACATTTACTGTTACTACACAATACAGGGAAGTAATACATCATCATCTGAATCTCCTCCTGCCACAGTGATGGTTCAAGGTGAGAAATGTAGCTGCTGTTAGAAACTGTCACCACAATGTTTTTTATAGCTGTTTTATTTCTCTTCAGGTGCACTTCAGAAACCCTTCATGAGTGTTAGTAAAGATGATTATGATTTTGTGACCTCTGTCCAAATATCTCTTTAAAATAATTAACAAAAACTGTTTAATAATCATGAATGACTCAAGTTACATCACCAGTATATGTGACATATGGCATTTGTTTTTCTCTTTTTTTTTACATTTAGAGGACCTGTACCTTCAACAAACAAACTTTGCTTTAAAGTTTACAAATATTATAAATTGATTCCCTGTAATGCTGATAAATTGTCTCTGCAGTTTCAACATCAACCACCAATGAACAGATCCCCACAACAGCCATGAAAACCTGTGAGTGATTCAGTTTGTAAATCAAAAAGGCTTTGTTTTTACTCCACCTTGAATGTCCTCAAATGTTAATCATTTATTTACACAATCAAGTCAAGTGTAAAATGTTGGATTCAAAAGACATTCAAAAATATATCTGAAATTAATTTTGATCAGTATCTCATAGTGGTACTAGTTCCTAAAGTTAAGCAGAAAACAGAAAACAAAGAATTCAACAAAAGCAAGTCTCATGACTGCAGGTAGATGTTCCAGATGAGCAGCAACATTTACAATATTACTTTGATTATGCTGGGGATTTATTTCCAACATGGAAATAAAACATCTATTTGTTTAGAAATGATGTATGTCTTTATTAACATTCTATTGAATTATCTTTTCAAAAGCTTTAGATGTAATTTCCACTTCTGAAGTCACAACACACAGTAAAACTGGTAAGTTACTAATAACAAATTTTCAATTCATGCTGGATTAAATTTGAGAAACAATTCCCTTCTGAAAACTGATTTCCCTTGCAATTTGTTATCTTATATTAGTAGACCTCCAATCCAAGACAAACAGCATTGCAAAGGAAACCATGGGTAAGTTCATCCACTGCTCCTCAACAATAAAACTCACAGTGTAGAATGAATATGTTAATAGATTAAAACCTTCAAATACAGCTGGGGTCCATTTTCAAAGTTTATTCATACATAGTAAGCGGTAGTAGTCAGAGAACTCAACAATGACATGGTGGTTCGGACTATGCTGCTTTTTTCAACATGGCTACTAATTGAATTGCTCCATACTGTATCTATAGTTTCCTTCCGGTCATATCAGCTCACGCTCGGACACACTGTTAATATCAGCTATTTTCACAGGAGCCTCTGTTCTGCCTGATTCCACCAGAGAGACAAAAACATGTAGGCTAAGTATATTTTTGCTTTGCTTATTAGAGAATATTAAATCTGTGTTAAAGGTTTATTTTCTGACAGTGATGTAATCTAGTGATCATTATAACTTCATATGGAAGTTGGGTTTTTACTCTAATATGATTGAATCTTTTCTGTTGCAGCTGTTCCTCACTCTGAAGGTTGTTCTTTCACTCACAACACAAAACTGCTGTTCTGAATATGTGTACAAACTAAAACTTTGACCCCCCCCCCCATTTGTGATCCTATTATGTGGTATACACTGTAAACAATTGGTGTAAAGCTAATATTACTATGTGTAATATTTCTGAGTGGTTTTAAGGCTTGGTTTTTGTAATGGAATCTACCTGAATAAATCGTGTAAAATAGACGTTTTCCTTCACTCTAAAACACATAAAATAGCACATCAAATTTATTTAAATATTTACATATCCAGCCATATGCAAAGCATGCTGGGAACTAGCAATCACAGCTAAAATAAAACAGCAAAATTGAGCTACTTATCTTAAAATAAATAGGTAGCCTTCTTTCCTTCATTTCCCCCAGTTTCATCCGTTCCTCAATTCAAGCCTCAAGACTGCTTAAGTTTCCTTAAAAAATGGAAAAGTTCTCAATATTTTCTATGAAACATTGAGCCACAATTTCTTTAATAAAATATATACACTATTTTTAATGATCATCTTAATTTTGTTAAATGAAAATAACAAGACCCATGATTTTTTTTTTTTACAGTGTATTGATGTCAAATCCATACAATTACAAATATCTACACATTAGCACCATATTCATTCCTTTACTGCAATACAAATACAGATTAAATCTTCTCTTTTTTCACAGACTCCCTGCTTCATTTCTGTCTGGACTCATAGGATTCATCTGTCTGTGCCGCTTCAATACAATGTACAGGTTTAGTTGTGTATAAACTGAACTCTGTGATATAGAAACATATGATAATAAAGTCTGTATCTCTGCAGCATCTTTTAGCTGAACAACACCTCCTGCCAGATAGAAACAACATCAACACTTTTCTCATTGTGCTCCTCTAAACATGGATGACTTGATTACTTTCTGCACCTCTATCACTGAAACTGAATTCATACACTATATTGCCAAAATTATTGGGTCACCCCCTTTTAATGTAAGGGGGTTCGAAATGTTACAATTCGAAAAACCTGTTAAATTACGTTTTATTAATTTGTACACCTACCATAACCTTAAACCTACCCTTACAGTAATGTACATACAGTAATTACATATTATATTCACGGTTGTGGAGAGAAGGCATACAACTAGTACCGGAAACCAACAATAAATATTTTTTCTACCTATTAGATTATGTTTTATTAACGTCTACACCAACCCCAACCTAAACCTACCCTTACAGTAATGCACATACAGTAATTACGTGTTATATTCGCGGTTGTGGAGAGAAGGAATACAACTAGTACCGGAAACCAACAATAAATATTTTTTCTACCTATTAGATTATGTTTTATTAACGTCTACACCAACCCCAACCTAAACCTACCCCTTACAGTAATGCAGATATATGAAATATTGTTGTTCAGCGTGAGAAAAAGGATGCAATATTGATGTGCGCATGCGCAGTAAGCCGAGGTATCTGACGGTAGGATAAAATATCAGGACACCGGCTTTCCCCTACACGGCCATGAACACTTTTCCTCCCATACAGCAAAACGCTTAATGTGGCATAATGGGCTAAATTTAATATAATAATAAAAATAATAATAATAAAAATAAGGGACTTAAGTATTCTGTAGTCTTTGACTAAGATGATAAAAACATTTCATTAGCCTATAAGTCTTGTTGACACAAAGATACAGACCAGCAGATATGAACGTGAATTATGAAATTCATTAAGTGATATTAAAAGAACGCAATGCGTTGAATTGCACGTTAAATGTTTTCCTCCCACAGAAAATAATTTTAAATAAAACACGTAATATAGTTTAATAGACAAAGATAATGATATAAAAGCTGTAGACCGCTTATTCTATCTGGAAAAACACTTAACAATTCTGCTGTTCTGTAGCCATTTACAGGTCTTGTCTTTTCTCCAGATAACTTGCAGGACCCTGTTCATTATTAGTTTAAATCTAGTTTTAATTTTAATCAAGTGCAGGTAGCGGAAAAGTGATTGTAATTTAGTTTCTTTTTTCTTGTCTTCACCACCTGGCTACTGTTGTAAAGTGTTGAGAGATTCACACAAAAAAATTATCAATAAATGGAACAAAATAAAAATAAAAATGAATTCACGTGACGTCACTTGCAGAAGCACAAGTGTCTAGTGCAAGTCTGAGAGTGCAAGTGCAAGTCTGCAGCCAGACCCTTCTCCAAGCACACATTGTAGATGCTTACGTACACCAGAGAGATGTGGCTTTATTGGAGTCAAAGAAGATGGCGATAGTGACTGATAACCTTCTTTAATGTTTAATGTCGTTGTGTTGAAAATGATTCTGTGGACAAACACCTCAAGGGAAATAGTTTGAAATGGAGATTTGTCAAAATAATAATAAGTTCAGTCAAATGTTTAATAATTTTCCTAAATGAATAAGTATGTACTCGTCATGCTCGCTTTCCCATGCAAGGATTAGCATGAACTTGCGGAGGAGTCTTAAAACAAATAGGCTACAGCCAAACAAGTGAAATGTGAATTGTGTCATCTGTTATCTGAGCAAGATTACTAAATCCAGTGGAGTAATACAAATATCATTTACAAGTCTGCGTTAAATAAACTTTCACAATTGAATTTTCTGAATTCTATCTGCAATATAAACATTTGTCTTATCTTGCTATACTCTCTTTCTTGCTGATTTTGTCTCTTCAATGTATGACAGGTTAAGGATGAAATTAATCAATACTCTTTACAAGAGTGTGGACATTTTAACATGCTCAAACTTGAATGAATGTGCAGCTTTCAGTGCAGTAGTTTGATTTGTTTCAGTTGTAATAGTTTTAAGGGTAAAACAGCAAGACTTAATTTTTGTGTTGATGCTTCTTGTGTTTCCACGTCATGGACAGACACAAATTTGCACTAAAATAATTATCTCAAAGAGAAAAGACTGTTACTTAATTTCTTGATTTTCATTTATTCCTGTTATAATGACAGCTCTCAAAGAGGTGTCTTCACCTAAAAACATACACAGTCCAACAAACAAATTGAGAACGGCCATCTCAAATATGATGTTTTATTAACAAAGTTCAGGAGGAGCACGTTCAGATAATTAACCTAATTAACACGAGGGGAGAACAATCAGTAATCAACCAAGTTAACAATGTAAGAGGTGTATACATACACAGCAGACTCACCTCTGCTCTGTCCCTTGACAGTTTTTCAGCATCTCTCCACCACCCCTTCTCCGCACTTACAACTATTTCTGTCCTAACCTACAGGCGGGTACTCTGGGTTCGGGTCAAAGTTCCGAGCTCGGAGTTCTCCCCTCGGACAGCACGCAAAATATGCATAATAACTATTCTATTTATTATATGTAAGTGTGAACTCATGAACTTGAAAATGTAATTTACCAAAAATTGTACATTCTTTGATGTGACACATCCCTATCTAAATCTGTTGGCTTGGAAAATACTCATAAATGTTTTAGCACAGCTATCTACGCACATAGTATGAGAATTGTACATTGTATCACATCTTGCCATAGAAAACTAATTACCAGTTTATTAGGGTCAAAAAGAAATTATGATAATAGTTGAAACATCCTTGTACATCTCTTTCATGCTGAAAACACAGATGCTGGTGCTTTAATCTTTTAGTAAACCATTTAAAATGACTTGATACCTAGAAAAGCATCAAAATGTACAAGTTTTGTGTTCTAGGTGTGAAATGTACACCAATAAAGGTTTCAGGAACATTAGAAAACAACATGTATTCCCTCTGTCGGTTAAACACCTCGGGTAGATCATTTGAAACGTGTGTCTGTCAAATACATTTCAAAAACTTTTCTGAAGTAAAAAATTATGGGTTTGACACAAACACATCCAAAGAGTTATCTGCTCATGTGAGAAAAGCACTTGGGTGCATTATCATCAGGCTATTTTAAAGAAATTAAAGAATAAAACTAAAGTTTAATTTAAAGACAATAGACAGCATGACTTACTTTAGTGACACACAATGTGTTTAATTCTTTTTAAACATGTTAAACTGAAGGTGTAATTATTTTACTGAGAAGTTTTTAGTGAAATGTATATTTGTTCTTTTACAGTACACATACTACCTACAGGCTAGATTAAAATGAAAACATTTCTTAAATAAACAACAATAACCTCAGAGGAACCTCGGAGTTGTGATCGATGATCAGTTAAGCTTCACAGACCACATAGCTACTTTGGCCCGGTCCTGCAGATTTGCCTTATACAACATTAGGAAGATTGGACTCTTCCTGTCAGAGCATGCCGCACAAGTCCTTGTCCAAGCTCTTGTTCTCTCCAGACTGGACTATTGTAATGCTCTCTTGGCAAGCCTTCCCATATGTACTATCAAGCCTTTGCAACTGATCCAGAATGCAGCAGCCAGAGTGGTCTTTAATAAGCCAAAAAAGCTCACCTTACCTCTCTCTTCATCAGGTTACACTGGCTACCCGTAGCCGCTCGTATCAAATTCAAGGTACTGATGTGTGCCTACAAGACAACAACTGGCGCTGCACCAATATACCTAAACTTGCTAGTGCAAACGTAGGCGCCCTCCAGAAGCTTGCGTTCTGCAAGTGAATGACGCCTTGTGGTGCCATCCCAAAGAGGTACAAAATCACTCTCACGGACCTTTTCCTGGACTGTGCCCAGCTGGTGGAATGACCTCTCGATCTCAATTCACTAAAAATGTGTTTCTTTTTATTGGTCTTATGAAGTATTCTAATTTGTTGAGAAATGTGAGACAAAATCGTCACAATTAAAAGAACCAATGACTTAAACTACTTCAGTCTGTGTGCATTTAATTTATTTAATACACAAGTTTCACAATTTGAGTTGAATTACTGAAATAAATTAACTTTTCCATGACATTCTAGTTTATTGAGATGTACCTGTAGATGTATGCTTCGCTGCCTTTGATATCCCACAATCCTGTGCATTCCATTGCATGACGGTTGAGCTAAAAAATAAAGATGGTGTCTGAAAGTTGCGTTTGGTGGATAGTTTGTGTGTAAATATATATTTCTGATGAACTTTTTGAACTTTTGAGGTTATTTCTAGCGAGTAATTAGTATTATAGTAATGAAATATTAATTTAGTTATCACCAAAAACTTGTTCTATTTTGTTGTAGATAATTAAACTGTCACGCTGCCTCAGAAGCTTGTCCAGAAGCTTGCTTTTTGTTAAATGTCAGTTTTAATTTAACAATAATAGCCATTATAAAAGTAGAAGTATAATAAGAGACTAATAGGAAATTAAGACAAAGGCAAACAATTCAGTCAAATGTTTGTAAAAAAAAAAAAGTAGTGCTGTATTACGATTAATAAATAAATAATTTATGAAACTTAACATAACATAAGCGTTTTTTCATTTTGCTGCCATCTGGCAAGCGCTTCCGGAGCATGATGGCAAAAACTGAGAGACTGAGGAGGAGCTTCTTCCCTCAGGCCATCAGACTCCTAAACTCAAACTCAGTCTCATAACATCAACATGACTCCATTTAATAATCAGTAAGATATTCATTCTCCACCATCCATATTGCTGCTATGCATATACCCAGTACTACCTGTTTGCACATTCTTCTTGCACACCCCTGTTTATATTATAATTTATTAAGTACACAGTATACTGTATTGCACATTTTATTTTATTGCACATTTTACTCTTTGTTTTTTCTTCTTATTTTTATTTTTTGCCTATATTTATATAAATATACTCTTGTGTTGTGTTACGTATTTTGCACTGTCCATTGAGCGGACCTGACCTGACTTACATTTCACTACTGATTATACCCTGTATAATTGAGTATGTGACGAATAAAAGAACCTTGAACCTTGAAAATAACTTTGTGCACAGTCGAAACAATATGACCAGGAAGAAATAATAGATTCATGAGACCAAAGATTGCCGGTTAGATCTACCCAAAATTAATTTTACCTAATGTTTAACCCCTACAGAGACATAATAATAATAATAATAAGAGTCAGCGGCGGATGTCAGAAGGACTAGCGGCGGTGAGGCTGCTCTCAGCGGATACAGGAGCATTGAGCGCCCGGTGATCGCGTGGAGCTCACACTTCTGAAATGTTCAGCGAAGCACATTTTCAAATGGGTGCTATATTTATAAATAAACCACAGATTTGAGTTTTAAACAACTACATTCTGACTGATGATGTTTCACAAGTTCACAAGTACAGACAAGGGCCCTGTCCCAAATGGAACACTTTGTGTGCACTTGCGGTCTTACAGACTTACAATGGCCTTACAATGACTCTCACAGTGCATTATGGGGATCCTCTAGCCGTTGAGTGTGAGAAGGACTAGCGGCGGAGTCTGAATCCGCACTTTCGTGACGTCTGCTCGGCAGAAATGCGGATCGAGGATGCATAACGCCACAAAGGGGCGGCTTGTGAGCATGCTTCTGAACGTTAAAATAGGAATGGGACACTCTATGGTCTCATGGACTTAACAGACACACACGGGCGGCCATTGTAAGTCCGTAAGACCGCAAGTGCACATGAAGTGTTCCCTTTGGGACAGGGCCAAAGTTTTCGGATGCAGCTGTTGTTTCAGTTTCTTCTTCACTTGTGTTTGTTTTTGGGAAATTCTGTAAATATGTGTACTAGCGCCCCTACCATAGAACAATGAAAACAGATTCTAGGAGCACATCTTTTTTGACTTTTTCTAAGTATAAGTCAAGTATACTTTAATGTAATTTTAAGTAATTTTCTGAGAAGTACATAAAGCCCATTTCTGAGAAGTACATAAAAAGTAGACAAAGTATACTTTCCTATTTTTTGTTTAAACAAAGTATACTAATAGCACACTTGAATAAACTTTTGTAAGGGTAACCTGCTTCTACACTTTGAAAAAATAGACAAGTTCAAAGGTTATTTTAATTTTAATTTCTTTAAATAGCTGATCTACATGTAAAAGTAAAATTAATCATACAAACAAATGACTAAACTTACAGTATATTCGTCCAATGTGTGGTTTTCAACAGCGACCTCTACTGGTGAAACTTTACCTGAAATGTTAAATTCTATCAGCTGTTTTTATAGCAGTCTCTGCTCTGCTCCTACGAGTCCACCAGAGTCAGAAACATGTATGTATATTTATGCTTTGCTTATAAGGGAATATTAAATCTGTGTTAAATGTTAACTTAAGACATTAAACAGCACTTGACAGGGCTGAAGTCTGTTATCATTATAGGGCTACAGTAGTTCAGTTTTTACTCTAATATGATTTAATCTGAGATCTTTTCTGTTGCAGATGTTACTCACACTGTTCACACTCACTCTGAAGGTTGTTCATTAACTCACAACACAGAACTGCTGGTCTGAATATTTGTACTTGTACAAAACTACCTTCCTTCTTTTAGTGTGAGTCTTTTTCCCAGATCTGTCACTTGTTAAAGTGAATATAGCTGTACAAGGTCTCACGATCAACATTAATCTTCATAGAAATAACTACACAATGCATTAAATAGTTTGTGGTCTGATGAGACACTTCCTAATCCACCCATTGTGAGAGTCTCATTCAGTCTCTGTACTCACACTCGCTGTTATGGAGTTGTTCATCTTCATAGTGTTTCAGCTCCTGACAGTCTTACAGTAAGTGATGTCTATTGTTTAATTTTGATAAGATACTGTATGTACACATTTGTAGTGAAGCAAGTTTAATTGTTCTAACATATTTCAGCATGTGTGATCACTGCGTGTACATCAGCACACATGAACCTACAACCTCTCTGCTTATTATATTTGTTTTAAAATTCATCAACCATTCATCAACCTGATTTGGTCATGTAAACACAATATTTAGAATATCCACTATAGTATTATGCGTCTGCACATGTTCATATGAAAGCGATTCTGTGTGTTACTTGATTGAGAAAATTGAGCGGTGCAGCTATTGAAAATATACATTTTTAAAGTAGTCAAGACACTGGATTTTAAAATAGTTTAATGCCTTTTGTTTTGCTACTACTTTTTGTTTTGTTTTTATTACACATGACATGGATTCAACTGTACCTGATGAATATTTATGCATCCAAAATGTCCAAGTTCATCCACAATTGCAGTCCGAGTCCAAGTACCCAACTCTGTCAGGAACAATGTAATTTTATTGGACATGCTACAGATAATAGAACATTACGATAAAGTGCACAGTGCCAAACCACTACACTGCTGGGTCACCGGGGCAAGGGGCCAGACAGATCAGTAGCCAAGGGGACGTCTGACTGACTAAAGTCGGGGGTCAGTGCAGAACGAATGACAACAAGGAAACAAGTTCTTCCTATCACCGTAGAGGAGCAAGGAGTGCTTGGAACAGAAAGATTGTGGTGGAACGCCAGACATTCGTTCACTCCAATAAAACCTTTATGCATATTATTCAATATAAGTGATCAATAATAGAGCACATTGTTTCCAAAAATGTGATTGATGAGGGTCATAAAATTCCACCCTCCACCCATAACTGGACACCTGTTTGTACACCCCACTCCATCTAACCGCCATCTAGTTATTCACCCCAGCGATCGTAAGGAATGCCTGTTTTGGGAAATGTGTTTTTGTGTGGGCCATTGAAATGTGCTTTAAACTTTAAAATATGAAACTGTTTTAAATGGGACAAAGGGAAGCTTTTATTAAAGTTTTTTCACACACACGCATATCAAGAAAAGCATCAAACATACACGTAAATTAGCTATTTTTCCCAGTAAAACAAGTCAAGTCAAGTGTTCCCGTGGCTCAGTGGTAGAGCACTGCGTGATAAGTGCAAAAGGTGTTGGGTTCAATTCCCAGGGAACACACATACTGATAAAAATGTATAGACTGAATGCACTGTAAGTCGCTTTGGATAAAAGCGTCTGCTAAATGTAATTGATATAAATGATATTGATTGATAAGACGAGCTAGTGTTGTTAAAACAAATTTAGGAAAAAGGTCAAGTTAGAAAATAAAACAAAAAAGTTTCTGACACGTTAGTTAAATCATCATAAGATACTTGTCAAAATCTATGTTGTTTACCATTACAAGTTAGAAAATAAACAATAAAAGCATTAGATACGTTCGTCAAACAACACATGAGTTTATCGTTTACAATTTAAAGCTATTTAGTTTGACAAAGTTAAAGAAAATAAAAAATACTACTTATCTTACCATAGCGTAAAATAAAGAAATATCATGCCGTTAAGTAAGAGTATAAGATACTTGTCAGAAGGTTGTAGTCTAACACTGGAATAAAAAAAAGAGATGTCAATCTTACGACGAGCGTTAAAACACCGGCATAAGATACTTGTCGAAATCTACCTTGCAGTCTATCATTAGCTATGCTGACGGAAAGCTAAACAATAGAAAAAGACCTGAGGACCATGCGTCGAGACGTCCGTGCACAGCGTTGTCAAAATCAGAATGAGGTTACGAGCGCAGCGGCCAGGCCACGCTTACATCTCACCCCCCTAACTCCGGAGGAGAGACCCAAAGCGAAGAATTAAAGTAAATGCCATGCTAATCTTCTCTGTGATTGATCCAATTTTTCTTATATTCATTGTGAGAGCATTCAGCTTAACTTTAAAATAGTTTTGCATAGTTTACTTTAGGTTCATAAGTAATATCTAAATTAGAAAATGTTTTTGTTTTGTTTTATTTAAGTAGTATAATTCCTTTATATAGTGTTTAATTTGTCAAGTTTTTTAAGACTTCTGCAGTGCTTCATCTATAACCCAGACTTTTTTTTCACTTAAGAATTTGTTTATTTTCTAAACAAGTTTTTGCCTAAACAACAGCTATTGAAGGAAACATTTTTTATTTATTTTATTCACACTTAATTCATATCCTTTAATTGATCTTTGACTTTGGTGATTTTTGACTTCAGGTTATTACATGACATGGATTCAACTGTACTTAAATATGTGAAAGCAAATCAAATCACACTAGTCGAAGACTTGTTATCATTTAAAAACATATACAATGTCTAAACTTTTAAACTGTGAGCCTGCCATACTGTGGGTCACTCTGCCAGACCACCAGCAAACTGCACTGAGACCTATGTGCGTAGAGTCTGATCAGTGCAGAGAATTAAAACAAGACAAACACAAAACTCTGTTTGGTTTTTTATCCTCAGTCTTCACAATTATTGTATTACTTTGATCAATAAGAATTTCCACGACAAGTGTCATCTCTTCAGTGTTGCCATATGAAAATATATAATAAAATAAAATT
Source organism: Gymnocypris eckloni scoliostomus (assembly GCA_027564155.1). Taxonomy (NCBI): domain Eukaryota; kingdom Metazoa; phylum Chordata; class Actinopteri; order Cypriniformes; family Cyprinidae; genus Gymnocypris; species Gymnocypris eckloni. The sequence goes on from CM050431.1 coordinate 19,602,010, forward strand.
TTGCATGAGGGGTATACTCACTTATGTGAGATACTGTACATGTACACAAAAAAACTACCGTCCCTTCTTTTAGTGTGAGCCTTTGCTCCAGATCTGTCCCCTGTTAAAGTGAAGACAGCTGTACACGTGATCTCACAATAAACATTCATCTTCATAGAAATAACCACGCAGTGCATTAAATAGTCTGTGGTCTGATGTGCCACTTCCTAATTCACCCATTGTGAGAGTCTCATTCAGTCTCCTTTCTCACACTCGCTGTAATGGAGTTGTTAATTTTCATAGTTTTCAGCTCCTGATGGAGGTTCAGTCTTACAGTAAGTGATGTCTATTGTTTAATTTTGATTAAATACTGTATGTCCAACATACACTATTTTTGCCAAAGTATTGTCACCTCCTTCTAATGAAAGGTTTGACTATTTTAGCATTTACAAGAGTACAAAAACGTTTAACATACATATAATGATGCTTCTATTTTAGTAAGTAAGTCAAGTCAGTTTGGACAGAACTCTTTTCTCAGTGGTAAGTCTGACAGTGCGTTAAGACAAGGATCAAAATAAATGATGATTCGAGGTTCAAAAACGAGTCCTAATCCCAGCTGAACACTGGTGTGACTTTAAGTGCAGACCTGAAAACTCATCACCAAACACCAATGACTTGTACATTCATTATATGGACAAAAGTACTGGGACACCTTCTTTAGAAGAGAAACAAGCACTTCCAAACTGTGGCAACAAAGATGGAAACATAAATAATGTACTTAAAAATTGAATTTCCACCTCTGTTGCAACAGTTTTGAAGTGTATGAAATGAATGTACCCATATTTATCCATATGTACCCATATGTCATTGGTGTTTGGGGATACATTTTTGGCTCAAGGTCTGCATTTAAAGTCACACACCAGAGGTGTTCAGCTGTCTTTCTGCAGACCAGATAAGTTCTTCCACACTGACTGAATCATCATTTCTTGATTCTTGTCTTACCACAGAGAAATAGAAAGAAAAGGGTTCTGTCCAAACTGTTTCTATAAAATTAGAAGCACAATTCCCTAGAATATCATTATATGCTTAAATATTAATATTTGTACTCATTGAAATTACTAAAGAGGTCAAACCTTTCATTAGAAGTGGATGACCCAATACTTTACCAATATATTGTATTTCAGCATTTGTGTACAGTAAATGTATTACCTGATTACAATAACCATTAAACATTTCAGTTCCTAGAAATAAGAAGCTTATATTAACTGATTTATCATGGAGACACCCTTGGAATATCCACTGTAGTATTCATTTACATCTGCACATGTTCATATGAAAGTAATTCCGGGTGTTTTGATTGAGAAATTGAGAATGTGCATGTATTGAAAATGCAAATTTTTAACTGTCCAGACATTTAATTTTGTTAATTATTTTAATATGTTCCTTGAGGCTCACTTTAATAAGTTAATAAGGTTTTGTCCATGCTGTTTTATAGCATCAAATAACTAAAACCAAACTTATTAGAAAGAAGTGTGATAAGAACCACCTAAATGACAGAAACCATCATTTGTCACGAAGTGTAATTAGATTTTGGTGGCTCAGTGTCACCTCAGTCTTGTGTAATATGTAGGACATGCAAGCAATGAAATATGATGTTTTACAAAGACTATATGTAAAAGGATCAAGGCAAATTTGATTTCTCATGTCATGACGCCTTTAAAGTAATGAATTAATGAAAAAATAATTATTTCCATAAATGAAAATAAATTAACAAATTAAAATTTTCAAATCTCTCATGTCCAACATTTTACTCATTGTTTATTTGGGTGCTGTTGCTTACAGCTTTAACCAAAACATGGACCGTAGTTGGAAAATGATGCATGTAAACATGGTCAATAAGGAGATGTAATGACTGATTGATCTGTTTTATGTTGTTGCAGAATTTCCTCGTGTAAAAGTGTCTCCAGATGTCATAAGAGAGTCCAGCTCAGTGAAGATCAGCTGTGAGACACCAGCAGATGTTTTAGTGAATCAGTGTTATTTCTACATAAACAGAGAAGAGAAGAAAACAAAAGTCAGTTCATCATGTGAGCTGGATCTCACTGGTGCTGAAGTGTTCAGATGGGCATCTGTAAAATCACCTGAATCACTCAACATTTACTGTTACTACACAACAAATGTGCGAGGCTCATCCATATCATCATCTGATTCTGATCCTGCCACAGTGACTGTTCTAGGTGAGATATTTCACTGCAGTTCTTCTGTATTAGAAACTGTTATTGCAGTGTTTTTACTAACCATGTATTATTTTACTTTAATTGACTTGAGAAACCCATCATCAGTTAGTGACGATGACGATGATACAACTATAGGGCACTTCTGGACGGGTTGGATATTATTTATAAAGACCCTTTCAGTAGACTGTAAGAGTACACATCACTACCTTGAGGGCACATTTTACTACTCTTAGGTATCACTTTGCATATAATGTCCTTTAGGGGGTGAAGAAGGTATAAAGGAGTCCCTTTGAGGGTACTGTCCCAGTGACAAGCTGTTGTACCCCTAAAGGTAAAATGTTTGTACATTTGTTCTGGTAGTGTATACAATTGAACCAACCAACACCATGAAACATCACTAAATTCATCAAATCAAATTGTAATACTGATGTTTGCACAGTTGATTGAGTTTATAATTCAGTTATTTTTATTAGCTGTTGTACCCCTAAAACTACATCACTAAATTCATCAAATCAATTGTTAATATTAATGTTTGTGTTGTTGTTTTCCCTCCAAAACCACACATTACTAAAGGACAATATATATATATTGTCCTTTAGTAATATACATTACTACATATATGCATATATAGTACATGTATATGTATATATGTAATATACATATACGTATATTATTTGAGGATCTGTATCTCCAACAAGCAAGCTTTGCTTTAAAGTTTGATAATAATGTAAAATGACGCTCTATAATGCTGGGAAATTCTGTCTGTAGTTTTAACATCAACCACCACTGAACAAACTACTGCAACAGCCATGAAAACCTGTGAGTAAATGAGTTTGTACATCAGTTATTCTTACTCTTTTCTGAATGTGCTGAAAATGACAATCGTTCTTTTAAGCTCATGAGTATTTTCAAGCATTTACTATACCTACACAACCACACAATTCACAATGTCTTTTCATCAGCATTAACTGTATTGTCCACTTCTGAGACTGCAGCATACAGCAAAACTAGTAAGTTGCTAATAATAGCTTTTCTGGTTATACTAGAATACATCTGAGAAATGATTTCCTTCTAAAAACTGATTGCCCTTGAGATGATATTTTTATATCAGCAGATCTCCAATCCAAGACAAACGTGCCAACCAGTACAGCAAAGGAAACATTGTGTAAGTTCATCCACTCTTTCTCTATAGTAAAAGTCACTATAGAGAATGAATATGTTGTATTTAAAAGTTCAAAAATAGATGGGAATTATTTTCTAAATGTATTGGTACATCAGAAACTCATAGTGGTAGTTCCTGAATATAAGACTGAGAATTCAACAAAGACTCTCAAGATTATGCTGCTTAACACTAGAATGTCAGAAAATAGTGAAGGCCAGAAAGCATTACATGATTTTTGCCCAGATCAGATTTTTGGCCTTATTTAGTCTGGATACAATGATGCTATAGTTGGTTAAAGTCAGAGCACATTTGTTTTGACAGATTTCATAGGAAATCTTGTAGTGTATGGTATGATGGTCCCTTTATTTTTTTGTTTCAGTCTGAGGATGTCAAACATGTTTGATATTTTTGAGCTGATTTTAGAGCACATAAGCTGTGTCCCAATTCAGAGGCTGCATCCTTCGAAGCACAAATACTTTAAAGTCATGTCTTCAAAGGCTGTGAAGGTCAGGCAGAGTTTTGCTGGATGGGACTGTCTAGCCTACGAAGTAAATACAGGTGTGAATGGGGTCTGAGACATTTTGATCCAATTTCAGATGTAGTTGAAAAGTATTTGACCAGATTGCTTTTATAGTGAAATGCTCATGTGGTCAAATGCAAACAACCACTAAAGACCGCCTCCTCTCTATCTACTGATCTAAGTCTTAAACATCAGCGGATGTGTTGTTGAAGTACGAACAGATGGGATTTCAACTTTGAAGACTGAATTCAGACGTCTGGTTTGAAGTTTAAAAATGTTAAAAGCACAATGCTCTCTTACCAGTCCTGATTAAAACACAAACTAACACAGAATAAATTATTTCACATATACAAACAAACAAAAAATTACAACAATTATATTTTTGTTGTTGTTTCACACAACAAAAATAAAACACATTTAAAAAAAAATGTTGAGTGTGTCACTTCAGTTATCAGGTGGACTGATTACCTGAGTCCACTTTGTCCTCCTTTGCCTCTTTGTCACCATCTCTGTGAAAACATGGAATTGCAGCTTATCTTCCGTGCGTGGGGTTGTGCTCCAGCATGAATCCAGCGTGGATAAATCTAATGTTTTGAAGAGTAGGTGTGGCAGTCAGTTACCGCACCGTTGTGAATCGGGCTAAAGTAAGGCGATATTTTCGAACACTGGCTGGTTTTTACTTGCTCAAATATTGATTTTGGATCATTTTTAACCAAAAAAGTTACGGACTGCAGCTTTAAATATGATAATACACATAAACATGTTTTAAAGTGTTTGTTTTGTTTTGACAGATATATGGTTTATAGTGCTGGTTTTAACTGGTGTCGCTGTAATTTTGTCTGGACTCGTGGGACTCATCTGTCTGTGCCGGTTTGCATGTAAGTATTTTAATGTCAATTTATTTATAACACACAACATAAATTTGACCAAAGTGATACACAGCAATATAATGCAGCTCAATGTTTTCTAGGTAAAAAAAGAAGAAAACAGTAAGTATTTTCATGCATTCAATTCAGTAGTCTGTGATATATTTTGTTTATCTTTTTAGCAAAAAATATTTTTGTAGTCCAGTAGCTGTATCTGTAGATGTTTAGCTTCCTATCTGATATATGCATGCATGAAAAGTTCTCATAAATATCAATATTTGATTATTAGCAATAAAATGAGATCAATAAAACCAGATGCACCCATTCAAGAAACTGGTATAGTGAGTATCTGTGCATTTAAAATCATGAATTAACATATATATTTCTAATATATCATAGCAAGTAAGAATGGCTGAAAGGAACTTGACCTAAATTACTGGTTATGTTATCTAGAGTTGTTCTGGGCCTGGAGAGACACATTCTCTGATCACTTATGTACCAGCCACATCTCAGCCCATATCTGCAGGTAAGAGAACATCATTCTCAGGAAATGATCTCAGATAAAACATTTGTTTTAAACAATTAAAAACATAGTGGCTCATCACCAACTGATACTTCTAGTTAGAAACATTGTTCAGTGACCACAGCTTCTCACAGCCATTTCCCCTTCAAGCTTTCAGCAGCTCAGTATTATTAGACACGTCTTCTCTTAAAGGAACAGTTCACACGAAACTGAAAATCATTTACCGTAAACGTCTCATAAAAGTTGTGCAAACAACTTAACATTCCAAGTCTTCAGAAGTCATACAAAGCTCTTTTCCATTCATCGTGTAGTTTGCTGCAGTGATGATGTATTTTTCAGGGCAATCCAGAAGTCCAATATTTTTAAAATTTTGAAGCCTATAATGGCCTAGTCTCAGCCTCAGACGTCATGCCCACAGAACATTGGCTAAATACCTGATGCATAAGACACACTTAGCTGGAAACACTTCAGTAGTGTCGACGTCGTCTTCGAATTGGTTGAATTATACAGGATTTCCAGGAGATGTGTGTCGCGTTCTTTAACGCTCCCCCTGGAAACAAAGATGCCGTGGTGCAAACCCCTCACTAGAGAAGAAGCCGTTGAGTTTTCAACTGTGACGATGAGCATTTATCAGGATCAACTAAATGCTGGATTTTCAAAAGTATGTGAAATATTTAACGCTTTGCATAGAATCTTTAAAATGTCTCAGAGTTTTATACACCGGTCTGTTATTGTGGCAACATTTCCACGCCCTAAACAATTCAATGCAATGTTTCCAGACTTTCAGCCATCAGTCTGAAAGTCTGGCTATGAGACTAATAATCACCAGAAATAGAAAGCTAAATGTAGGCTATAAACCTGATATACCATGATTGCATGACTTCAAAGTCATTTTCCCATTTGAAATGAGTCAGCATAATGTTAAAGCTTACGATTGAGTAGATGAGTTTACCTGCTCAGTGTTTCATTTCCCCAACAACTTCTGTAGTCTAGCAACTTAGAAATCACCTTTTTCAAGACAAATAAATGCTTTAACAAAAGGCTTGCAAGGGCTTATTTAGTAGAGTAAAACGTATGATGCTTATGTTGCAGAGTAAAATGTGGAAATATATTGAGCTTGTGTTAACCACAAATCTTATTTAATTTCTGGGTTTTGGCCTACAAAAATATGTCATTCCTGCAGTAAATAGTTTACAAATGCACTCATCCAATCATTGTGCAATTTCACATTTGTCCATTTGTTTTGTCTAGTTTTCTATTGACTCTGATTGATCCTCTCCATCATGCTGTTCTTTCAAAGGCCTCGAACACACAGAGTCACATCAGGACAGCAGAGCAGATCCCACACTACACATTACGTCTATAAATACAATGTACCAGCCCTCGGGTAGGGAAAAAAATATTTGTCATATCACGAGGAATCAAATCAAGAATCAGTCTCTTTTTTTCACTTAAGAGTGGTTTCACAACTCAGAACTTCCTCACTAGCACAAAAGCTACATGCCCACATTTAGGTGTTGAGAAACTCAACTGCCCAAACACAGTGAGCTAATACGGAGGAAGTGGGACAAATATTAAATTCATCACAACACTGTTGCACAGAATGAGTCTGATAATAGATGATAATATCCACTGTGCAAAGTGTCAAAGTTTTAAATATATATGTCATGAAGTTTTCGGGCAGAAGCCTTGTTCAACCAGGCCAACACATGTTCGTTAAAATGTATTTAAATGGTTCTGCATTGCATTACAGATGGTTTGATCAATAAACAACCGAAACAAGGGAATCCAGAAGAAAAGGAGGTATGTATGTACGAACACTTTCACACACCAAACACACATAAACACATAACTGTTCATCTTGAATGAAATACTAACACATTTACTTTCTTTCTTCTTTCTTAAGAATGTTTATCACCTGTACAGCACGATCCCTGAAAACTAGTTCACTCAAAGCAGAAGATCAAGCCTTCAGTTTGGTGAAAATGCACTGATGAGTCTCAACTCAAGTCTTGTTTCATGATTTATATCCAATAAAGTGTCTTTACTTGCAGACAAACAGTTTTACATTTTCATCATTCATGCACTGTGACCTCTTCTGTGGCAAGGCTCACTTGCCTAATACTGACTTGTAAGAGTTTACTACAATAAAGGCTGAAATAAAATGTAATGATCAATTGATTTTTGTTTCTTTTTGCACAAACATAACATTTCAATATACAGTCATATGAAAAAGTTAGGACACCCTATTGAGTTTCATGGTTTTCTGTATCAGGAGATAATAAAAAATTACCTGGACCTTGGAAAGTCTTAAAGTTAGGAAATAAATCCTCAGATGAACATCACATGACATATCACACCATGTCATTAGTTGTTTAACAAAAATAAAGCCAAGATGGACAAGCCATGTGTGACAAAGTTAGGACACGCAATTATTTAATTGCCTGTAGATCCACTTTTAGTAGCAATGACTTGAAGTAATCATTTTCTGTATGACTTTGTCGGTCTTTCACATTGTTCTGGAAGATTTTTTGGCAATCTTTACAACATTGCTTCAGTTTGTTGAGGTTTGTGGGCATTTGTTTATACACCGATCTCACCACAGCATTTCAGTCAGGATTAGGTCTGGACTATGACTGGTCATAACATTTTTATGACAGGTCGACTTAATGACTGAGAGGTGCCCAGGTCCTGTGGCTACAAAACAATCCCAAAATCATCAGCCCTCCACCAGAATGTGTGACTTTTGGTATGAGGTGTTTGTGCTGATGTGCTCTTTAGGTTTTCACCAAATGTGCTGCTATGCATTATGGCCAAACATCTCCACTTTGCTCTCATCTGTTCAAAGATCATTGTTCTAGAAGAATTATGGTTTGATGCAACTTTGCAAACCTAAACTGTGCTGCCATGCTTTTTTAGATAGAAGAAGCTTTTTTCTGACAAACCTTCCAAACATACCATACTTGTCCATATTTTTCTAATTGTACTGTCATGAATTTGATCATTTAACAAGTTAGTTAGCCTGTAGAGTCTGCAGTGTCGTTTTGGGGTTGTATGCCATTTCTCTGAGTGTTACACGGTCTGATCTTGGGGTGAATTTGATGGGATGTCCACTCCTGAGAGGATTCACGTCTGTTTTGAATGTCTTCCACTTGTGAATAAACTTCCTCACTGTAGAATGATGGACTTCACATTGTTTGAAAATGGCCTTGTTACACTTCCCAAATTGATGGCAGCAAAAATTGCTTCTCTAAGATCATTGCTGGTGTCTTACCTCTTTGGCATTGTGTTAGCACACACCTGAAGGCTCCAGACCAGAAAACTGACAAAACATCTGCTTTTATAGAGGTGTTCACACTTGCTGATGATCAGTTAATCAAAGGCATTTGATTAGCAGTGCCTGACTGCTACTTACCATCTTAATTCCTATGTTAACAGTAAGGGTGTCCTAATTTTGTCACCCACGGCTTTTCCATTTTGGTTTATTTTTGTTAAATAAACAATGATACAGTGCAATATGTCATGTGTTGTTGTTCATACGAGGTTCTATTTTCCAAATTTTAACACTTGGAAAGTAAGTTTTTTTTATTACTGATAAGGAAAACCAAAGAATTCAATAGGGTGTCCTAACTTTTTCACATGACTGTACATTCAAATTTGTGAAAGTGTTTGTGAGTGTTTTATAATGGATGCTGGCCAAAGAAGTGTGTTTTGGATTTAAAAAATGTGCAGTATATCCATGTTTACATTTCAGTATAAAATTATTCTTCATTTCTATATTTTTGTTAGTGATGATGATGTCCAGCTCATCATAGCATGTGAAATCAGAGCTGTGTTTTTTTATGTGTAGTCCCTACACTGAGGATGACGCTCTTCTGTACAGACGATATAGACTCAGAGGAAACGGTCTGGAGAGCATCTTTATATGTTTTGGGTCATTTTTCTTATACAGTGACTTTTCTGTCTCTATGATTTACTAAGATTTTCTCTAAAATAAGTTACATATGTATAAGACATGGCTTAAATTATATAGGTTTTCTTCATCACTTAAACAGAGATAATAGACATTAAAAATATTATTTTGTATTTTACATTTACATCTACATTTAGTCATTTAGCAGACGCTTTTATCCAAAGCGACTTACAATTGGGGAATACATGAAGCGATTCATCATAAAGAGGCAAACAGACAGAGGAAGTGCCCATAACACCACGTCTCAGGCATTGTTCAAATAAATACAAGCTAGCGAGAGAAGGAATAAATAAAGAGAAAGACAGTTTTTTTTTAGTGTTTTTTTATTTATTTAGGATGAAGTCAAGTAGTGTCGAAAGAGATGAGTTTTCAGTTGTTGCTTGAAGGTTGACAGGGATCCAGCGTTCCGGATGGGGGTGGAGGTAAGTGGGTGCTGAGCCTGTGGTTGTTCTATATGCAAGCATCAATGTTTTAAATGTTTTGTAACATGGGCTCTTTTTGGCTCGTTGAAAACCAGTCGTGCCGCTGCATTCTGAATCATCTGTAGAGGTTTGATTGTGTTTGATGGAAGTCCAGCTAGAAGAGCATTGCAGTAGTCCAGCCTAGAAATGACAAGGGCCTGGACAAGAAGTTCTGCAGCATGCTCCGTTAGAAAGGGCCGGATCTTTCTGATATTGTGTAATGCAAACCTGCAAGTTCGAGCTGTCTTTGCAATGTGGTCTTAAGAGCACTTAAGAGCGGTTCATAAGATGAACTCTTATTCTGCATGATGGGATAGACAGTAAAGACAGGCTGAGTTAAAACATCGATTTTTTTAGGGCTGCCCACACACAAATATACGGTTCCCGGGAGTGGCCGTACTCAGTTCATTTAGTTTTGTCATGGCCAAGACATATTAAGTCGTGGGAACGTGATGATATGCCGTAGCTATGAGATGTTAATTCGCAGTAACATCATATTAACTTCTGGGAACGACATATTTTTCTCGTGGCCACCAGTTTAAACAAACCTGCGTGGTCACAGCAACCCGGGACTATCAGAGATGGATAAAACATTGTTATTAACATTAAACATTTCATTTAATATTTGTATATTATTATTATTAGGTTATATTAACTTGTTAGGGCTATATTTTTTAATGTATTTCATATATAATGTTTTATTTCCCCTTTCAATTCGTGTATTGCTTTACTTAATTAATATAGTATAATTATATTCTGTATATATATAATCTGTATAATTATACAATTTGCTACCATATATTTTGCAAATACTGCAAACGCCTAACAATTATGCCAATACTTTATGATTGTGGGCTATTTATGCCAGTGCGTGATGATAAATGAGCGTGTTGTGTTTTCATTTACAAATGCACACTATAGGCTATAATATTAATAATTATTAATTCGCACATTTTTTTTTAATTGAACCTCTAAACTGCATTTCCAACAGGCTATAAATTCCAGTCAGCATGGCTTTATGTCGAGCATTTACAGTAGGCTTATTTACAAAACTGGTCAGAACATTATGTAAAGAGATCGAAATGAAGGGAAAAACTAATATAAAAATATAATAATTGGCTAATAATAATAATATCATAATATAATAATAATACACAAATATTATGGAAAAAGACAATCAGTTAATGGACAGACACAGCTAGCAAGACTGTGGGATGGATAATTTTTTTTCGTGTAGGTCTATTTTATTTTATGTACTTTATGTAACATTTAACCTATTTGTGATAAACTTAATTCGAATGCTGGTTACATTGCGTGCAATTGCCTACAGTCCGGTAGCCTATGGTCAATATAATAATTTATATAATAATGAATATAATAATTTCTTAATTAAAAATAAAATATGAAAGAATCTCTGATAATCCCGGGTTGCTATGGTCACATATTAAACTTCCCTTTCCCTCAACATAAGAAGTCGTGGTCACGAGAAATGGAGGTTGTTCCCTCAACATAACATCCTGTGGCCTTGAGACGAACGATCTCGTATGGCAGTTGAGTGGACTATATCAGAGAGGAGTGAACGGATTCGGACGGTGACGTATCACTAAACGTGAGACTTGTGCTGTTGCAAAAACATCTTCGTCACATATGTACTTTTATATTACATGTACCTTATTTTAGAAAATAATATTAATAACATTCAAAATGACTTTACATTGTAATTATCGTGCACTCAGCGTCAGCTTTGTGGTTTCATCGATGGTATATTATTAATTTTGTTTTGTAATGCTTTTTTGTTCATAATCATTAAATACTATTAAAATAACAAAATAAACACACATTAACAAATGTTCATAATTTTATGTATTTATTATTTTTAGTGTCTTGAAACTATCCCGAGCAGCATTTAAAGCTCAGGTAAGATCATTTTTTTTTATTTTAGTCATTTAGCAGACGCTTTTATCCAAAGCGACTTACAAATGAGGAAATTATAGAAGCAATCAAAACCAACAAAAGAGCAACAACATGCAAGTGCCATTACAAGTCCTGGTTAGCCTAACATAGGAAGTTTTTTTTTTTTAAGAAAACGAGTATATAGAATATAGACAAAAGAAACTTAGTGTTAGTTTTACAAGAAAAGCTATCAGTTAGAGAATAAATATGCTATTGAAATATAGGGTCACATGTTTGTGTGTTTTTTAAAATAAAAAAGAAGACAGATTAGATAAATAGAATTAGAATAGAGAGAGCTAGAGTTAGAAGGTCAAATAAAGATGGAAGAGATGTGTTTTTAGCCGTTTCTTGAAGATGGGTAAGGATTCAGCTGCTCGGATTGAGTTCCACCAGATGGGAACAGTTAATGAAAAAGTCAGTGAAAGTGATTTTGTGCCGTGAAAGTGATGTCGTTTACTTGCAGAACGCAAGCCTCTGGAGGGCATATAAGACTGAAGTAATGAATTTAGGTAAAGGGGATAATGGTCGTAGAGCGCCCTCAGACGGCCGGTTTAACAAACATTTTTTTAATTATCCACCGAATGATCATCTTTTTGGAAGTTAACAACGATTGCACCTTGGTAAACAAGTAAAATATTAAACCGAGTTGTTGCCTACGTGGCATATCTTTTTTAAATAATGTATGAAATAAACGTTAAAGCAGAAATAAAAAAGATGTAAAGCATCTCTCATTCAAACTCTCCAGCTCTCTCTTCCAGCTCGTCGGTTCTCCGCATTGGATTGTGGGAAATAGTGCTTCAGCGAGTGTACATCGGTTGTACACTCGAAATCAGAATGCATTGTAGGTAAAAAGTAGTGAACGAACGTAGGGAATGAAGTCGTTCACTCAGAATTCGGACAGCACTACAAAATGGCTGACACCCGATATAGTGCACTATCAGTGGATAAGGAGCGGCTTCGGACACAGCTTGTGGTCACGACAAAACTAAGTGACCCGAAGACGGCCCTTCCCGGGCACCGTAGAATCCTATGTTTTTGTCTGACCTGGGTGACATTTACTTTTAAATTAAACACGTGTTACATATACCTTACATCTCAACATACCAGCTGAGCTACTGTTACCAGCAACATACCGAGCACTGTGTTCACCATCACAAATTGTACATTGCATGTTTACATTTAAATATTAATTTGGTTTATTTTGAATGAGCTGACTAAACCAATGCTAGGCTGATGGTGTTGCTCACTTTTCAGTTTTCTGATATTTGAATATTCTATTAGGTATATGTTAAACTGTAATAATGCTGCTAAAGTTTTATTTCAGCGTGTGACATTGTTGAAATCTCTTTGCAGCTTCAATAACGACCTCTACTGGTGAAGCTTTGACAGCTGCCACAGAAATTTGTTGATATTTAGTGAATATCATTTTTAAAATTATACACACACTTGACCATCACAAGCTCAGTTCACTTTAAACTGCTTCAATGCTTCAACGCTTAACAAATATTTAAGTTTATTTCATGTTTATTTGTTTATTTCACAGCAGCTTTTTTGAATATATGGTAACTGTTCATTCAAAGCATGTAGCAGACAAATACTGTTTAATCAACCATTGTTTGTGGCAACGCAACTGATTTACTCCATACTGTATAATTTCATGTCTGTCATATCACATCTGACACACTATTGATTCTATCAGATGTTTTCACAGCAGCCTCTACTCTGCCTTATTCCACCAGAGAGACAGCAATATGTAAGAATATTAAATCTGTATTAAATGGTAAATACATTTTTTACTCTAATATGATTTAATCTGAGATCTTTTCTGTTGCAGCTGTTCCTCTCACTGTTCACACTCACTCTGAATGTTGTTCTTTCACTCAACACAAAACTGCTATTCTGAATATTTGTCAAATCTAACACAAACCTTGAAATGTCCTGCTGTCGTGATCATATTACGTACATGGTACATGTGAAAATGTATTTGACCCCATCTTCTTTTTGTGTCAACAGCTGTAACCAAACACTTCTGATAACTGGAATTCAGTCTTGCACAGCACTAAATGTTTACTATGGTTGCCTTTATTGTCATTTTGTTTTTATTTCTGAAACAATTTAGTAAGAGATATACATTAAAACAGAAGACATCAGGATGGGGGCTAACACTTTTTCACAGCACTGTATTGTCATTTTAAAAATCTGCACAAAATTGATCTGATTTAGTGCAATTATCCATATTCATTATCTTATTGAAATATAAACATGGCTTTGATAATTATAATGAATAATATAATTTAAATATATAATTGAAAAAAATAATAAAATAATTAAAACACTTATTATTTTCGTTTGATAGGCTCGTGGCTTTCAGTAGTGCTGGTTTTTATTTCTGTCTGGACTCATAGGATTCATCTGTCTGTGCCGCTTCACCAGTAAGTGCACTCAATGTACAGGTTTAGTTGTGCATAAACTGAACTCCATGATATAGAAACATATGATAATAAAGTCTGTATCTCTGCAGGTTCTGCTGATGTTCTCACAGAACTGAACTACACCTCCTGACAGATGGAAACAACATCTCTATTAACTTCCTCTGTGTACTCAAAACATGCATGACCTGTTTACTTTCTGTTAATTTCGCTAAAGTATTAAATATTAGATCTAATTTAGTCTAAATGTATAGAATTCTTTATTCAATTATTTGAACATACATATGAAGTGGTGAACACTGGTGAAATCTTTAAATCAAAGTTATGTCCACCTAAAACTTGCGACCAAGTGCTAAAGGTTCACAGCGCACACAACTGTGAGAGTAGCATCATGATCACGCTCATCTTCTCCACAGAGCGTATGGTTTCCTGTGGTCTGATGTGTTACTTCCTAATTCATCTATTGTGTGAGTCTCTGTACTGACACTCGCTGTAATGGAGTTGATCGTCTTCATAGTGTTTCAGCTCCTGATGGAGGTTCAGTCTTACAGTAAGTGATCTCTATTGTTTCATGTCAATTAAATACTGTATGTTCACATTTGTAGTGAACAAAGTGTCATTGTCTAAAATATTTCAACATGTCTGATCAGTAGATCTACAAGTGGACCTGACATATTAGTTTTGCTGTAATATATTTTGTATATAATCAGCAGTTGTCTTATTTAGGTTTTTAGAACTGAAATATATGTGATTAATATTGGAGTATTATTGGGCCTGTAAACATTTTCTGTGATTAGATGTAATATAGTAATTGATCTGTTTTGTGTTGTTGCAGACTCTCCTCATGTAAAAGTGTCTCCAGATGTCATAAGAGAGTCCAGCTCAGTGAAGATCAGCTGTGAGACACCAGCAGATGTTTTAGTGAATCAGAGTTATTTCTACATAAACAGTGAAGAGAAGAATATAAAAGTCAGTTCATCATGTGAGCTGGATCTCACTGGTGCTGAAGTGCTCAGATGGGCATCTGTAAAATCACCTGAATCAATCTACATTAACTGTTACTACACAATACATGAACGAGGCATCAATAAACCATCACATCATTCTCCTCCTGCCACAGTGACGGTTCTAGGTGAGATATTTCACTGCTGTTCTTCTGTTTTGGAAACTGCAATGTTTTTAATAACTGGATCATTTCTCTTTGAACAGATTCACTTCAGAAACCCATCATCAGTACTAGTGGAGATGATAACTTGTTCAACATAGTGTGTGAAATACCACTTTCAGTCCGAGCTGATTTCATCTGTAGTCTCTACGCTGAGGATGATGTTCTTCTGTATCAGCGTGTCTCTCAGAGGAGACAGTCTGGAGAGAATCACTGTCTGTTTTATTTAAGTCACAGTGAACTCTTCTCACGATCAGTGAACAGCAGACAGCTGATCTGTGTTTATTCACTCAAGACTCAACCTGAGATCAGATCACCACACAGTGACACATACACCATCAGAGGTGAGTTATCACTATTATGATTCCTTTTAAAAACATGAACACATTTAATGAGTAGAGATGCCAGTATAATTCTGTAGTCAGTATGTAGGCCAGTAGGATATTATGAAATCTTTGGAGGACTATTGATCAGTTAGAGCAATCCAATCATTATATAGATCAGTGTGTCAGACACTGAATCAGTAATCTATGAAGTCTTGCTTCTTACACAGAACAACTTGTGGGTCCATTTCAGACAAACTAACCACAGTGACTTTTGACAAGTGAACAGTCTGATACATTTAGACAGGAAGGAAGAGCTGTTTGATGATATCATGCGATCATAGTTGAGATGTCAGAGAGCCAGACTATGTCTGACAAATCTATAGAAACTCATTTCTGCAATTATTGAGGAGAAATTGAACAAAAAGTGATTTTTATTAAATGTTATTAAATATTTTTAAATGTTCTTTGTATACTCTTAACATAATGTTTTGCAGCACCTTTTGAACTCTGTGACTACAAAAATATATGTGTTGAAGTATTTTAATTAAAGTATTCTTTAGCAATATGCTCTATATGAGCTCAAAATGTGCCTGACTGATTATGAATTGATGATGATTTTTACACAGCGGCAATAAAATGAACAGGATGCAAATAAAGAACCACTGCTCAGTAATTGATAGTTAGTTTACATGAGAATATCCACCAACATATAAATCATCCATTTTTCTCCATTAGGTCTTCCTCGGGCCAGCCTGACAGCGTCTGCTTCAGTTATTCTGGAAACAGACACAGTTGAGCTGAGCTGTGAGAATACTGAAGATCTGAAGATGGAGATGTGTGTCTTTATCATAAATGGAAGAGAAAGTAACACAAAACAGAGCTCATCATGTCAGCTTTCACTCACTGGATCTCAGATCAGTATTTGGTCTGGAGGTCAGAGTTCATCTGTGAGAATAACCTGCTTCTTCACTGTGATGAAGAGACATGTTCAAAAACCATCCGCTCATTCTGATCCAGTGACAGTAACAGTCCAGAGTAAGGTTTTTATTTTCATATTCATGTAGAGGTGATGTCAAGTTACATCACAAGTATGTGACCCTTTTTTTTATTTGAAGGACCTTTACCTTCAGCAAACAAACTTTGCTTGAAAAAGGCTGAAAATAATGTAAATTGACCATGATAATTTAGTATAATACGTGTATATAAAAAAGAATGTGAATTGATACCCTGTAATTATGATCAATTGTCTCTGCAGTTTCAACATCTACCACCACTGAACAAACTACTACAACAGCCATGAAAACCTGTGAGTAAATGAGTTTGTACATCAGTTATTCTCACTCTGTATTGAATGTCTTCAAAATGACAATCATTCTGTCAGGTTCATTATTATTTGTTGAACATTTACTTATATGTCAGTGCAAAATTCACAATGTTTTTTTCAACAGCTTTAACTATAATGTCTACTTCTGAAACCACAACATACAGTAAAACATGTAAGTTACTGAAAACACATCTTCTGATTATTATAGATTCATTGAGAAATGATTACCTTCTGAACATTTATTTTCCTTGTGATGTGTTATTTTTATATTAATAGACCTTCATTCCAATACAAATCTACCAACCAACACAGAAAAGGAAACGATGTGTAAGTTATCAATGACACAATTCTGTCCCTGTGTAAAATTGATATGTTGGATACAGTCATATTAAAAATACAGCTGGGGTTCATTTTCAAAGTGTATTTGTACATGGTAAGCACTAAGCAGTAGAACATTTAATAATGACATGGTCCATGATTATGCTGCTTTTTCAACATGGTTATGGCACAGATTGCTTTATCTATCCCATTACTCATTTTCTATGTAAACACACTAGACCTGTGATACTCAAATCTGGCTCGCGAGATCCACTTTCCTGTAGAGTTTAGCTCCAATCCTGATCAAACTCACCTTCTTGTGATTTTCTAATGATCCTGAAGACATTGATTAACATGCTCAGGTGTGTTTGATTAGGGTTAGAGCTAAACTCTGCAGGAAAGTGGATCTCGCAGATTTGAGTATCCCTGCACTAGACAGAGCTCAATGTCATGTCTTCTGCAACGTCTGGAGCACAACACGTCTTTCTAAAGATGTGAAGTTCAAGTTAAAGTTCAACTCTTAAAAATGTCTCGGGACCTTGTGTTTTTTCCAGTCCACTTCATGCCTCCTACACATTTCAAAGTGTTTGTGTAAAATGAATATTTTGGATTCTAAAGTCATATTCAAAAATATAGCTGGGATCCAGTTTATACAAAAGCATGGGAAGCATTAGCATAGAATTCAATAATGACGTGGTTCATAATTATGCTGTTTTTTCCAATGTGGTTACTTCTTGAATTATGCATTTCATTTTTACAGACTTACACATACATTCATCATGCATATGAATGCTTTTTCAGTATCATACAATATACAACTGTCCAGTTATCTGTTTTTATGGTTATTGCTACAATGCTGAGTTCAGTACAATGTAAAGATATACATATGCAAGTCTTTACTAAATACAACTTAAGATGTTCTCACTGCAGTTTCAACAGCAACAAGCACTCAAAAAACGTCACAAATAGACACTGTCATTTCTACATTTGAAACCCCCGTGTCCCGCAGAACAGGTAACTTACTGCATCGTTTTTAAAAATAAGTACAATGCCATATATACGGAAAATGTTTCTTTGTATGCAACTTCATCAAATACTGAAACACTATTGTATAAAACCATCATCATGCATTTCATTTGAAGTCTTTTCTGATGCAGAATTGTCTAGTGTTTCAGTGGCTCTTACTGAAGGTCCACCAACACTACATTACAAAGGTTATTATTCTGAATCCTTTTCGTTCATATTCAAATTGATTTGACCATTGCATTCTTTTCAGAACTCTGTAGCATTTACTTATTTCCATACAATCAATCAATAAATAATACTACATGTATCACTTCTTTTATCACTTAAAATTTCAGGTTGACTAATGTATCTACAGTAACCACATTAAACATAATTAAACACATAAACATGGATTAAAGTGTTAGTTTTGTTTTGACACAGATATATGGTTTATTGTGCTGGTTTTCACTGGTGTTGCTGTAATTTTGTCTGGACTCGTGGGACTCATCTGTCTGTGCCGATATGCAAGTAAGTATTTCAATGTCAATATCAATTTATTTATAAAACAACAGATAGTCGAATAAAGTGATGTACAGGATTAAAAACTGATATATAACTGAAGCTTATTGTTTTCTAGGTAAAAAAAGAAAACGGTAAGTTCATTCAATTCAGTAGTCTATGTAGTCTATTTTGTAGTCCAGGAGCTGTATGTGTAAATGTTTAGCTGCTTATCTGATATATGTATGTATAAAGATGCCATATAGATTGATATTTCATTCTTAGCAATAAAACGAGGTCAATAAAACCTGATGTGCCCAGTCAAGGAATTGGTATGGTGAGTATCACCATAATATTGACTATAAATACTTGTATTTAACAATAATTAATATGAATTGTTCTAAGGGACTTTCCCTCAATTACTGGTTATGTTATTTAGAGTTGTTCTGGATCTGCAGAGATGTATTCTCTGATCACTTCTGTACCAGCCACATCTCAGCCCATATCTGCAGGTAAGAGAACATCATTCTCAGGAAATGATCTCAGATAAATTTAAAACATAGCATCTAACCGACATCACCGTCTGAAACACTGTTCAGTGAGCACAGCTTCTCAGAAACTGCACCCATTTCCTCTTTCAAGTCATCAGCAGATCAGTATTGTTAGCCACATTTACTCTTAAAGGAACAGTTCACACCAAAATGAAAATCCTTTACCATAAACTTCTCATAAAAGTCTTTTCCCTTTGTCGTGTAGTTTGCTGCAATGACATATTTCATGAGCCAGCCCAGGCGTCAGCATCTCCTGATTCCCTCTACATAAACCCAATACAAATTTATTTTAGATTATTGCAGAAAATAAGCTCTATGACCAACAAAAGTTTAATTCTTACATGTTTTGTTCCACAATGGTCACATGACTTCAACGTCACCACCAATAAGCTTCCGACCAGGAGAAACCCGCAAATGTTTTTTTTATCATTTGTCAATGAAGCTCTTTATTGTGCGTGCAGCTCATGAACAACTCTGTGCCAAAGATAAAGACCATAGGCGGAGCTTGTGTAAGGCTGGGAAAGGTTAGCCTTCCCCTGGTCACGGGTCAGAAATTAACAGGGGCTTGGGACAACATGTCCCTACACATTAAATGATATCTATTACGGATGTTGTGAATAAAATGAAAATGAATTGAAAGGTGTTGATTGCAGAATTAAATTTAGATCTGCTAATGTTGCTATTGTGCAATTGTGAATGATAGAGTTTTGTTCAGTGCACCTGGTGACTGAATTCTGCTCTCTCACAAATTCTCTCATCATAAACAACAGTCATCTTAAAAACATTTGAAAATAAACTGGTTTATAATGTGCATAGTTAACAGATTACACTAAAATCTGCCTCACCCTCTGCCTATATGGAAAAGATGATTTATATCCATTTATATCCAATGCAGGATTAAAAAGCACTATCAAAATATGGGAACACTGTTTTGATGGCCTTTGCCCCAGTACTGATGAAAGGCTACGGCCCTGCTTCTGACAAGTCATTATTTAAAAACTATTTTAAAGGCTGGAATACACTACATGACTTTTGCCCACCGGTTTACAGTTTGGAGATGTCCAAGCTAGCTGTCAAAAGTCAGAGCCAGTCTGCAGATTTGAGAAATTGTGATGGTCAACGCATTTTTCAAAGTGATTTTAAGTGATTCTGCATTGCATTACAGATGTTTTGGTCCATAAACAACAGAAACAGGGACATCTGGAGGAAAATGAGGTATGTTTGAACACTGTCACGCACCAAACACACATGACTAAACACACATGACACTCATCCTGTGTGCCTCTTCTGTCTTTTTTCCTTCGGTTTTCTTAAGAATGTTTATCATCTGTACTGTACGATTCCTGACAAACCAGTTCACTCAGATGCAGGAGATCAAGCCTACAGTTTGGTGAAGATGCACTGCTGAATCTCATGTCTGTGTTCATTATATACAGCCACTGTAAATAAAGTATCATTACCTAGTAGGTGTTTATTTTCATCATTTAGTGTTTGGTGTGGAAACCTGTGGCAAGATCCACTAGTCCAATAGCACCTGGTAATAAAAGTGAATTGAGCATTCAATAAAGGCTGAACTTTCTGAACAAATCGAAAATCTTTTGAACTAATTTTTCCCCTCCTTACTATTCTGTATTACTCCAGATATCTATGATTTGGCGATCGGTTATTTAACGGTATCAGTGGTTGTAAGAAGAACCTTTAATGGAACCTGTCCATTGCACAGAAGGTTCTTTATAGTAGGAAAGTTTTTTTCAATTATTTAAATGTTGTTTAAACTAAGAAAAAATGGCTCTTTTAAGAACTGTTCACTAAAATGTTCTTCTAAAACCCTCTTTCGGAACCTTAATTTTTAGATGTGTACAAAATGAAAACACAAGAACACACACTACACAAAATGTGTTCACTACACAAAATACATGTTTCATATATAAATGTTTCATTCACAGTAAACACCTTTCATAAAGCTCTTTTACTATCTTCTTGTTCACTTGAATACATTTGTTTATTATTTAATCCAACTGATCTTAATGGTTAATCAATTAATCATTTGGTACATCTACAGATTTCTACAGACACCGATTCTGTACATATAGTTTCTATAGAACTTGTTTCCAGTTTCCAAATTATTTTCACATTCTAAGCTATTTATCTTATAAGATAACCACTATGTTCAAAGAGTGTGTGTGTGTTGTGTGTGTGTGTGTGTGTGTGTGTATGTGTGTGTGTGTGTGTGTGTGTGTGTGTGTGTGTGTGTGTGTGTGTGTGTGTGTGTGTGTGTGTGTGTGTGTGTGTGTGCGTGCGTGTTGTGTGTGTGTGTGTGCGTGCGTGTGTGTGTGTGTGTGCGTGTGTGTGTGTGTGTGTGTGTGTGTGTGTGTGTTGTGTGTGTGTGTCTGTGTGCGTGTGTGTGTGTGTGTGTGTGTGGGGGTGGTGGGGTCCTGATAAACCCTTTGTGGACCCCACAATGATGGTAAAACCTGTCATTTTTAACCTTGTGGGGAATTTTTTGGGGACACTCTGAAGAGATACTAGATTTCCTTTTAGTTACGTAAGTTAAGTAATTTAAATGTATTTTCTGATGTGGCATCTAATGTGGCAATTATTTCAGCAACAAGGGTGATTTGAAACATGTATCTTGCATTGTTTGCTATTAAATGATCTGACTGGTAAAAGTAATAAACCGAAAGATGATACTGTTGAGTTTGTGATTAAACCAAATGTTCTCATGACATATTACAACAATCTTGTGCGTGTGATCAGTGTGTATTTTTGTACTATGAGTTTTGAAAATGTACGTCTTGTGAAAATAGTGGTGGTGGTGGTGGGGGGTGCTGTATGAAGCCAATTTGAGGTCCTAGAAATAGACTTAGTTGCGCACCTTATTTGTAAGATCCACTGTAATATTTATCTGCTCATGTTCATATGAAAGAATGTTTAGTTGTTACTTGATTTAGATGATTGAGAAAAGCTATCAAAAAAGTGGTTTACTGCTTTTTAATCAATAGTGAATCAAGCCAGTGATTAAATGAAGTTCACACTGTTTCTGTTAGCATCATTAAAACCATTATTGTAAGATAAACGAGTCTTTTGGTGATTCGATTTCTGCATTTTCGCCTTGAAAATCTGTTATAATAAACAACAGTTTGCTCAACGAGTCTCTTATTTACATTGTTTTCACTGTGTTAGTATGATGGAACAATTTGTGAGCTTACAGAAATCGCTCACTGCACTGTGTGCCCACTGCTCAGTAGACATGACTATATTCGGCTCCAGTGCAGTGCTGCAACCTCCATTACTATCTTGGGTGTGCATTATTTTTTTAATAATTCAATGACCCGTCATCAATTATTCCTTATTTAATCAACACTTTTTAGAATTAGTTAATCCTGTTACAGTAAAAACAAGGTCAAAGTTCTTGAGAGAGATTATTTCACATGCAAAGATGTTAGCCAATCATAGCAGTGGCTGTTTACATTGATGTTTCACAGCAGACACATCCCTTCTAATGGAGCGGTCAAATCAGAGAGCTAAATTCAGGATAGAGAATTACATTTATATGTAAATTGTGACTTTTCAATTTGATTTAAACACCATAATCAGTGAAAAATAATAGAGTAAATAATACAAAATGTCTGGATTATCTACAAACATCCCCTCCAGAAGTCTGAGATCTGCTAGTGAGCGACGCCTCGTGGTACCATCACAGAGAGGCTCAAAATCACTCTCCAGAACATTCTCTTTCACCGTTCCTGACTGGTGGAATGATCTTCCCCCCCCCATCCGGAATGCTGGATCCCTGACAATCTTCAAGCAACAACTGAAATCTCATCTCTTTCAACACTACTTGACTTCATCATAAACTAAAAAAAAAAACTGAATCTTTCTCTTACTCTTTCTCTCCTTCCCTTGCTAGCTTGTATTTATTTGAACAATGCCTGAGACTTGGTGTTACGAGCACTTCCTCTGTACACTGTAAAAAGTAATTAGTTCAGTTTACTTAGAAAACATGTGGAAACTGATTACCTCAAAATTCTCAAGCAAATTAGTTCATAAATTTTGAGTTGATACAACTTACTACAACCTAACATATATAACTTGTGTATATGTAGTGGTAACTAAACAACTTGAGTATTCTCAATCTGACAAGTTGAGCCAACTCACAAATTTAAGATAAGTTTAGTACAAACAAACCAGTTATCTTAACAAGTTTGCTTGTTCACATTACTAGTAAAACGTGTGGAAACTGATTACCTTACATTTCTCAAGTAAGTTGTACTCAAAACTCTAAGTTACTAAAACAAAGACAGACCAATATTTTGGCACAACACTGAAATATTTATTTGTTCCATAAAACAATGTTACTCAAGTCATGCCTTCAAAAACAACACGCATACTGCAATTTGCATATACAGCAATTACATACAACAATCAATGCCCTTTTTAACATTTTACACAGTGGTGAAATACAGAATTGGACAACACAGTGAACACTGTAAACAAGGTTTAGTAGATTGTTTATATATTATATATATATATATATATATACATATACATATATACATATATATATATATATATATATATATATATATACATATATACATACATACATAGACACATACAGGTGCTGGTCATATAATTAGAATATCATCAAAAAGTTGATTTATTTCACTAATTCCATTTAAAAAGTGAAACTTGTATAATGTATACATTCATTTCACACAGACTGATATATTTCAAGTGTTTATTTATTTTAATTTTGATGATTATAACTGACAACTAATGAAAACCCCAAATTCAGTATCTCAGAAAATTAGAATATTGTGAAAAGGTTCAATATTGAAGACACCTGGTGCCACACTCTAATCAGCTAATTAACTCAAAACACCTGCAAAGGCCTTTAAATGGTCTCTCAGTCTAGTTCTGTAGGCTACACAATCATGGGAAGACTGCTGACTTGACAGTTGTCCAAAAGACGACCATTGACACCTTGCACAAGGAGGGCAAGACACAAAAGGTCATTGCAAAAGGCTGGCTGTTCACAGAGCTCTGTGTCCAAGCACATTAATAGAGAGGCTAAGGAAGGAAAAGATGTGGTAGAAAAAAGTGTACAAGCAATAGGGATAACCGCACCCTGGAGGATTGTGAAACAAAACCCATTCAAAAAAATTCACAAAGAGTGGACTGCAGCTGGAGTCAGTGCTTCAAGAACCACTACGCACAGGCGTATGCAAGACATGGGTTTCAGCTGTCGCATTCCTTGTGTCAAGCCACTCTTGAACAACAGACAGCGTCAGAAGCGTCTCGCCTGGGCTAAAGACAAAAAGGACTGGACTGCTGCTGAGTGGTCCAAAGTTATGTTCTCTGATAAAAGTAAATGTTGCATTTCCTTTGGAAATCAGGGTCCCAGAGTCTGGAGGAAGAGAGGAGAGGCACATAATCCACGTTGCTTGAGGTCCAGTGTAAAGTTTCCAGAGGTCAACACAGCCGTATACCAGGAAGTTTTAGAGCACTTCATGCTTCCTGCTGCTGACCAACTTTATGGACATGCAGATTTAATTTTACAACAGGACTTGGCACCTGCACACAGTGCCAAAGCTACCAGTACCTGGTTTAAGGACCATGGTATCCCTGTTCTTAATTGGCCAGCAAACTCACCTGACCTTAACCCCATAGAAAATCTATGGGGTATTGTAAAGAGGAAGATGCGATATGCCAGACCCAACAATGCAGAAGAGCTGAAGGCCACTATCAGAGCAACCTGGGCTCTCATAACACCTGAGCAGTGCCACAGACTGATCGACTCCATGCCACGCCGCATTGCTGCAGTAATTCAGGCAAAAGGAGCCCCAACTAAGTATTGAGTGCTGTATATGCTCATACTTTTCATGTTCATACTTTTCAGTTGGCCAAGATTTCTAAAAATCCTTTCTTTGTATTGGTCTTAAGTAATATTCTAATTTTCTGAGATACTGAATTTGGGGTTTTCATTAGTTGTCAGTTATGATCATCAAAATTAAAAGAAATAAACACTTGAAATATATCCGTTTGTGTGGAATGAATGTATACATTTTACAAGTTTCACTTTTTGAATGGAATTAGTGAAATAAATCAACTTTTTGATGATATTCTAATTATATGACCAGCACCTGTATGCATGCATGCATGTGGTTTTAGAAAAGATGTTACAAAGATTTTAGAACACTGTATATGTATATGTGTGTATATATGTATATGTGTATATATATATATGTGTATATGTGTATATATATGTATATATATATATATATATATATATGTATATGTATATATATATGTATATGTGTATATATATATGTATATATATATATATATATATATATATATGTGTATATGTGTATATATATATATATATATATATATATATATATATATATATATATATATATATATACACACATACATATATATGCATATACATATACACATATATATATATATACATATACATAATATATATATATATACAGTGTTCTAAAATCTTTGTAACATCTTTCTAAAACCAACAATAGGAAACAAAAATCTTCAGTTTTAGCACTGAACAACTTTCCTATTCATTTTAAAGTTCTTTTAAAGACTCAACTCTATTCTAAGACCAGCTACTTAACATTGAGCAGACTGCTCATTTTCCAATAGGAAAATAAAATACATTGTTTAGTCCTGATTACCATTTTTGTAACTCTACAATGGTCAATTATGAACAAACTGAAAAATGATCCATCATGGCACAACAATATGTTACAGCAACAGGCGATTTTCAGGGATTGTATTTTAGGATTGAGAGACTTGTGCAGAATCACCCTTTGAATGAAATCAAACAGTACAGCAGGATACTCTAAATTCAGAGCATAAATGAGCCCAAAAAGCAGGCACATTGCTTTGGGAGGGCTTCTCAGATCAACCAGTACAACTGTACCTTCCAAAATGATTACAGTGGATGTGACATCGAGATGCAGAGAGTAAGGTATGGTTGCAGAGTCCTCAGGAATCACAGACAATATGCCGATTGACATGCCGGACATCTCTTCTTCGTCATCACAGTCCTAAAACATGAGCAGCATATGACAAGAATGAAGTGAAAATAAGTCAAATCATACCTTAAGAGCATATTTTCATGTTACAAATATGCACAAAATTAATGTATTATGATGTAAAGGCCTTTTCATAATGGATACAGCAGCAGATGCAGTGGATGATACTGAAGAAAAAAATGAAAGTACAATATTTTGTTTTCCTGCGATATTTTGAATTTCCCACAATATGAAAGTTTTACTTGTGCTGCCACAAAATAAAATGTATTATTTGTATTAAAGCTGCAGTCCGTAACTTGGCACTGAAGCGGTTAATAAACCGAACTGTATGTGTCTTTTGGAAGAATGTTGTAGCCAGAGCTACTTATCGGTTATGTCTATAAGAAGAAAATTAAAAGTAATTACAGTTTTGTTGTTTTGACACCTCACAAAAATCTACTTCTGTAACTAAAATAAAGTTCAGCGTTTAAACAGTGGTTTAAGTTTTTAATGGTAATTCTAACAATAGTATTCCGGTACAGAAACTACTTCAGTCTGTGTGCGTTGAATTTATTTAATACAAGAGTTTCACAATTTGAGTTGAATTACTGAAATAAATTATTTTCCACGACATTCTAATTTATTGAGATTCACCTGTATATTTCAGGATGACAGTGTCAAGATTCATTGGACTCAAACTGAAAAAGTGGTTCAGTGAGCATGAGTTATTTTCATGTATGAATTGAATCGATCTTCACCCTATTGAAAGCCTTTAGGATATGCTGGAGTTGACTATATGGATTTGTTTGACTCTCCCACTGTCATTACAAGATCTTGGCCAAAAATGTATGCAACTCTTGATGGAAATAAATGTTTCCTAACATTGTTGAAACAATGTCACAACGAAAGCACAATATTATGACAGCTATAGGCGGACCAATCAAATATTAAGAGTCTCCAGTTTTTTTGGGGGCCAGGCAGTGTAAAGTCAACTCCAGCACATCCTGAAGACTTTCAGTAGGGTTGTTCAGGACTCTGTGGTGGCCAATCTCTCATAAATTGAGCCTGATGAAGCTCATCATTGTCATCTTTGAATATGGACACTTATTACTTGGTAGTTTGAGAAATAAAAAGCTACATACCGCATCAGTTAGGGATAAAATAATTATTGCCAAACATACAACATGCAAGAAACATCAATCACTGCAATAATGATTACATTCTAAAATATTAAGTATTTGCTTATTAGTGACTTTTTTGACTAGTGTAGATTAGTTCTTGTTGAAGGGATAGTTCACCCAAAAATGAGAATTATGTCATTAATTACTCGCGCATGTCGTTCCAAACCCGTAAGACCTTCGTTCATCTTCAGAACACAAATTAAGAGATTTTTGATGAAATACCTCCTCTTTTCTGTCCTCCTTATCGGACTGTTGTGTTTTTCCTTTATTCTTCCAACCTTTGTATAAATTCCTAAACATATTACCTCTTTTCTATTGTCTTTCTTATGATCTTACTCTCTTATCTAATTTATCGTTTTTCGCTTTCATTTTTCTATTAATTCTTAATTTAATTTTTCTGTATCCTCAATTTTTTTATTATCTTTCTTCATTACTTTTCCTATCAGGTTGCAAAATTGGTTTAATAAGTGTTTGCAACACATTAAATAGCCAGAATATCACGGACAAAGCTACTTACAAAATAGGTCTTGTAAAAATCGGTCGGGTCTTCTCCAAGGTGGAAGTCCAAAAGAACGCTGTTCACCTCCCAACAATGTCAGATTTCTGTAAAGTGATGTAACATTGTAAAGGATAAGAGTTAATAGCACTCATAGCACCAACACAACACAGAGCAAAACACAACAGCAAATGCAATAGTTGTTTTACTAGAAAAAATTAATAATAGTTAGTGTGTGTCTGTGTAGCTTACCTCATTTTCAATCTTATGCAGAATCTTCTTACATCCAATGTCTCCCCTTTGGCCTTTAATATATCAATGAATCGTTGAGTGAATCTGTTAAGTTCTTGAAATAATTCCGTTTGCAGGTTGCCAGATATGCGACTGATCTCTACTAAAATAAAAAAATGTATGCCAGACTAACATTAATCACATATCATTGAAACATGCAAGTAAGATTTAAACATCAACCTGAAAAGTGGTAAATGAAGTTGCATTCCAATTTTCAATTTGTATAGAAAATGTTTGACAAAATAATATGAACACAATTCAAATTAAAGTCAGTAATTACTTAATGAAGCTATCGTAACGCATACGTTATCTCACGCTGTTCATTTCTACGTGAAGGACACGACACGTGCACACGTTGTAGAAAGAATGTTCGCACGGACGTTTTGCCAAACAAGATCTTACAATTGATTAAAATCTCTTACAAACTGTATATTCAAAACAATGTTTAGTAAAAATCGATGTCTGTAACGTAGTAAGTAAGAAACTGGTCTCAGCTGACGGTTAGACAGTAACTAATAATGTTACTCTTCGTTTAAACTAATACAATTGTCCTTTTCCGCTTTCAACACAACGAGCAAAATAAATTATTTTAGGTTAAGTTTTTATACACAATACAATGACGACAGCGTGCACGGTGAGAATGAGGTTTATAAGTAGGTCACCAACATACCTAGTTGTGCTGCCACACGTCAAACAGGATCTGAAGTTTCGTCGTTGTCGTTTTGTCCTCCTCTCCGAACACATTTAAGTTCATTGCGCATGCACAGAGCCGGTTACAGGCCGAATTGAAGAAAATGCAAGAGTACTAGAACATATATTAATTGTTTCGTCCTATTTTGTAACTTAATTACTAAAGCCCATTAAAAATGGCAAGCTCTGTATGATGTATTGGGTAGCAGCAGCAGTTAGTAGACCTGCCAATAAGCTTAAATCTTATTGGTTGTTCATTTTTGTACAGCGCGAATGGGGGAACGATTAAAAAAAACAATTTGTAATATACATATATACAAAACAAAAACCACTATTCCATAAAAATGGTTGTTAATAGCTATATATTTATATATAATTAGGCTACTGACAATCATTTCTGATCGTATTCACTATAAAACTATATTCATTTTGTTTTTGTGCCAACCACAGCTTTGTCCAATACACTAGATGTTCTTAAGTTCGGTTTACTTAAGATGTTTAGTTTAACTACCACATCCAACTAAAAGTTCATATAACACAGCCTAATCGAGTAAAACCAACAAATCTACCAAAGTCAGTTGTATTTACAAGCTTTTCTTAAGTAGATTCAGTGATTACTTTTTACAGTGTATGTTAGCTTCTTTAAGATTAATCGCTTTCTGTATTCCCCAATTGTAAGTCGCTTTAGATAAAAGCGTCTGCTAAATGACTAAATGTAAATGTTATTAACACTAGTGCATGCTCTATGGTACAAATTACATTGCATGTGTCTTAAAGTTAGTCTTATTATCTATTCATCTACATAAAAATGCACTATATACATATGGTTTCCTGTGGTCTGATATACCACTTCCTAATTCACTCATATTGTGTCGATCTCATCTTTTCTCTTTTCTCTTTTCTCACAGTCGCTGTAATGGAGTTGTTTGTCTTCATAGTTTTTCAGCTCCTGATGGAGGTTCAGTCTTACAGTAAGAGATTTATATTGTTTAATAAATTCTTAAATAATTAATGTTCATATTTGGACTCATCTTTTGATGAAGTTACATTGCCTAGAATATTTCTACATGTCTGATCAGTAAATATAAAATTGAAACATACAAAGTGATGATGATTAAAAATGATGATTAATAAAGAATGATGTTTAATATTTATACAAGAATATTTGTGTAGCTGTGATGCTCTTTGAATTTGAATGACTAAAGTCTCAGCCAGAATATAGACATCATAAAATGCTGTGCTTGTAAACTCGGTTGGTGAGGAGATGTAATGTAGTAATTGATCTGTTTTGTGTTGTTTCAGAATTTCCTCATGTAAAAGTGTCTCCAGATGTCATAAGAGAGTCCAGCTTAGTGAAGATCAGCTGTGAGACACCAGCAGATGTTTTAGTGAATCAGTGTTATTTCTACATAAACAGAGAAGAGAAGAATATAAAAGTCAGTTCATCATGTGAGCTGGATCTCACTGGTGCGGAAGTGTTCAGATGGGCATCTGTAAAATCACCTGAATCGATCTACATTAACTGTTACTACACAATACATGAACGAGGCATCAATAAACCATCACATCATTCTCCTCCTGCCACAGTGACGGTTCTAGGTGAGATATTTCACAGCTGTTCTTCTGTTTTGGAAACTGCAATGTTTTTAATAACTGGATAATTTCTCTTTGAACAGATTCACTTCAGAAACCCATGATCAGTGCTAGTGAAGATGATAACTTGTTCAACATAGTGTGTGAAATACCACTTTCAGTCCGAGCTGATTTCA
The DNA here is from genome assembly GCA_027564155.1 of Gymnocypris eckloni scoliostomus. Lineage (NCBI taxonomy): Eukaryota > Metazoa > Chordata > Actinopteri > Cypriniformes > Cyprinidae > Gymnocypris > Gymnocypris eckloni. Next base: position 19,632,773 of record CM050431.1, read on the forward strand.
TCTGTAGTCTCTACGCTGAGGATGATGATGTTCTTCTGGATCAGCGTGTCTCTCAGAGGAGACAGTCTGGAGAGAATCACTGTCTGTTTTATTTAAGTCACAGTGAACTCTTCACACGATCAGTGAACAGTAGACAGCTGATCTGTGTTTATTCACTCAAGACTCAACCTGAGATCAGATCACCACACAGTGACACATACACCATCAGAGGTGAGAGCAGTTCATACATTACAAGCATTATTTACATCATAATATAATTAGTTACTGTATGTGTAAAACAAAGAGGTAAAATGCTTTAGTGACTCATAATTTTTTAACATATCAGGAAAAGGCAAACGCAAATATAATGCTATTTTTAAATTACATTTCATGCAAATGAGTAAAAATGTATGATAACACTTTACAATAAGGTTATTAGTTAATATTAGTTAACAACATTAGTTAACATAAACTACAAATTAACAATACTTCTACAGCATTTCTCAATCATAGTTAATGTTAATTTCAGCATTTACTAATGCATTATTAAAATCACAAGTTGTGTTTGTTAACATTAGTTAATACTACCGTGGCCGAGAGAGCTCAACGTGCTGCAACTTCAGAAAACACATGCAAATAGAAAAAACACCTGCAAATCAAGAAACCATCTTCATCAATTCGACAGCCGGTGCTACATATACTCACAACACAACCAAATAAAGAATTGTATTTGCAGTGCGTTTCTTTCTTTGTTTGTGTTGTGAGCATTCGTAGCACGTGCGTTGTCAAATTGATGAAGTTGTTTTCTTAATGTGCAGGTGTTTTTTCTATTTGCAGCGTGTTGAGCTCTCTCGGCCACTGTATAATGTACTGTGAACAAACAACTGTATTTTCATTAACTAACATTAACAAAGATTAATAACTAGTGTTATCAATGCTTGTTCATTGTTTGTTCATGTTAGTTAATACATTAACTAATGTTAACAAATGACACCTTATTGTGAAGTGTTACCAAATATATGTAGTTGATATTGAATGTCATTTGAAGTGTTGATATTATAATACTGATGTTTGTATTTTGTCAGATCAACTGATACCACAAAACATCACTGAATTCACCAAATCAATGCCACTTTAGATGTTTGTGCTGTTGTTTTCCCTCCAAAAGGACAGAATTAAAATGGACTGAAAGTAAAATGGACTGAAAGTAAAGATTTTTGCACCTTTCTGAAGAGTCACCTTCTTCTAATCTGAGATCTCTCTGAACCTTTTATTTTTCTCCATTAGATCTTCCTCGGGCCAGGCTGACAGCGTCTGCTTCAGTTATTCTGGAAACAGACACAGTTGAGCTGAGCTGTGAGAATACTGAAGATCTGAAGATGGAGATGTGTGTTTTTATCATAAATGGAAGAGAAAGTAACACAAAACAGAGCTCATCGTGTCAGATCTCACTCACTGGATCTCAGATCTGTGTTTGGTCTGGAGGTCAGAGTTCATCTGTGAGAATAACCTGCTTCTTCACTGTGATGAAGAGACGAGTACAAAAATCATCCGCTCATTCTGATCCAGTGACAGTAACAGTCCAGAGTAAGGTTTTTATATGCATATGTTGAAATAACTGATATATTTAAAACAATAAAACTCAACAAATGACCATTTACCTTGTATTTGTCCATTGTGTGATAGTCTCAACAGTGACCTCGACTGGTAAAACTTTGACAACAGCCCCAAAAACAAGTGAGTAACTTTACATCTCAATCTATCTGTAGAGGATTCTCATAGTAAAGCATTTCTGATATTGTATTATTGTGTGTTGTGTTATAATATTAATACTACTGCTATTTGTAGTTTTATTTCCAAACTAAATGGACACTTTAACATGTTGAATCCTATGTTTTTGTCTGAACGGCCATCTCTACTGTTCAAGTTTTGAAAACAGTCATGAAAACATATGCGTGACATATACCTTACGTATCAACATACATATACCATCACAGATTTGACAATGTATATAAAAAACTTTTGAATATAATTTGTATTTTGTCTAAAACAACTAGGTGGATGATGTTTTTAGTGTTAATATTTTATTATTGCATGTTATACTGTATTAATAATGCTGCTAAACTGTTATTGTCACACTAAATGCAGCTTGTAACATTGTTGAAATCTCTTTGCAGCTTCAACAACGATCACTACTGGTGACACCTCAACAGCTCCCACAAACGCTCGTGAGTGAATATCATTTTTAAAATAAACACAGACAAACAAACAGCGGCATTTTGCTGATTTCATGTTAAACGGCTTTTTGAAAAACAAACAAACTAAACTTACTTAGCGAGTGTCTCTGTTTATTTTATGGCTTTCTTGAAAATATGACAGTAACTGTTCACTCAAAGCATTTAGCAGACAAACAACTAAACTGTAGACCCCACCATTGTCTTTGGCTAATGATTTACTAAATACTGTGTCTGTATAATTGCATCTCTGTCGTATCACACTCTGACTCACTGTTGGTCATATCAGATGTTTTTACAGCAGCCTCTGCTCCGCCTGATTCCACCAGAGAGACAGCAACATGTAAGAATATTAAATCTGTGTTAAATACAAAATATTATAAGACATTTAATATTGCTTAACAGTGATATTATCTAGATATTAACCCTGATGTATGTAATCATTATGCAGTAGTTCAGTTTTTATTCTAATATGATTTAATCTGAGATATTTCTGTTGCAGCTGTTCCTCTCACTGTTCACACTCACTCTGAAGGTTGTTCTTTCAACACAAAACTGCTATTCTGAATATTTGTCAAATCTGACACAAACCTTGAAATGTCCTGCTGTCGTGATCATATCATATAATACACAGTGGTTTGAAAATGTATTTGGCCCATCCTATTTTTTTTTCTCTTTTTGTGAATTTTTTATACGAAGTAGTTTTAGATCTTCAAATTGAATGCAACTTATACAGTTTTTATTTTTATTGAAGCATTATTCTATTTTTTTTTTTTTTACTTGCAAACAGAAATAATTGTAACAGCAACAACTGCAACCAAACACTTCTGATAATTAGAGATCAATCTTTCACAGCACTAAATGTTTTCTCGGGTTGCAATTGTTTTGCTGTTATTTTGTTTTCAGTTCTGAAACAATTGATAAACACTTAAACAGAAGAAATGAGGATGGGTCAAACACATTTTCACAGCACTGTATGATAATAATAAAAAAATAGGCACATCATTTTTACTGATTTAGTGTGATTATTCATGTTCATTCCCTTATTGCAATATGAACATGTCTTAAATAATTATAATTAATAATCTAATTATATATTTAATGTAATGAAATTGGTAAATTATTAACGATAATTTTATTTTGACAGGCTTCTGGATTTCAGTAGTTCTGGTTTTCACTAGTATTGGTTTATTTCTGTCTGGACTCATAGGATTCATCTCTCTGTGCCGCTTCACCAGTAAGTGCACTCAATGTACAGGTTTAGTTGTGTATAAACTGAACTCCATGATATAGAAACATATGATAATAAAGTCTGTATCTCTGCAGGTTCTGCTGATGTTCTCACAGAACTGAACTACACCTCCTGTCAGATGGAAACAACATCTCTATTAACTTCCTCTGTGTGCTCCTCAAAACATGCATGACCTGTTTCCTTTCTGTTTCTGTCCCTTTCAGTTGTTGCATCAGTTGTACCATCAATGAAGTATTAGATATTAAATGTAATTTAGTCTATATGAATAGACTTGTTTATTCAACTATGTTGCATGAATCCCAAAAAATAAATTTCACAGTGGAGATTTGAACTGGAACATTTTCATAAAATAATCAAAGTGTCCTACTGGTTTTGTCTTTTCTTCTTTTTTTATTATCATCATTATCATTTTAGTTTATGATCATTGACCATCTGAACTGCTTGTTTTGTCTTTTATGCAGTTGCTTCCATATGATTATCTGATTACATTTCCTGTTGTTTTATTAACAAAGTTTTGGATGAGTTTGTTCAACTACTCTACCCAATCAATGTGAGCGGTTTTCCAGCATCCCTCCTCTGCTTCAACTCCTCACTCTAGATTATTCCAGTTCCAGCCAAGTACCCCGGAGTGCAATCGGGACGACAGCGGGCGACACTGTCACTCCGCCCACCCCCATCTCCATTGGTTTATAACACAACAAACCTTATTGATGTAGACCCGAGCATGCACATTCCTTTGTGTCAGATTTTTAATTGATTTGGCCATATTATAATCATAGGCCTATCTTAAATATGATCTGTTTGGTAACCAGAGTAATTTTAGTCAGATGAAGTCATTGTTTACAAACTCTTGATGACAGCACCTCTGGGTTCTTCAGGCTGAATACCCTTCATTCATATTTCCTTGAGGATCGCGGATCAGCACAAACAGAGCCGATCCTCTCTATATGCAGAATACCAAAGCTGTGTAGGGCCCCCGAAACACCAGGTGGCCCCTTGCTCTCAAAAATTATGTAATTGTAGATTCGTTTTAGAATTTGTCCAGCGGCTTTGAAAACATGAATGATAATTTATTGTAATGCGGTGCTGTTGCTCTCTCTACGTAAAAATCAGTCAAATCATGTAACGTGAATGTCGTAAAGTCTCTAGCTCGAGACTAAAAAAACGAGTTGAAAGTATAGCGAGCCGCGGAAGAGACACTGTTTCTCGAGCTCTTTCTGCGAGCGCATTTCTAGGATCGGCTAGGATCTGGATGTTGGGGTCCTTCTGAGGGCTGTAAACAGACGCAAACGAGCCATTTAAACAGGGTTGCCAGGTCTGCAAAACAAGCTCAACTGCTAATCAAAACTAGCCCAATGCTAGCCTAATCGTGATTTTTCCTTGATTTTCCCCAACGTCACCGGAAGGTTTCCCTCTCTCGAAAATATATTTCGGGGAGATCATTTTAACTCACATCCTTCAAAAACAACCTGCGGAAAAAGTGTCAACTTAGCCCAATTTAGCAGTAAACCTGAGACTTGGCAACCTCAGGGATGCGTCAAAGCTATCCCTATGGCAAGCCAAAAGAGTATTACTCTACAGATGAATCACATTTACAACTAATACCATTTATACCCGGTGACCAGGGGCTGTATTCACAAAACATTTTATCTTACTACTAAGATTTCTCATAAAGAGAGTATAAATATATGTTCTCAGCTAAAGGGTAAGTTCACACAAAAATGTAATTTCTGTCCATTCATTTCTCACCCTCATGTCATTCCAAACCCATAAGACCTTTTCAGAACTCAAATTAAGATATTTTTGATGAAATTCAGGAGCTTTCTGACCCTCCATAGACAGCAACACAACTACCACGTTCAAGGCCCAGAAAGGTAGTAAGGCCATTGTTAAAATAGTCGTGACATCTGTGGCACTAAAACTCCATAATTTTATGAAACTACGAGAATACTATTTTTATACAAAGAAAACAAAAATAATGACTTTATTTAACAATTTCTTCTCTTCTATGTCAGTCTTCGATACACGTTTACGAGAGAAATGTAACCCATATTCACTGTGCCTTGTTTCAGAGGAAGACGCACGCTGTACATACTGTAAAGCAGCCTTCATGAACATGTCTGAAGATTTAAACAGAGAGGAAAACTTACATATTTGAAGCAGAATATTAAGCATCACTACACTCATGCGTCGTGGCACTCCCCTAAATACACTCATTTAAGCACATCTTTTACAGCATTTGGAATCAGGACGATTCCACAATATCCAAATGAGTTTATTCAGTTATATAAACAGTCAAGGGAAATTTGATTTCTCATTTAATGACCACTTTAACATAGGTTTTGAAAGAAAACAATTAATTGGTGATATATCATCAATACATATTTATGGGAAAACAGTAAAAGGACATACCCTGAAGTCCACAGTATTTTTCAGGATATTTTTTAGAGTGGAGTTTTTTTGTTTTTGCATCATTTGCAGTGAAAAATCTAAATTTATGATAAAAATGTCAGATTGTATTACTTTAATGACTTGTGCCTTTATAGACAAAGAAAAATAAAGTTACACTTCAAGAGATATTAGAGGTATATGCCTTATTATAACCCAAAGATTATAAATAGCCCACTCAGTGAATTGAATGCCAGAAAAATGATGGAAAATATGTTTTTATTTACATGACATGGCTTTCCTTTGATGTAAAGGGATTAGGCAATTAAAAGTTATTTTCCAAGTACTTTTTTAAGCAGGCAAAACTTATAAAGTTTGTGAATTATTCACATCCAATCTTTTGATGACAATGTATGCTATTCTTACAAACAGCTTAAATATTCCTATTTTGTCACGTCATGCATCTTAAGACTCCAAATTAAATGCCGAATCAATCTGAAAGGCAGGCAAATAATAATGACATAAAAGACATTTCTGCTCAGTTTGTGTCTGCGCTTCACACAGTACAGATTAAGACTAAAGTTGAGGTGTATGAACTTTAAAGAGCAGCTACATGGACTGCGTTTAGCTGTGACGCTCGTGGCGGTCACTGATATCCAGGCATGTTCACTGGTCCACATGTAAGAAGAAAACACTCAGCACATTCTAACACAGTCTTTGACGGTAATAAATATCATCTATCTTCAGTAATCCAGACATCACAAAGATGATTTTGTCTCAGTGAACTCGTGTTTGGCGGAAGCAAGGCTCTCTGATTTGAGTGCATATTAAGCCTAATGGGTCAAGGCAGGGGTCAGAGGTCACCTGCTGATCAGGAACGACAACACTGGGAATACAATGGCTACCATTGGAAAATTCAAAGCATTTGCTGATCCACATTCCATAGCGTTCTCCTGTTAAAAGATATATATATATAAACAGGGTTAGTAAGTGCATAGAGCAAAACTTGTTTTGTAGAGTCAGGAATTTACACAAAAGTCAATGAAAACTACACTTTCAGCAACAGAATGACTCCAAATGAGCTGAAAGCCCTACAAGAGGTATAACATTGAAGAGTTAATGGTCCACTAAAACTTTCTGAGTGTACTTTCTTTCATCTGTGATGTGGATGAGCATTTTACAGACAGAGTGAATGGGGTACTTTAAAATAAAATATATGCTGATGAAGTTTCAAAATATAGCATTTTTTTTTTTTTTTTTACAGTAGTTTGAAATCTGGTATCATGCTGGTCATCAAAAGCAGATATTGAATAATACAACATCATGATTATGTACCTCCGGATGAAATGGATGACAGGACTGTGGCCGTCTGCGATCCTTTTGAAACTTCAGTCTGTCGCACTTCAGAGACGCATTATGTGCTCAGAGGTCAAGGCTGATAATCATACAAATACTCATGCTTTAACCTCACGTTCTACAAGCAGAGGTTTTAGTTGGTTTATAAAAAGGATATAAATGATCTCAATGGGCTCCATGGTAACTGGAGGGGCGGAGCTACAGTCACATGTATTCTCAACAACCACCATGAACAGGTTACTGCTGGGAATCTGCTGAATTACAAAGGTCCTGAGCGGAAAAATACAAAAAAAGATGTGCGATTCTGGTTCACAAAACCTGTAGAAGTGATCGCCATTCACCTGATGACAAATCAGCTCTGTCCTATGTTTTTACCACATATAGATGTACAGAAACGGAGGGTTTCTGTCAAAGAAAACAATAAAATCTCAAAATATATCAAACTCTATTTATAATTTAAAAGGATAATTCACCCCAAAAATTGAAGTTCTGTCATAATTTACTCACCCTCCAAACCTGTTCAGTTTCATTCTTCTGTTGAGCTCAAATAAAGATATTTTGAAAGTATGGGGGTAAAATACTTTGGAAGTCAATTGTTTGGTTACCAAAATTATTCAAACTATCTTCTTTTGTGCTCAACAGAAGTAGGAAACATACAGGTTTGAAATAATTAAAATCATTTTTATTTTGGGTGAACTATCCCTTTAAATATCTTTATCTAATCTACATTTTAAAATCTACATTTAAAACAGAATCTAAATATCTCATTATTACTAATCTATCTATAAAATACATGTTTTGTGATATATGTAAACAAGTATAATATAATACCAGGTATACTGTGGAACAATTATTATTGTCTACATGACATTTAGCATCATAGCACTTACCAGAAATGAAAATATGAGAGACAGAGAAGCGCGGCTATGTTTAATGTTGTCATGCTATGTTTACTCTCAGATATATGTATACTGCGAGCACTGAGAGCAAAATAACCACACATAGGCTAAAACAGATTTCCGTTGAAGGGTGTCAGTTATATGTGACACGGGTTTGGCTTTCATATAGTTATATCTGGATGATTTTAATTAGAGGCGTGAGGATGTGTTGCATTGCTGTCATATGTCTAAATCTAAGGCCTTTCGATTGTACTTTAAATATTTTTTCTTTCTGTTGTCTACTTTACATTAAATAAATGAGACAGTGAACAATATTAATAATTGGCATAACAATTAATACAAGATTGGAACTAACACATCTATAACTAATAAAGTAACTTATGTTTCAAATGTTATAAATTAAGGTGATATAAATTTATTCCAGTATAAATTATTAGAAATAATACAATGTAAAATATATTACCAGGTGTTTGTTTTCATGACACTTCAAATGCTTTTTCATGCTTATATGGCAACACACATGTGCATTAGAGTTGCATCAGAATCATTTTAAAATAATTAGTGTTTTAATACAAAAATGTCCACCTATTTCTACTTCTGCTGCGTTTTATAAACAAGCATGCACACATATAGACATAAACAGATGTTCTCACCGTATACAGCCACCACAGTCAATGTTCCCTGAGGTCTCTTTGATGGTGCGCTCAGAGACGAAAGCTGGGTATTCAGTATCACACGGCACCATCATTGTCCTCTGGGCTCTCTGGGCTGCACACATGAACACAATTCAGCTGCTATATGCTACAAATGCATGGTACAACTAAAATATAATTGTTTATATAACATTTTTGTTTGCATCATGGTCATGATAGCTAATATGATAGTAGAGTTTTTATGGTATGTGGGATTCATGTGTCATCACCTTAGTTTAATTGAGATCTATGGGCTTTTTAGTCCTTTATTAGATGAAAACCTAATATCTATTATATATCATATGGAAGAAATGAAAAATAACACGGGCATGCTCACAGGAGCATGTAACCCCATTAACATGTTTCTAAAAGAGTTCCTGTCATCTATGGACTGATACCTTTGACAGTCGAGTCACAGTTCCACCAGCTGTACAGGTTAAACTCCAGCAGAAATCTGTGAAAAACACATTCCCACTCAGAAACACAGACTGAAAATCCCAAGCTGACAATAATAATTATAAGGCAAAGGCTTTTTATCTCACATGACAAGTTCTGTCAAGAGCCATTTCACAGTGGTGAAGGGCTGAAAGGAAGAGCGCAGCGTGTCAGTGGAGACAGGAAATAGAATCCCGAGGCACTGAAGTCAAACACTACAGCACAGATGATAGCGTACTCACATCCAGCAGAGTGCGTGCGCTGTCACTGCTGCCTGCGTACTCTTTACAGAGAGCCTGATAGTCATACAAATTAATCCTAGCAGAAACAAAAGCAGAAGCAGATTCACTACTAAACTCAGCCCTGGGTTCAGGTCTTGTTTAACCCCAGGTTAAAGCCACTTTCATATATTATCATTATCATACATTTTTCAGATATTATCAAATTCATTTAGAACCACTTTCGAGCCTGCTTTAGGAGTCATATTTCAGTGCATGTGGTGCTAGAATGAAACGTAACACTTTACGATAAGGCTACATTTGAGAACAATGAAACAATGAAAATTAATTTCAAAGCCTTTATTAACCTCAACATTTACTACTATATTATTAAAATCAAAAGTTGTATCTGTTTATAATATTTAATGGAACTTTGCTAACATGAACTAAAATTAAGAGTTGTATTATTTTTAGCTAGCATTAACAAAGATCAATAAAAGCTGTAACAAATGTATAGCTCATTGTTAACATTTAATTAATTTCTCAAAGTTCACTAATATACACTTAGTATAAAGTTTGACCATGATTTCAAAACAGACAACAAATTACAAGCTAAACAATGCAGGCCTCATTAAATATTCATGAGGTAAAACATCAGAGAATCTTTCAAGCTCTTTAATAATAATAAACTTTATTTTCTATAGCGCCTTTCAAGGTTCAAGGTTCAAGGTTTCTTTATTTGTCACATGATAAATTATACAGGGTATAATCAAAAGTGAAATGTAGACAAGGTACATCTCAACAAGGTACATCTCAAGGTACATCTTTCAAGGTACATCTCAAAGCGCTTTACACAGAAGAAAAGATTGGGAAAAAACAATAATAACAATTAAAAGTAAAATAAATTTTTTCCATATGACACAAGAAAATCACTTAAAAGCTATTCTGAAAAAATATGTTTTAAGAACAGACCAAACACTAAAAGATTAAGCCTGTCTGATCTCAGAAGGAAGAGAGTTCCAGAGTTTTGGTGCACAAGACGAAAAGGCCCGATCACCCACAGACCGTAGACGAGTAGGGGGTATCACTAAAAGACCAGAATCAGAGGAACGTAGATCACGACTTGGAGTATAAACAGATAACAGTTGAGACAAATAATGTGGTGCCAAACCATGCAAAGCCTTATAGCATGAGAATTTTAAAATCAATCCGAAATCTGACAGGGAGCCAATGCAATGACTCTAAAACTGGAGAAATATAATAGACTTTTTCAATAGAACTTTAAGCTTTATATACAGTGTTAGTGTATATATATATATATATATATATATATATATATACACACACACACACACATATATATATATATATATACACACACACACACATATATATATATATATATATATATATATAATATATACATAACAGTTTAAAGAGTGTTATGCTTAAAAACTATTTGCCTATAGGGCAAAGTAAACAGGATAATTATTCAGGATGTATTCTCTGAAAACAAGACACATTGTGTCCAAATTTGTCCAAAGAATTAATACGACAAAAACCAACAAAAAAAACCTTTCGGTACTTATGGTAAAACTTATGGTATTCCAAACCATAATATTATATTTTTATTAAAGGCGCCCTATTATGCTTTTTCACTTTTTCAATTTTAGTGAGTTGGTAGTGTGTATGTTTGGGCATAAAACGATCTACACAGTCCATTGTATTTGTCCAACAGCGACCTCTACTGGTAAAACTTGGACAACAGCCACAAAAACAAGCGAGTAACCTTACATTTGTATAGGATTCTCATAATAAACGATTTCTGATATTGTTGTATGTTGTAGTGTAAAACTAATACCACTACTATTTACAGTTTTATTTCTAAACTAAATGACACTTTAACATTACTGAATCCTACGGTGCCCGGGAGGCCGTCTTCGGTTCACTTACAGGTAAGTACATCTCAACAAAATTTAATATCGTGAAAAAGTAAAATTTTTCTTGTAACTTATTTCAAAAAGGTCAAGCTTTAATATATTTTAGATTCATTACATGTAAAATAAAACATTTCTAACATTTTTTTTTGTTTTAATTTGGATGATTAGAGCTTATACAGATAATGGAAGTCAATAATTCAGTATCTCAAAATAATATAATATTTACATTTGAGTTTCAATAAATGACCACCCATACAGTATAAATTCTGGGTATCTCTTGTTCTTTTAAACCACAATAATGGGGAACACTGCTGACTTGGCAATGGTCCAGAAGACGATCATTGACAGCCTCCACAAAGAGGGTAAGTCACAGAGGGTCATTACTGAAAGGGCTGGCTGCTCAAGGAGTGCTGTATCAAAGCATATTAAATGCAAAGTTGACTGGAAGGAAGAAATTGAATAGGAAAAGTTGCACAAGCAACAGGGATGACCGCAAGCTTGAGAATACTGTCGAGCAAAGCCGATTCAAACACTTGGGAGAGCTTCACAAGGAGTGAACTGAAGCTGGAGTCAGTGCATCAAGAGTCACCACGCTCAGACATCTTCAGGAAAAGGGCTACCAAGCCACTTCTGAAACAGAAACAGTCAGAAGCATCTTACCTGGGTTAAAGAGAAAATAACTGGACTGTTGCTCAGTGGTCCAAAGTCCTCTTTTCAGATGAAAGTACATTTTGCATTTAATTTGGAAATCAAGGTCCCAGAGTCTGGAGGAAGAGTGTAGAGACACAGAATCCATGTTGATTGAAGTCCAGTGTGAAGTTTTCACAGTCAGTGATGATTTGGGCTGCCATGTCATCTGCTGGTGTTGGTACACTATGTTTTCTGAAGTCCACAGTTAACGCAGCCATCTACCAGGACATTTTTGAGCACTTCATACTTCCTTCTGCTGACAAGCTTTATGGAGATGCTGATTTCATTTTCCAGCAGGACTTGACATCTGCCCACACTGCCAAAGGTACCAAAAACTGGTTCAATGACCATGGTGTTACTGTGCTTGATTGGCCATCAAACTCGCCTGACCTTAACCCCGTAGATAATCTATGGAGTATTGTCAAGAGGAAGATGAGAGACACCAGACCAGACAATACAGATGACCTGAAGACTGCTATCAAAGCAACCTGGGCTTCATAACACCTGAGCAGTGCCACAGGCTGATCGTCTTCATGCCACGCCGCGTTGATGCAGTAATTCATGCAAAGGAGGCCCAACCAAGTATTGAGTACATAGAAATTAACATACTTTTCAGAAGCCTGACATTTCGGTTTAAAATATCCTTTATTTATGGATCTTATGTAATATTCTCATTTTCTGAGACACTGAATTTGGGGTTTTCAAAATATGTAAGCCATAATCATCAAAATATCAAGAAATAAAGGCTTGAAATATTGAACTATGTGTAATGAATCTATATAATATCTGGGTTTCACTTTCAGAAATGAGTGAGAAAAAATATTGACCTTATTCATGATATTCTAATTTTTGTATACGTACCTGTAGTTTTGTTGTGGCCACGATATATTAATTAATGGGAACGTCATATTAACTTGTGGGAATGTGATATTATGTTGTGGCCTTGAGATGATATGTTGAGGGAACGACATCCATTTCTCGTGGCCACGAGTTTAATGCATAAACAAACCTATAGCAACCCGGGATTATCAGACATGGATAAAACATTGTTATTAACATAAAACATTTAATTGAATATTTGTATATTATTATTATTAGGTTATATTAACTTGTTAGGGCTATATTTTTATATTTATTTCATATATAATGTTTTATTTACCCGTTCAATTTGTGTATTGCTTTACCTAATTAACATTTTGTATAATTATATTATTTGCTACCATATATTTTGCAAATACTGCAAATGCCTGACAATTATGCCAACACTTTATGATTGTGAGCTATTTGTGCCAGTGCGTGATGATAAATGAGCGTGTTGTGTTTTCATTTACAAATGAAACTACGTGAATGATTCATTTCTCAATGAAACACTATAGGCTATAATATTAATAATTATTAATTCGCAGAATTAAAACTGCATTTCTAACAGACAATAAATTCCAGTCAGCATGGCTTTATATCCAGCATTTACAGTAGGCTTATTTACAAAACTGGTCAGAACATTATGTAAAGAGATCGAAATGAAGGGAAAAACGAATATAAAAATATAATAATAGGCTAATAATAATAATAATAATAATATCATAATATAATTATAGTACACAAATATTATGGAAAAAGACAATCAGTTAATGGTAACACATAGCTAGCAAGACTGTGGGATGGATAATTTGTTTTCGTGTAGGTCTATTTTATTTTATGTACTTTATGTAACATTTAACCTATTTGTGATAAACTTAATTCGAATGCTGGTTACATTGAGTGAAATTTCCTACAGTCCGGTAGCCTATGGTCAATATAATAATTGAGTTATGTAAAATAAAATTTATATAATAATGAATATAATAATTTCTTAATTAAAATAAAATATTAATGAATCTCTGATAATCCCGGGTTGCTATGGTCACATATAAAATTTGTGGCCACAAGGACAATATGTTGTTCCCTTTCCCTCAACATAAGAAGTCATGGCCACGAGAAATGGAGGTTGTTCCCTCAACATAACATCCTGTGGCCTTGAGACAAATGATCTCGTGGCGTATGGAAGTTGAGTGGACTATATCAGAGAGGAGAGAACGAATTTGGACGGTGACGTATCACTAAACGTGAGACTTGTGCTGTTGCAAAAACATCTTTGTAATATATGTACTTTTATATTACATGTACATTATTTTAGAAAATAATATTAATAGCAATAACATTCAAAATGACTTTATATTGTAATTATATGTACCTCAGCTTTGTGGTTTCATCGATGGTATATTATTAATTAGTTTTGTTACCTTTATTTATATAGTGCTTTTAACAATACAAATTGTGTCAAAGCAACTGCACAATATTAAAAGCATTTCATTATTGAATTCAGTGATGTCATCGTCCAGCTCAGTTCAGTTTAAATAGCATCTGTGCAATCAAGTCGATGATATCGCTGGAAATGAAGTGTCCCCAACTAAGCAAGCCAGAGGCGACAACGGCAAGGAACCAAAACTCCATCGGTGACAGAATGGAGAAAAAACCTTGGGAGAAACCAGGCTCAGTCGGGGGGCCAGTTCCCCTCCGGCCAGACGAATCAGTAGTTTGTTCCAACTGCTGGAAAGTCAGAGTGTAAGTGGTCCACTGGTTCCAGTGGTCTTTTCCCGATGGATGTCTAGGTGACGAGGTCCTCACTGGAGATCTGTCTCTGGGGCTCATTTAGGTGCCCTGGTCTCCGCTGACATTCAGGGCTGTAGAGGTTGTCTCTAGGTGATGATCCACCATCTGATCTGGACACGGACTGGATCTGTTGACTGCAGTGATCATCTGGGCTGGATAAGGACCAGATCGGGGTGGCTACGGTGACCTCGGAATAAGAAAACAAAAGACTAATATTAGCGTAGATTTCATTCTTCTTACGATGTAACAATTACATCATGTTTTATGGTAAATGTCCCCTGTTCCGGTTGAACTAATTAATGCAGCCTAACAATCCTTTAACGGATTTGAATATTAGAAGCGTATTAGTGTGTTAAGTGCATGCCAGGTTAAAGAGATGGGTCTTTAATCTAGATTTAAACGGACAGAGTGTGTCTGCCTCCCGAACAGTGTTAGGTAGATTGTTCCAGAGTTTGGTTGCTAAATAGAAAAAGGATCTGCCACCGCAGTTGATTTTGATATTCTAGGTATTATCAAATGACCAGAGCTTTGAGATCGTAGCGGACATGGAGGACTATAATGCAATAAAAGTTCGCTCAAGTACTGAGGAGCTAAGCCATTCAAGGCTTTATAAGTAATTAACAAGATTTTAAAATCTATACGATGTTTAATAGGGAGCCAGTGCAGTGTTCTAGGATATTACTTATGTGGTTTTTAGGTCCGATAATTAACACCTCTGTTTTTTCAGAATTTAGTAGTAAGAAATTATTCGTCATCCAGTTTTTATATCGACTATGCATTCCAGTACTCCATACTGCACTTGTGATTGATATGATACCTCTTCATTCACTGCTACGAATTGATGGTGGTTAGATAAGTATGATTTGAACCATGCTAATGCACTTCCACTAATGCCAACAGAGTTTTCAAGTCTATTCAAAAGAATGTTGTGATCGATAATGTCGAACGCAGCGCTAAGATCCAGGAGCACTTATAGAGAGATACAACCACGATCAGATGATACGAGCAGGTCATTTGTTACTCTAATGAGAGCAGTCTCAGTACTATGGGATGGTCTAAATCCTGACTGGAAATCCTCACAGATATAATTTTTCTCTAAGAAAGAATATAATTGTGAGGATGCTACCTTTTCCAGTATCTTTGACAGAAAAGGGAGATTCGAGATTGGTCTGTAAGTAACTAGATCTTTGTGGTTAAGTTGTGTTTTTTTAATGAGAGGCTTAATAACAGCCAGTTTAAAGGTTTTGGGGACATACCCTAATGACAATGATGAATTAATAATAGCCAGAAGAGGATATATGACTTCTGGAAGCACCTCTTTTAGTAGTTTAGATGGAATAGGGTTTAACATACCCTGGTTGGTTTAGCTGATTTAACAAGTTTATACAATTCTTCCTCTCCTATAGTAGAAAATGAGTGGAATTGTTCCTCAGGAGATCTATAGTGCACATATGTGATTTGATGTGATACTGCAGCTGCCGGCTGCATGGTTACAGTTTGATCTCTAATAGTATTGATTTTGGAAGTAAAATAGTTCATAAAGTCATTACTGCTGTGCTGTAGGGAAATATCAACACCAGTTGATGTTTTATTTTTGTTAATTTTGCCACTGTATTGAATACATACCTGGGGTTATGTTTGTTTTCTTCTAAAAGAGACGAAAAGTAATCAGATCTAGCAGTTTTTAATGCTTTTCTGTAGGATAAGTAACTTTCCTGCCAAGCCATACGAAATACCTCTAGCTTTGTTTTCCTCCAGCTGCTCCCCATTTTCCGGGCTGCTCTCTTTAGGGTGCGAGTGTGCTCATTATACCACAGTGTTAGACTCTTTTCCTTAATCTTCCTTAGAGCATAAAGGAGAAATTGTATCTAAAGGGCTTGAAAAGAGAGAATCCATAGTTTCTGTAACATCATCAAGTTTTTCTGCGCTGTTGGATATGCTGAGGAATTGCGATAAATCTGGAAAATTACTTACAAAGCAGTCTATAACATTACATTCTTGTAATGCTTTTTTGTTCATAATCATTAAATACTATTAAAATACTGAGAAAAAAATAAACACACATTAATGTTCATAATTGTATGTATTTATTATTTTTAGTATCTTGAAACTCTCCCGATCAGCGTTTAGAGCTCAGGTAAGATAATGGTCGTAGAGCCCCCTCAGGCGGCCGGTTTAACGGAAAAAATGTAAATTATCCACCGAATGATCATCTTTTTTTGGAAGTTAACAATGATGAAACCTCGGTAAACGAGTTATTGCCTACGTGGTATATATATTTTTAAAATAATGTATGAAATAAACGTTAAAGCAGAAATAAGAAAGATGTAAAAGGCATCTCTCATTCAAACTCACCTGCTCCAGCTCTCTCTTCCAGCTCGTCGGTTCTCCGCATTGGATTGTGGGAAATAGTGCTTCAGCGAGTGTACATCGGTTGTACACTCGAAATCAGAATGCATTGTGGGTAAAAAGTAGTGAACGAATGTAGGGAATGAAGTCGTTCACTCAGAACTCGGACAGCACTACAAAATGGCTGACACCCGATATAGTGCACTATCAGTGGATAAGGAGCGGCTTCGGACACAGCTCGTGGCCACGACAAAACTATGTGACACGAAGACGGCCCTTCCCGGGCACCGTAGAATCCTATGTTTTTGTCTGACCCGGGTGACATTTACTTTTAAATTAAACACGTGTTACATATACCTTACATCTCAACATACCAGCTGAGCTACTGTTACCAGCCACATACCGAGCACTGTGTTCACCATCACAAATTGTACATTGCATGTTTATTTTATTTTTTTGCATTATTTTGAATGAGCTGACTAAACCAATGCTAGGCTGATGGTGTTCCGCTCACTTTTCAGTTTTCTGATATTTGAATATTCTATTAGGTATATGTTAAACTGTAATAATGCTGCTAGAGTTTTATTTCAGCGTGTGACATTGTTGAAATCTCTTTGCAGCTTCAATAATGACCTCTACTGGTGAAGCTTTGACAGCTGCCACAGAAATTTGTTAGTTTTAAAAATTAAACACTTACTTGACCATCACAAGCTCAGTTCACTTTAAACTGCTTCAATGCTTCAACGCTTAAAAAATATTTAAGTTTATTTCATGTTTATTTGTTTATTTCACAGCAGCTTTTTTGAATATACTGTAACTGTTCAGTCAAAGCATTTAGCAGACAAATACTGTTATATAATTACAGCTGAACTGAATAATCGACCATTGTTTGTGGCAACGCAACTGATTTACTCCATACTGTATAATTTAATGTCTGTCATATCACATCTGACACACTATTGATTCTATCAGATGTTTTCACAGCAGCCTCTACTCTGCCTTATTCCACCAGAGAGACAGCAACATGTAAGAATATTAAATCTGTATTAAATGGTAACTAATAGTTTTTTTTACTCTAATATGATTTAATCTGATATCTTTTCTGTTGCATCTGTTCCTCTCTCACTGTTCACACTCACTCTGAATGTTGTTCTTTCACTCAACACAAAACTGTTATTCTGAATATTTGTCAAATCTGACACAAACCTTGAAATGTCCTGCTGTCGTGATCATATTACGTACATGGTACATGTGCAAATGTATTTGACCCATCTTCTTTTTGTGACAGCTGTAACCAAACACTTCTGATAACTGGAATAACTCACCCCTGGTGGAGCTTATGATTATTAAGTGCCGGCCGTTCTATCTACCGAGGGAATATACAGCCATTCTTCTCGTTGCTGTATACATCCCTCCTAACTCCAACAACAACAGGAGTGAGGCACTGAATTATTTGTACCAGCACATCAGTGAGCAGCAGACAGCCCACCCAGATGCTTTTCTCATCTTGGCTGGAGACTTTAATCACGCAGACTTAAAGAGTGTGCTCCGAAAATATACCAGCATGTTGACTTCCCTACAAGGGAAAAAACACGCTGGACCTTGTTTACACCACCCAGAGAGAGCATACAAGGCCCTCCCCTCCCCCATCTCGGAGCCTCAGACCACATCACTGTCATGCTAATGCCTGCACACAGACCGCTCGTTAAAGTCATCAAACCGACACACAACAGATTCAAGTGTGGCCGGAAGGGTCGTCAGAGGCACTTCAGGACTGTTTCGACACCACTGACTGGAATATGTTCAAGCAGGCTGCCACATACAACAATACTACAGACCTCCAAGAATACACTGAGACTGTCACTGCCTACATCACCAAGTGCATTGATGATGTAACGGTCACAAAGACTATCACTGTCCGGGCCAACCAGAAGCCGTGGCTGACAGGGGAGGTCTACAGACTTCTGAATGCTCGGAACGCTGCCTTTAGAGCTGGAGATGAGGAGGGCCTGAGGACAGCTAGGGCCAACCTATCCCGCGGCATCAGAGAGGCCAAGAGACAGTACTCCAGGAGGATAGCCCATCGCTTCAGTGACAGCAGAGACACTCGGAGCCTGTGGCAGGGAATACAGACCATTACGGACTACAAGCCCCACCACAGACCTGTGACAGCACCATCCCCCTGCTGAACGAGCTGAATACCTTCTTTGCTCGCTTTGAGGCACAAAACAGCACCACTGCACAGAAGACTCCACCTCCTCCCGGCGACCAGGTGATGACGCTGTCCTCGGACAGCGTGAGGAGATCCCTCAGCAGGATCAATGCACGCAAAGCTCCGGGTCCTGACAACATTCCTGGGCGTGTACTGAGAGACTGTGCAGTGGAACTCACTGATGTCTTCACAGACATCTTCAACATCTCACTAAGACAGGCTGTTGTCCCCACATGCTTCAAAGCTACCACCATCATTCCAGTCCCGAAGAAGTCATCTCCATCCTGCTTCAACGACTACCGTCCAGTAGCACTCACTCCTATCCCAATGAAGTGCTTTGAACGGCTAGTCATGCAACACATCAAGTCTGTCCTCCCCCCCTCCCTGGACCCCTTCCAGTTTGCATATAGGTCCAACCGCTCGACCGATGATGCCATCGCCACTGCCCTCCACCCAGCCCTCACACATCTGGACAAAAAAGACTCATATGTCAGGATGCTGTTCATAGACTTCAGTTCAGCATTCAACACAATCATCCCTCAGCAGCTCACTCACAAATTACCCAGCTGGGGCTAAACACCTCTTTGTGCAACTGGTTGTTGGACTTTCTGACCGGAAGACCTCAGGCAGTGCGGGTCGGCATTAACACATCCAGCACCATCACACTGAACACAGGGGCCCCCAAGGATGTGTGCTGAGCCCCTCCTCTTCACTCTGCTGACCCACGACTGCACACCACACAACTCTAACATTTTCATCAAGTTTGCGGATGACACGACTGTGGTGGGTCTCATTAGCAACCGAGATGAGACAAACTACAGGAGTGAGGTGAGCCACCTGGCTGGGTGGTGCAGGGTCAACAATCTCTCTCTGAATGTGGAGAAGACAAAGGAGATTGTTGTTGATTTCAGGAGAGTGCACACTCAGCATGCTCCTCTGACCATCAACGGTGCGACTGTGGAGAGAGCAGCACCAAGTTTCTGGGTGTGCACATCACAGAGGACCTCTCCTGGACTAACAACACTGCAGCACTGGCCAAGAAAGCACAGCAACATCTCTACTTCCTCCGCAAACTCAGAAGAGCCAGAGCCCCGGCCCCATCATGTGCACTTTCTACAGAGGCACCATCGAGAGCATCCTGACTAGCTGCATCACTGTGTGGTATGGCGCCTGCAACGCGCCCCTGCCGCAAGTCCCTTCAACGGATAGTGAGAGCAGCTGAGAAGATCGTTGGTGTCTCCCCTCCCTCCAGGACATCTACAGCACCCGTCTCACCCGCAAAGCCCTCAGCATTGCAGGTGATCCCACCCACCGACACACAGCTTCTTCAGTCTGCTGCCATCAGGGAGGAGACTGCGGAGTCTCAGGCGAGGACCAGCAGACTGAAGGACAGCTTCATCCTTCAGGCTGTCAGGAAGCTGAACTCCCTCCGTCCTTGCCCCCCTCCCTCTTTACCCCACGCAACACTGAACTCTGACACTCCCCCCAATGTCCACACCCCAGGTCCCCCCACCCTTACAAACTGTGACCCGCACCAGTCACTTTGTGCAGCACTGGAATGATCTCTACCTCATCCAGCATTGTCTATAATCTACCTCTTCTGGCAGTCTGATAAAAGACTGTTCTTTTTCTTGCACTACTCACATCTGCACAGTTTTGTTTTGTTTTATTTAACTGGTTTGCACTCTATCTGCCATGTGCCTTATGTCACTTTATCTCTTTTTTATTATTTTTTTATTGTTCTACAATTGTCCTCATTTGTATATCTGTATAGTTTGTATGTACATATGGTTAAACTGTATTTATCTGTATTTGAATGTCTACTGTCAGTGTTTAATGTTAACTGTATGCACCAAGGGTCTGAGAGTAACGCAATTTCAATTCTCTGTATGTATGTACTGTACATGTGGAAGAATTGACAATAAAACTTACTTGACTTGACTTGACTTGACTTGAATTCAGTCTTTCACAGCACTAAATGTTTACTATGGTTGCCTTTATTGTAATTTAGTTTTTATTTCTGAAACAATTTAGTAAGAGATATACATGAAAACAGAAGACATCAGGATGGTGGCTAACACTTTTTCACAGCACTGTATTGTCATTTTAAAAATCTGCACAAAATTGATTTGATTTAGTGCAATTATCCATATTCATTATCTTATTGAAATATAAACATGGCTTTGATAATTATAATGAATAATATCATTTAATTTAATTTAAATATATAATTGAAAAATTCATTTTCATTCAAATTCATTCAATTAAACACTTATTATTTTCGTTTGATAGGCTCGTGGCTTTCAGTAGTGCTGGTTTTCATTTCAGTCTGGACTCATAGGATTCATCTGTCTGTGCCGCTTCACCAGTAAGTGCACTCAATGTACAGGTTTAGTTGTTCATAAACTGAACTCCATGATATAGAAACATATGATAATAAAGTCTGTATCTCTACAGGTTCTGCTGATGTTCTCACAGAACTGAACTGCACGTCCTGACAGATGGAAACAACATCTCTATTAACTTCCTCTGTGTACTCAAAACATGCATGACCTGTTTACTTTCTGTTAATTTCGCTAAAGTATTAAATATTAGATCTAATTTAGTCTAAATGTATAGAATTCTTTATTCAATCATTTGAACAAGCACATTGCTTTTAACATGCATATGAAGTGGTGAACACTGGTGAAATATTTAAATCAAAGTTATGTCCACCTAAAACCTGTGACCAAGTGCTAAAGGTTCACAGCGCACACAACTGTGAGAGTAGCATCATGATCACGCTCATCTTCATAAAACTCGCTCCACAGAGCGTATGATTTCCTGTGTTCTGATGGGTTACTTCCTAATTAATCTATTGTGTGAGTCTCTGTACTGACACTCGCTGTAATGGAGTTGTTCATCTTCATAGTGTTTCAGCTCCTGATGGAGGTTCAGTCTTACAGTAAGTGATCTCTATTGTTTCATGTCAATTAAATACTGTATGTTCACATTTGTAGTGAACAAAGTGTCATTGTCTAAAATATTTCAACATGTCTGATCAGTAGATCTACAAGTGGACCTGACATATTAGTTTTGCTGTAATATATTTTGTATATAATCAGCAGTTGTCTTATTTAGTTTTTTAGAACTGAAATATATGTGATTAATATTGGAGTATTATTGGGCCTGTAAACATTTTCTGTGATTAGATGTAATGTAGTAATTGATCTGTTTTGTGTTGTTTCAGAATCTCCTCATGTAAAAGTGTCTCCAGATGTCATAAGAGAGTCCAGCTCAGTGAAGATCAGCTGTGAGACGCCAGCAGATGTTCGAGTGAATCAGTGTTATTTCTACATAAACAGAGAAGAGAAGAATATAAAAGTCAGTTCATCATGTGAGCTGGATCTCACTGGTGCTGAAGTGCTCAGATGGGCATCTGTAAAATCACCTGAATCAATCTACATTAACTGTTACTACACAATACATGAACGAGGCATCGATAAACCATCAAATCATTCTCCTCCTGCCACAGTGACGGTTCTAGGTGAGATATTTCACTGCTGTTCTTCTGTATTAGAAACTGCAATGTTTTTAATAACTGGATCATTTCTCTTTGAACAGATTCACTTCAGAAACCCATCATCAGTGCTAGTGGAGATGATAACTTGTTCAACATAGTGTGTGAAATACCACTTTCAGTCCGAGCTGTTTTCATCTGTAGTCTCTACACTGAGGATGATGATGTTCTTCTGTATCAGCGTGTCTCTCAGAGGAGTCAGTCTGAAGAGAGTAGTTTTTGTATGTTTTATTTAAGTCACAGTGAACTCTTCACACGATCAGTGAACAGCAGACAGCTGATCTGTGTTTATTCACTCAAGACTCAACCTGAGATCAGATCACCACACAGTGACACATACACCATCAGAGGTGAGTTATCACTATTATGATTCCTTTTAAAAACATGAACACATTTAATGATTAGAGATGCCAGTATAATTCTGTAGTCAGTATGTAGGCCAGTAGGATATTATGAAATCTTTGGAGGACTATTGATCAGTTAGAGCAATCCTGTCATTATATAGATCAGTGTGTCAGATGAAGTCTTGCTTCTTACACAGAACAACTTGTGGGTCCATTTCAGACAAACTAACCACAGTGTCTTTTGACAAGTGAACAGACATTTAGACAGGAAGGAAGAGCTGTTTGATTATATCATGCGATCATAGTTGAGATGTCAGAGAGCCAGACTATGTCTGACAAATCTATAGAAACTCATTTCTGCAATTATTGAGGAGAAATTGAACAAAAAGTGATTTTTATTAAATGTTATTAAATATTTGTATTTAAGTGACAGTAACAGTCCAGAGTAAGGTTTTTATTTTCATATTCATGTAGAGGTGATGTCAAGTTACATCACAAGTATGTGACCTGAGCTTTTTTTATTTGAAGGACCTTTACCTTCAGCAAACAAACTTTGCTTGAAAAAGGTTGAAAATAATGTAAATTGACCATGATAATTTAGTATAATACATGTATATACAAAAGAATGTGAATTGATACCCTGTAATTATGATCAATTGTCTCTGCAGTTTCAACATCTACCACCACTGAACAAACTACTACAAAAGCCATGAAAACCTGTGAGTAAATGAGTTTGTCAATCAGTTATTCTCACTCTGTATTGAATGTCTTCAAAATGACAATCATTCTGTCAGCTTCATTATTATTTGTTGAACATTTACTTATATGTCAGTGCAAAATTCACAATGTTTTTTTCAACAGCTTTAACTATAATGTCCACTTCTGAAACCTCAACATACAGTAAAACGTGTAAGTTACTGAAAACACATCTTCTGATTATTATAGATTCATTGAGAAAAGATTACCTTCTGAACATTTATTTTCCTTGTGATGTGTTATTTTTATATTAGTAGACCTTCATTCCAATACAAATCTACCAACCAACACAGAAAAGGAAACGATGTGTAAGTTATCAATGATAAAATTCTGTCCCTGTGTAAAATTGATATGTTGGATACAGTCATATTCAAAATACAGCTGGGGTTCATTTTCAAAGTGTATTTGTACATGGTAAGCACTAAGCAGTAGAACATTTAATAATGACATGGTCCATGATTATGCTGCTTTTTCAACATGGTTATGGCACAGAATGCTTTATCTATCCCATTACTCATTTTCTATGTAAACGCACTAGACCCGTGATACTCAAATCTGGCACGCGAGATCCACTTTCCTGTAGAGTTTAGCTCCAACTCTGATCAAACTCACCTTCTTGTGATGTTCTAATGATCCTGAAGACATTGATTAACATGCTCAGGTGTGTTTTATTAGGGTTAGAGTATCCCTGCACTAGACAGATGTGTTGAGCTCAACCGTTGAGCTTGTGTGTCATGTCTTCTGCAACATCTGGAGCACAACACGTCTTTCTAAAGATGTGAAGTTCAAGTTAAAGTTCAACTCTTAAAATGTCTCGGGACCTTGTGTTTTTTCCAGTCCACTTCATGCCTCCTACACATTTCAAAGTGTTTGTGTAAAATGAATATTTTGGATTCTAAAGTCATATTCAAAAATATAGCTGGGATCCAGTTTATACAAAAGCATGGGAAGCATTAGCATCGAGTTCAATAATGACGTGGTTCATAATTATGCTGTTTTTTCCAAAATGGTTACTTCTTGAATTATGCATTTCATTTTTACAGACTTACACATACATTCATCATGCATATGAATGCTTTTTCTGTATCATACAATATACAACTCTCCAGTTATCTGTTTTTTATGGTTATTGCAACAATGCTGAGTTCAGTACAATGTAAAGATATACATATGCAAGTCTTTACTAAATACAACTTAAGATGTTCTCACTGCAGTTTCAACAGCAACAAGCACTCAAAAACGTCAAAAACGCAGAATTGTCTAGTGTTTCAGTGACTCTTACTGAAGGTCCACCAACACTACATTACAAAGTTATTATTCTGAATCCTTTTCATTCATATTCAAATTGATTTGAGCATTGCATTCTTTTCCAGAACTCTGTATAGCATTTACTTATTTCCATATAATCAACCAATAAATAATACTACATGTATCCCTTCTTTTATCACTTAAAATTTCAGGTTGACTAATGTATCTAAAGTAACCATAATTACTTTAGATTACATAATCTAAAGTATTACTAAATTACACACATAAACATGGATTAAAGTATTAGTTTTGTTTTGACACAGATATATGGTTTAAAGTGCTGGTTTTCACTGGTGTCGCTGTAATTTTGTCTGGACTCGTGGGACTCATCTGTCTGTGCCGATATGCAAGTAAGTATTTCAATGTCAATATCAATTTATTTATAAAACAACAGATAGTCGAACAAAGTGATGTACAGGATTAAAAACGAAATATATATAACTGAAGCTTATTGTTTTCTAGGTAAAAAAAGAAAACAGTAAGTTTATGTTTCATTCAATTCAGTAGTCTATGTAGTCTATTTTGTAGTCCAGGAGCTGTATGTGTAAATGTTTAGCTGCTTATCTGATATATGTATGTATGAAAAGATGCCATATAGATTGATATTTCATTCTTAGCAATAAAACGAGGTCAATAAAACCTGATGTGCCCAGTCAAGGAATTGATATGGTGAGTATCACCATAATATTGAATATAAATACTTGTATTTAACAATAATTAATATGAATTGTTCAAAGGGACTTTCCCTCAATTACTGGTTATGTTATTTAGAGTTGTTCTGGATCTGCAGAGATGTATTCTCTGATCACTTCTGTACCAGCCACATCTCAGCCCATATCTGCAGGTAAGAGAACATCATTCTCAGGAAATGATCTCAGATAAATTTAAAACATAGCATCTAACCGACATCACCGTCTGAAACACTGTTCAGTGAGCACAGCTTCTCAGAAACTGCACCCATTTCCTCTTTCAAGTCATCAGCAGATCAGTATTGTTAGCCACATTTACTCTTAAAGGAACAGTTCACACCAAAATGAAAATCGTTTACCATAAACTTCTCATAAAAGTAGTCCATACAATTTAAGTTCACATGAAAGTCTTTCCCCTTTGTCATGTCATTTGTTGCAATGACATATTTTCGCAGGCCAGCCCAGACGTCAGCATCTCCCTGATTCCCTCTACATAAACCCAATACAAATATATTTTAGATTATTGCAGAAAATAAGCTCTATGACCAACAAAAGTTGAATTCTTACACGTTTTGTTCCACAATGGTCACATGACTTGAACGTCACCACCAATAAGCTTCCGACCAGGAGAAACCAGCAAATGTTTTTTATCATTTGACAATGAAGCTCTTTATTGTGCGTGCAGCTCATGAACAACTCTGTGCCAAAGATAAAGATCATAGCTTGTGTCAGGCTGGGAAAGGTTAGCCTTCCCCTGGTCACGGGTCAGAAATTAACAGGGGCTTGGGACAACATGTCCCTACACATTAAATGATATCTATTACGGATGTTGTGAATAAAATGAAAATGAATTGAAAGGTGTTGATTGCAGAATTAAATTTAGATCTGCTAATGTTGCATCATATTGTTTTTGTACAAGTTTTTACAGTGTTGTGAATGATAGAGTTTTGTTCAGTGCACGCACCCGGTGACTGAATTCTGCTCTCTCATGAATTCTCTCATCATAAACAACAGTCATCTTAAAAACATTTGAAAATAAACGGGTTTATAATGTGCATAGTTAACAGATTACACTAAAATCTGCCTCACCCTCTGCCTATATGGAAAAGATGATTTATATCCATTTATATCCAACGCAGGATTAAAAAGCACTATCAAAATATGGGCACACTGTTTTGATGGGGGCCTTTGCCCCAGTACTGATGAAAGGCTACGGCCCTGCTTCTGACAAGTCGTTATTTAAAAACTATTTTAAAGGCTGGAATACACTACATGACTTTTGCCCACCGGTTTACAGTTTGGAGATGTCCAAGCTAGCTGTCAAAAGTCAGAGACAGTCTGCAGATTTGAGAAATTGTGATGGTCAACGCATTTTTCAAAGTGATTTAAAGTGATTCTGCATTGCATTACAGATGTTTTGGTCCATAAACAACAGAAACAGGGGAATCTGGAGGAAAATGAGGTATGTTTGAACACTGTCACGCACCAAACACACATGACTAAACACACATGACACTCATCCTGTGTGCCTCTTCTGTCTTTTTTCCTTCGGTTTACTTAAGAATGTTTATCATCTGTACTGTACGATTCCTGACAAACCAGTTCACCCAGATGCAGGAGATCAAGCCTACAGTTTGGTGAAGATGCACTGCTGAATCTCATGTCTGTGTTCATTATATACAGCCACTGTAAATAAAGTATCATTGTGACGAGTGGGGCGGGGCCGAGAGCCATGGGAACGGAGCGAGGCCGGTGGAGTGAATGATAATGAACGACACCTGCGCCACTCACCGGTCTCGAGTCCCACGGAGGAGCTTCGGAAGGAATAAAAGGAGGAGTGACGACATTGGAAGACGAGAGAGGACCAGGCCTGGAATTTTAGTTTGTGTTTTGTGTGCGGCAGTCGTCCGTGAGGGGCTGCCGCGTTTCATTTGTGTTTGTTTATGTGATTAAATGTGTTAAATGTTCGCCGGTTCCCGCCTCCTTCTTCCCGTATCTACTATCTTCATTACATTGGTGCCGAAGCCCGGGAGGAAGGAGGGACACGCTGTCAGAGAGCCCTCGCTGCTGAGTGGGATCGCGGTGCTGAGAAGATCGGGCAGCAGGAAGTGGCGGAGACCGCCAGTGGCTGCCCGAAGCGGTGGTGCTGGAGCAAAAGAAGAACAGGTGGGACGGAAGACTCGCTGCCGTGCTCCTGGGATGAGGAGGGGTGGCTGCCATCCGAGAGGGAGCGGAGGAGTCGCCGCCGTAAAAGTGAACAAAGTGAATTGAGCATTCAATAAAGGCTGAACTTTCTGAACAAATCTTTTGAACTAATTTTTTCCCCTCCTTACTATTCTGTATTACTCCAGATATCTATGATTTGGCGATCGGTTATTTAACGGTATCAGTGGTTGTAAGAAGAACCTTTAATGGAACCTGTCCATTGCACTGAAGGTTTTTTATAGTAGAAAAGGTTTTTTCAATTATTTAAATGTTGTTTAAACTAAGAAAAAATGGCTCTTTTAAGAACTGTTCACTAAAATGTTCTTCTAAGACCCTCTTTCGGAACCTTCATTTTTAGATGTGTACAAAATGAAAACACAAGAACACACTACACAAAATGTGTTCACTACACAAAATACATGTTTCATATATAAATGTTTCATTCACAGTAAACACCTTTCATAAAGCTCTTTTACTATCTTCTTGTTCACTTGAATACATTTGTTTATTATTTAATCCAACTGATCTTAATGGTTAATCAATTAATCATTTAGTACATCTACAGATTTCTACAGACACCGATTCTGTACATATAGTTTCTATAGAACTTGTTTCCAGTTTCCAAATAATTTTCACATTCTAAGCTATTGATCTTATAAGATAACCACGTGTGTGTGTGTGTGTGTGTGTGCATGGGTGTGTGTGTGTATGTGTGTTGTGTTGTGTTCTGTGTGTGTGTATGTGTGTGTGTGTGTGTGTGTGTGTGTGTGTGTGTGTGTGTGTGTGTGTGTGTGTGTGTGTGTGTGCGTGCGTGTTGTGTATTGTGTGCGTGCATGCGTGTTGTGTGTGTGTGTCTGTGTCGTGTCATGTGTGTGTGTGTGTGTGTATATGTGTGTGTGCGTATGTGTGTGTGTGTGTGTGTGTGTGTGTGTGTGTGTGTGTGTGTGTGTGTGTGTGTGTCTGTGTGCGTGTCATGTGTGTGTGCGTGGGTGTTGTGTGTGTTTGTGTGTCTGTGTGCGTGTCATGTGTGTGTGTGTGTGTGTGGGGGGGTGATCGGTCCTGATAAACCCTTTTGTGGACCCCACAACGATGGTAAAACCTGTCATTTTTAACCTTGTGGGGAATTTTTTGGGGACACTCTGAAGAGATACTAGATTTCCTTTTAGTTACGTAAGTTAAGTAATTCACTGTTTCTGTTAGCATCATTAAAACCATTATTGTAAGATAAACAAGTCTTTTGGTGATTCGATTTCTGCATTTTCGCCTTGAAAATCTGTTATAATAATCAACAGTTTGCTCAACGAGTCTCTTATTTACATTGTTTTCACTGTGTTAGTATGATGGAACTATTTGTGAGCTTACAGAAATCGCTCACTGCATTGTGTGCCCACTGCTCAGTAGACATGACTATATTCGGCTCCAGTGCAGTGCTGCAACCTCCATTACTATCTTGGGTGTGCATTATTTTTTTAATAATTCAATGACTCGTCATCAATTATTCCTTATTTAATCAACACTTTTTAGAATTAGTTAATCCTGTTACAGTAAAAACACGGTCAAAGTTCTTGAGAGAGATTATTTCACATGCAAAGATGTTAGCCAATCATAGCAGTGGCTGTTTACATTGATGTTTCACAGCAGACACATCCCTTCTAATGGAGCGGTCAAATCAGAGAGCTAAATTCAGGATAGAGAATTACATTTATATCTAAATTGTGACCTTTAAAATGGATTTAAACACCATAATCAGTGAAAAATAATAGAGTAAATAATACAAAATGTCTGGATTATCTACGAACATCCCCTCCAGAAGTCTGAGATCCGCTAGTGAGCGACGCCTCGTGGTACCATCACAGAGAGGCTCAAAATCACTCTCCAGAACATTCTCGTTCACCGTTCCTGACTGGTGGAATGATCCCCCCATCCGGACTGCTGGATCCCTGTCAATCTTCAAGCAACAACTGAAAACTCATCTCTTTCAACACTACTTGACTTCATCCTAAACTAAAAAAAAACGTAATCTTTCTCTTTATCTTTAACTCCTTCCCTTGCTAGCTTGTATTTATTTGAACAATGTCTAAGACTTGGTGTTAGGGGCACTTCCTCTGTCTGTCTGTCTCTTCAAGATGAATCGCTTTATGTATTCCCCAATTGTAAGTCGCTTTGGATAAAAGCGTCTGCTAAATGACTAAATGTAAATGTTATTAACACTAGTGCATGCTCCATGGTACAAATGACATTGCATGTGTCTTAAAGTTAGTCTTATTATCTATTCCATCTACATAAAAATGCACTATATACATTTGGTTTCCTGTGGTCTGATGTACCACTTCCTAATTCACTCATGTTGTGTAGATCTCATTCTGTCTCTTTCATCACACTCGCTGTAATGGAGTTGTTTGTCTTCATAGTTTTTCAGCTCCTGATGGAGGTTCAGTCTTACAGTAAGAGATTTATGACGTTTAATATATTCTTAAATAATTTATGTTCATATTTGGACTCATCTTTTGATGAAGTTACATTGCCTAGAATATTTCTGCATGTCTGATCAGTAAATACAAAATTGAAACATAGAAAGTGATGATGATTAATAAAGAATGATGTTTAATATTTATACAAGAATATTTGTGTAGCTGTGATGCTCTTTGAATTTGAATGAATAAAGTCTGAGCCAGAATATAGACATCATAAAATGCTGTGCTTGTAAACTCGGTTGGTGAGGAGATGTAATGTAGTAATTGATCTGTTTTGTGTTGTTGCAGACTCTCCTCGTGTAAAAGTGTCTCCAGATGTCATAAGAGAGTCCAGCTCAGTGAAGATCAGCTGTGAGACGCCAGCAGATGATCCTGTGAATCAGTGTTATTTCTACATAAACAGAGAAGAGAAGAATATAAAAGTCAGTTCATCATGTGAGCTGGATCTCACTGGTGCTGAAGTGTTCAGATGGGCATCTGTAAAATCACCTGAATCGATCTACATTAACTGTTACTACACAACAAATGAACGAGGCATCAATAAACCATCACATCATTCTCCTCCTGCCACAGTGACGGTTCTAGGTGAGATATTTCACAGCTGTTCTTCTGTTTTGGAAACTGCAATGTTTTTAATAACTGGATAATTTCTCTTTGAACAGATTCACTTCAGAAACCCATCATCAGTGCTAGTGGAGATGATAACTTGTTCAACATAATATGTGAAATACCACTTTCAGTCCGAGCTGATTTCATCTGTAGTCTCTACGCTGAGGATGATGTTCTTCTGCATCAGCGTGTCTCTCAGAGGAGTCGGTCTGAAGAGAGTAGTTTTTGTATATTTTATTTAAGTCACAGTGAACTCTTCTCACGATCAGTGAACAGCAGACAGCTGATCTGTGTTTATTCACTCAAGACTCAACCTGAGATCAGATCACCACACAGTGACACATACACCATCAGAGGTGAGAGCATTTCATACATTACAAGCATTATTTACATCATAATATAAAATAGTTACTGTATGTGTAAAACAAAGAGGTAAAATGCTTTAGTGACTCATAACTTTTTAACATATCAGGAAAAGGCAAATGCAAATATAATGCTATTTTTAAATTACATTTCATGCAAATGAGTAAAAATGTATGATAACACTTTACAATAAGGTTATTAGTTAATATTAGTTAACAACATTAGTTAACATAAACTACAAATTACCAATACTTCGACAGCATTTCTCAATCATAGTTAATGTTAATTTCAGCATTTACTAATGCATTATTAAAATCACAAGTTGTGTTGGTTAGAATTACACATATGGACAATAGTCAGATGCATATGGAAGATTGGAGGTGATTGTAAGGAGTAGCAGGAAGTCTGCCGTATATAATCAGCTCTACAAATATCTGTCAGTGTGGCGCCATAGAGTGAGCTCTCAACCTGAACGGGCAAGGCACACCCTGTGCCTGATAAGCCAGGATGGCATCCACTATCCAGTGGGCCATCCTCTGCTTGGAGACGGCATTCCCTTTCTGCCGGCCTCCGTGACAGAAAGAGCTGAGGTCCTGGTCAACGTAGTGTCTTAATGCTCGGACGGGACAAAGCAAAGCCAGGGCTGGGTCTGCCTCCGGGCAGCGCAGGCTCACCACTTGGTCTCTAAATGGAGTAACCTTGGGCACATAGCCGGGCCCTCAGGATTATCTGGGAACCCAAACTGTAGGCACTAATCGTCGACCGAAAATGTGTGCAGGTACCTCCTCTTGATGGAGGCCAGTGCAAGCAGGGCTCAAACGGCCTGTTGTAGTGCTCTAAGCACTACAGGACAGGTCCCAAGAGGGTATAGAGGGGGGCGGAGGATTCAGCCTCTAGCCCCCTAAGGAACCTGATGACCCAGTCATGCTTCCCACCGACTTCCCTTCCACAGGGTCGTGGTGGCAGCAATCGTAGACCTTGAGAGTGGAGGGAGACAGCCTCGCCCAACCCTTGCTGCAAGAAGGATAGCACGACTCTGATCGGGCATCTCGGGGTCTTCTCTGTGAGAAGAGCACCATTCGACGAACAGGTTCCACTTCACGGCGGCGTGTGTCCTGACGGTGCTCCATGATGGTGTCAACTACCTCTGGGGTAGGTAAGAACCTCCGGCGTCCGCCTAGGGACCAGACATGAAGTTTCCAGAGGTCTGGACTGCTAAGCACTGCCTCTGAGTCATCTCTGATCCTCCTCAGAGGAATCTGCCAGGAGGGGCTGTCACGAGGAGCATCAGCTCAGGGAACCAAGTCCTGGTAGGCCAGTTCACCTGAGCAGGATCTGCTCCTCTTCCTCTGACCTTGCACAGAGTCTCCAGAAGGCTCACTGGGGAAATGCATATTTGCGAGGCCTGCCAGCTGTGCCAGTGCGCTCCATGCTGAGTTCCTTCGGTCAGGAGTAGAACAACTGGCAATGCGACGCTCTAGGGACGCGAACAGGTCTACCTGTACGAGTCCAAAAGTTCAGCTGGACCGTCCTGGGGATGGAGTCTCCATTCTCCGGGAGCGCAGCTCGTGACAGCTCGCGCCTGTCCGTTGAGCAAGCCCGAATATGAATGGCGCCGCGACCTCAGATGCTTCCGACTCCAGAGGAGGAGGTGGCGAGTTGTGACATGCGACGGGAGCACCACCTTGTCGGTTGATGTACGCAATGGTCGTGCTGTCCGCACGGACCAGCTACGTTCGCTCAAGCCGCCTCTTGAGACGGTTCAAGGCCAGGTGTACTGCCAGCAACTCTAGGCAGTTGATATGCCAGTGCAGTTGGGGACCCGGTTAAACCCCGACACTGCAAGCCCGCTGAACGTGGCCCCCAGCCCTGGCGGAGGCATCCGTGTAAACCACAGCGCCTGGAGACCTGTTCCAGGGGCACTCCTGCCGAAGGAATGAAGGGTCTGACCACGGGTGAAGGTTTGGCGGCAGGCTGGAGTGACTTGACCCGCAGCGTGCCGCTCACGCCCACCCTGGGACTCGGCCATGGAGCCAGTTGAAGCGGTCTCATAGAGCAGCCCCAGTGACCCCGCTGGCCCCTGCCCGAGCCTCTGAAACTTGTTTCAGTGGTGCCCGTCACTGTTCTTGAACGATTCAAGCAGTTCAACACCGACTGAGCGTTTCGCGTGAGGCGCGCTGTCTGATTGACGAATCCAAACTCCATCCGAAAAGAGATCCTCTGCATCGGCAAGAGTTTGCCTCCCAGTTGACCCGAAGGCCCAACTGGCTGAGGTGCGAGAGCACCAATCCCTGTGTTCGCATAACTGATCCTGAGACTGAGCCAGAGCCAGTCGTCGAGGTAGAGAATGCACGCCCTGTTCTTCAAGGAACAAGGGCTGCCTCCGCTACTTTCTTGAAGACACGATGGGACAGCCCTGAGCAGGACCTGATATGCTCGTCCTTCAACGCAAACCGGGCATGTCTGTGGCACGGAAGGATCGGCACATGACGGGTCTCAATCACTTCAGACTGAACTTTCAAAACTGATGCATCCGAAGACGCTGTTCTGCATGAGCATTTTGAAGCATACCTTCATATCGGCTGGAGGGACCGGTACCATCACGTCCTTCGCCAGTAGGACAGAGATTCCTCTCACAAGTCATGGGCATCGGCTGCCTTCACTGCTGTGAGGTGGATGCCTGAACTTGGGAGGACACCGCGAACTGAATCGCATGGCAGTCAGATGGTCCTCAGGAGCCAGCGAGCGCTGGGCAGCTCCCGCACCCAGACACCGTGCGGGACCATCGGGACCATCGGGACCACCGACGCACTGCAGTAGGGCAGCAGGTGGAATGCAGGGACCTGGCCCGTGGCGGACCGAGGAGGTGTCCTGAGTGTGCGCACTTACCTGCCATAATTTGGCAGAGTGCGTGAGTAGCCTTTGATGACGCTCTCGAACCGCCCACTGCTGCCTGCTGGCGAGAGGGAGGATGAATGGTCAGTTGATTCCATGACTCTCCAAGCCCTCTTGGGACCCAGAGACAGAGACAACCGCTTCCTGTCAAGATTAAAAAAACGGATTATCCACCCGGCCCTCCGGGAGGGAGAGATGCACTATCTCCCAGCAGTTTCTCTCTGGTCGCCCGTCCCGAGGCCTCTTGCTCCTCTGCTTACTCAGTAGACGGGGCCAGGATGATGGGCTGCCTGCTCACAGCTCTGAGCACCGCTGGAGGCTGCATGGATGTGTGGGAGCAGGGGTGGATGCAGGGGAGGAGTGCAGCAGGCTGGGCGCTGCAACCCGGACGGGTGGAGGCAGCAGCCCGCCGAGGCAGGAAGTGTTAGATCGCCTCAGTCTGCTCCTGTGCAGCCGGGAACATATGGGCCAGGTTACCTGATCCTGCCACAGTGAGGCCAGTCTGGGATACAGGAACCTTGAGGAACCGACTTTGCTGGCCTGTCAAACCAGACACAGCCAGAGGTGGCTCCTGGACCACCACAAGCGGTGGACATGTGACGATCACCATTTTCTCAACCTTCGCCGCCGTGGCGCGAGGTCAGTCTACCGAGCTCTTCTCAGAACTTCCGGATCGTAACAGTGCATGTCCCTCAGTGCTTTTGCCTGAAAAGAACCTGCAGTAAGAGCATTAGGTGGAGGCAGCCTCCACACACATCAGCCTCCGGATGAGACCAGATGAGTACAGGCAGGTGGAAGATGTTGCGGGTGGAGACAGTATAGGGTGATGCACTTGCACCGATCGTCTCACTAGACCCCGTAAAATGCTGAGCGTACCACCGAGGGTGGTGAGGAGGAGAGTTAGCAGGTCGGTTTCTGGCAGTAAAGGTGCCGTCACGACCTGTAAGCCCTCATGTCCGGGAGAGGCACCGGGGGCGCTGTGAGAACCAGCACAAGCTACCCCGAGAAACCAGTCGTTAACCTCGAGGGACACGGTGGCTTTCTCCACTCGAGCCTATTCCGGTGGCCGGAAAGCAGCAGCCGTCTTCCAGATCCGACAGGCATTGCTACCGCGAGCGGCAACGCAGCCGAATCTTCCTCTCCAGAAGCTGCGGCTCACCCTCCGATGCAGCGATCGACATCTGGTCGCCGGGAGGAGCTAATGATACTGCTGTCTCTTTAGGCCCAGCACGTTCCATTGGCAGCTCAACTGGTTGCGGAGCGCAAGAGGAGCGATGGTCCCGTGAGGGTTTGCCACCACTGTAGTCCTCAGACCAGCCGCTTCACCGCCTGACCTCGCCTGCTGCAGCCAGGACGAGAACTAGATCGAGACGGAGGCAACAGCTCCCGCCTTTGTCGAGGTAACAGAGCCTGGCAACTCCGAGATGAGCATCCACAGTGAGAAGATGACTCATCCACTCGCCACCTCACTGCCCCAGGCACGTGAGGCAGCAACGTGACCATTCACCCAGCGCCAGGCAACGACCGCATCCAGAAACGCTATTTTGACCGTTGTTCGAAGCAAGACCCAACTCACTTTATAAAGACGCAACGTCAAGTTTGCCAGATGCAACATCGTCTTTAAAAGACGCACCCGAATACTTTTAGGAAAAACTCTTTAGCATGCTTAAGCAAACAGGGGAAATGGTCATTTGCAACACAAACATAGTGCAGCCTGATGTGCAGTCCACTCATGGGAAGGACCACCACCGCTGTAGTGCCGTACCACCAGCACGAGAGTCTCAAGAGCGTGCTCAACTCGTGAATTCACCTTCAGCAGAAGTGTGACAAATAATACGCCGCCTCCTTGCTGAATATGTGCACCTGCTGCTATTTATTTGTTTGTGTGATCAGCGGCAGCTGGATTGTATGCCAATGTGCATTGTTGTCAAATTGATGAAGTTGTTTTCTTAATGTGCAGGATTTCTATTTGCAGCGTGTTGAGCTCTCGGTCCTCCGACGTGACTGTCGAGAGTGACCGACTGATAGAACTGTATTTTCATTAACTAACATTAACAAAGATTAATAACTAGTGTTATCAATGCATTGTTCATTGTTTGTTCATGTTAGTTAATACATTAACTAATGTTAACAAATGACACCTTATTGTGAAGTGTTACCAAATATATGTAGTTGATATTGAATGTCATTTGAAGTGTTGATATTATAATACTGATGTTTGTATTTTGTCAGACCAACTGATACCACAAAACATCACTGAATTCATCAAATCAATATACTTTAGATGTTTGTGCTGTTGTTTTCCCAATTTCCCATTTTAAAATGGACTGAAAGTAAAGGTTTTTGCACCTTTCTGAAGAGCCACCTGCTTCTAATCTGAGATCTCTCTGAACCTTTTATTCTTCTCCATTAGATCTTCCTTGGGCCAGGCTGACAGCGTCTGCTTCAGTTATTCTGGAAACAGACACAGTTGAGCTGAGCTGTGAGAATACTGAAGATCTGAAGATGGAGATGTGTGTTTTTATCATAAATGGAAGAGAAAGTAACACAAAACAGAGCTCATCATGTCAACTTTCACTCACTGGATCTCAGATCAGTATTTGGTCTGGAGGTCAGAGTTCATCTGTGAGAATAACCTGCTTCTTCACTGTGATGAAGAGACACGTTCAAAAACCATCCGCTCATTCTGATCCAGTGACAGTAACAGTCCAGAGTAAGGTTTTTATATGCATATGTTGAAATAACTGATATATTTAAAACAATAAAACTCAACAAATGACCGTTTACCTTGTATTTGTCCATTGTGTGATAGTCTCAACAGTGACCTCGACTGGTAAAACTTTGACAACAGCCCCAAAAACAAGTGAGTAACTTTACATCTCAATCTATCTGTAGAGGATTCTCATAGTAAAGCATTTCTGATATTATATTATATTATTGTGTGCTGTGTTTTAATATTAATACTACTGCTATTTGTAGTTTTATTTCCAAACTAAATGGACACTTTAACATGTTGAATCCTATGTTTTTGTCTGAACGGCCATCTCTACTGTTAAAGTTTTGAAAACAGTCATGAAAACATATGCGTGACATATACCTTACGTATCAACATACATATACCATCACAGATTTGACAATGTATATAAAAAACTTTTGAATATAAATTGTATTTTGTCTAAAACAACTAGGTGGATGATGTTTTTAGTGTTAATATTTTATTATTGCATGTTATATTGTATTAATAATGCTGCTAAACTGTTATTGCCACACTAAATGCAGCTTGTAACATTGTTGAAATCTCTTTGCAGCTTCAACAACGATCACTACTGGTGACACCTCAACAGCTCCCACAAACGCTCGTGAGTGAATATCATTTTTAAAATAAACACAGACAAACAAACAGCAGCATTTTGCTGATTTCATGTTAAACGGCTTTTTGAAAAACAAACAAATAAACCTTACTTAGCGAGTATCTCTGTTTATTTTATGGCTTTCTTGAAAATATGACAGTAACTGTTCACTCAAAGCATTTAGCAGACAAACAACTAAACTGCAGACCCCACCATTGTCTTTGGCTAATGATTTACTAAATACTGTGTCTGTATAATTGCATCTCTGTCGTATCACACTCTGACTCACTGTTGGTCATATCAGATGTTTTCACAGCAGCCTCTGCTCCGCCTGATTCCACCAGAGAGACAGCAACATGTAAGAATATTAAATCTGTGTTAAATACAAAATAATTATAAGACATTTAATATTGCTTAACAGTGACATTATCTAGATAGAAACCCTGATGTCTGTAATCATTATGCAGTAGTTCAGTTTTTATTCTAATATGATTTAATCTGAGATCTTTTCTGTTGCATCTGTTCCTCTCACTGTTCACACTCACTCTGAATGTGGTTCTTTCACTCAACACAAAACTGCTATTCTGAATATTTGTCAAATCTGACACAAACCTTGAAATGTCCTGCTGTCGTGATCATATCATATGATACACAGTGGTTTGAAAATCTATTTGGCTCATCCTATTTTTTTTTCTCTTTTTGTGAATTTTTTATACGAAGTAGTTTTAGATCTTCAAATTGAATGCAACGTATACAGTTTTTATTTGTATTGAAGCATTATTCTTTTTTTTTTTTTTTACTTGCAAACAGAAATAATTGTAACAGCAACAACTGCAACCAAACACTTCTGATAATTAGAGATCAATCTTTCACAGCACTAAATGTTTTCTCAGGTTGCAATTGCTTTGTTGTTATTTTGTTTTCAGTTCTGAAACAATTGATAAACACTTAAACAGAAGAAATGAGGATGGGGCAAACACATTTTCACAGCACTGTATGATAATAATAAAAAAATAGGCACATCATTTTTACTGATTTAGTGTGATTATTCATGTTCATTCCCTTATTGCAATATGAACATGTCTTAAATAATTATAATTAATAATCTAATTATATATTTAATGTAATGAAATTGGTAAATTATTAACGATCATTTTATTTTGACAGGCTCGTGGATTTCAGTAGTTCTGGTTTTCACTAGTATTGGTTTATTTCTGTCTGGACTCATAGGATTCATCTGTCTGTGCCGCTTCACCAGTAAGTGCACTCAATGTACAGGTTTAGATGTTCATAAACTGAACTGATATAGAAACATATGATAATAAAGTCTGTATCTCTACAGGTTCTGCTGATGTTCTCACAGAACTGAACTACACCTCCTGACAGATGGAAACAACATCTCTATTAACTTCCTCTGTGTACTCCTCAAAACATGCATGACCTGTTTCCTTTCTGTTTCTGTCCCTTTCAGTTGTTGCATCAGTTGTACCATCAATGAAGTATAAGATAATAAATGTAATTTAGTCTATATGAATAGACTTGTTTATTCAACTATGTTGCATGAATCCCAAAAATAAATTTCACAGTGGAGATTTGAACTGGAACATTTTCATAAAATAATCAAAGTGTCCTACTGGTTTTGTCTTTTCTTCTTTTTTTATTATCATCATTATCATTTTAGTTTATGATCATTGACCATCTGAACTGCTTGTTTTGTCTTTTATGCAGTTGCTTCCATATGATTACCTGATTACATTTCCTGTTGTTTTATTAACAAAGTTTTGGATGAGTTTGTTCAACTACTCTACCCAACCAATGTGAGCGGTTTTCCAGCATCCCTCCTCTGCTTCAACTCCTCACTCTAGATTATTCCTGTTCCAGCCAAGTACCCCAGAGTGCAATCGGGACGATTGGGGCGGGGCGACACGTGTCACTCCGCCCACCCCCATCTCCATTGGTTTATAACACAACAAACCTTATTGATGTAGACCCGAGCATGCACATTCCTTTGTGTCTGATTTTGTAATTGATTTGGCCATATTATAATCATAGGCCTATCTTAAATATGATCTGTTTGGTAACCAGAGTAATTTTAGTCAGATGAAGTCATTGTTTACAAACTCTTGATGACAGCACCTCTGGGTTCTTCAGGCTGAATACCCTTCATTCATATTTCCTTGAGGATCGACGGATCAGCACAAACAGAGCCGATCCTCTCTATATGCAGAATACCAAAGCTGTGTAGGGTCCCCGAAAGACCAGGCCCCTTGCTCTCAAAAATGATTTAATTTTAGTTTTGTTTTGGAATTTGGCCAGCGGCTATGAAAGCATGAATGATAATTTATAGTAATGCGGTGCTGTTGCCCTTTCTATGTAAAAATCAGTCAAGTCATGTAACATGAATGTTGTAAAGTCTCTTGCTCGAGACTAAAAAAACGAGTTGAAAGTATAGCAAGCCACGGATGAGACACTGTTTCTTGAGCGCTTTCTGCGAGCGCATTTCTAGGATCGGCTAGGATCTGGATGTTGGGGTCCTTCTGAGGGCTGTAAACAGACGCAAACGAGCCATTTAAACAGGGTTGCCAGGTCTGCAAAACAAGCTCAACTGCTAATCAAAACTAGCCCAATGCTAGCCTAATCGTGATTTTTCCTTGATTTTCCCCAACGTCACCGGAAGGCTTCCCTCTCTCGAAAATATATTTCGGGGAGATCATTTTAACCCACATACTTCAAAAACAACCTGCGGAAAAAGTGTCAACTTAGCCCAATTTAGCATTAAACCTGAGACTTGGCAACCTCAGGGATGCGTCAAAGCTTTCCCTATGGCAAGCCAAAAGAGTATTACTCTATAGATGAATCGATTTACAACCAATATCATTTATGCGACGGTGACCAGGGGCTGTATTCACAAAACATTTTATCTTACTACTAAGATTTCTCCTAAATAGCAGTAAATGTTCTTAGCTAAACGGTAAGTTCACACAAAAATAAAAATTCTGTCCATTAATTACTCACCCTCATGTCATTCCAAACCTATAAGACCTTTTTGGAAAACAAATTACGATATTTTTAATAAAATTCAGGAGCTTTCTGACCCTCCATAGACAGCAACGCAACTACCACGTTCAAGGCCCAGAAAGGTAGTAAGGCCATTGTTAAAATAGTCGTGACATCTGTGGTTCAACCGTAATTTTATAAAAGCTACGAGAATACTTTTTTTATACAAAGAAAACAAAAATAATGACTTTATTCAACAATTTCTTCTCTTCTATGTCAGTCTTCGATACACGTTCACAAGAGAAATGTAACC
Organism: Gymnocypris eckloni scoliostomus; assembly: GCA_027564155.1. Classification (NCBI taxonomy): domain Eukaryota; kingdom Metazoa; phylum Chordata; class Actinopteri; order Cypriniformes; family Cyprinidae; genus Gymnocypris; species Gymnocypris eckloni. The sequence continues at coordinate 19,673,931 of CM050431.1, forward strand.
CATATTCACTGTGCCTTTTTTACACGCAGAGGAAGACGGACGCTGTACATACTGTAAAGCAGCCTTCATCAACATGTCTGAAGATTTAAACAGAGAGGAAAACTTACATATTTGAAGCAGAATATTAAGCAGCACTACACTCATGCGTCGTGGCACTCCCCTAAATACACTCATTTAAGCACATCTTTTACAGCATTTGGAATCAGGACGATTCCACAATATCCAAATGAGTTTATTCTGTTATATAAACAGTCAAGAGAAATTTGATTTCTCATTTAATGACCACTTTAACAACAATGACCACTCAGTGAATTGAATGCCAGAAAAATGATGGAAAATATGTTTTTATTTACATGACATGGCTTTCCTTTGATGTAAAGGGATTAGGCAATTAAACGTTATTTTCCAAGTACTTTTTAAGCAGGCAAATCCTATAAAGTTTGTGAAGAAAACAGCTTAAATATTCCTATTTTGTCACGTCATGCATCTTAAGACTCCAAATTAAATGCCGAATCAATCTGAAAGGCAGGCAAATAATAATGACATAAAAGACATTTCTGCTCAGTTTGTGTCTGCGCTTCACACAGTACAGATTAAGACTAAAGTTGAGGTGTATGAACTTTAAAGAGCAGCTACATGGACTGCGTTTAGCTGTGACGGGTCGTGGCGGTCTCTGATATCCAGGCATGTTCACTGGTCCACATGTAAGAAGAAAACACTCAGCACATTCTAACACAGTCTTTGACGGTAATAAATATCATCTATCTTCAGTAATCCAGACATCACAAAGATGATTTTGTCTCAGTGAACTCGTGTTTGGCGGAAGCAAGGCTCTCTGATTTGAGTGCATATTAAGCCTAATGGGTCAAGGCAGGGGTCAGAGGTCACCTGCTGATCAGGAACGACAACACTGGGAATACAATGGCTACCATTGGAAAATTCAAAGCATTTGCTGATCCACATTCCATAGCGTTCTCCTGTTAAAAGATATATATATATAAACAGGGTTAGCAAGTGCATAGAGTAAAACTTGTTTTGTAGAGTCAGGAATTTACACAAAAGTCAATGAAAACTACACTTTCAGTAACAGAATGACTCCAAATGAGCTGAAAGCCCTACAAGAGGTATACAATTGAAGAGTTAATGGTTCACTAAAACTTTCTGAGTGTACTTTCTTTCATCTGTGATGTGGATGAGCATTTTACAGACAGAGTGAATGGGGTACTTTAAAATAAAATATATGCTGATGAAGTTTCAAAATATGGCTTTTTTTTTTTACAGTAGTTTGAAATCTGGTATCATTCTGGTCATCAAAAGCAGATATTGAATAATATAACATCATGATTATGTACCTCCGGATGAAATGGATGACAGGACTGTGGCCGTCTGCGATCCTTTTGAAACTTCAGTCTGTCGCACTTCAGAGACGCATTATGTGCTCAGAGGTCAAGGCTGATAATTATACAAATACTCATGCTTTAACCTCACGTTCTACAAGCAGAGGTTTCAGTTGGTTTATAAAAAGGATATAAATGATCTCAATGGGCTCCATGGTAACTGGAGGGGCGGAGCTACAGTCACATGTATTCTCAACAACCACCATGAACAGGTTACTGCTGGGAATCTGCTGAATTACAAAGGTCCTGAGTGGAAAAAATACAAAAAAAGATGTGCGATTCTGGTTCACAAAACCTGTAGAAGTGATCGCCATTCACCTGATGACAAATCAGCTCTGTCCTATGTTTTTACCACATATAAATGTACCCTCCGTTTCTGTCAAAGAAAACAATAAAATCTCTCAAAATATACCAAACTCTATTTATAATTTAAAAGGATAATTCACCACAAAAAATGAAGTTCTGTCATAATTTACTCACCCTCCAAACCTGTTCAGTTTCATTCTTCTGTTGAGCTCAAATAAAGATATTTTGAAAGTATGGGGGTAAAATACTTTGGAAGTCAATTGTTTGGTTACCAAAATTATTCAAACTATCTTCTTTTGTGCTCAACAGAAGTAGAAAACACAAACAGGTTTGAAAAATTAAAATCATTTTTATTTTGGGTGAACTATCCCTTTAAATATCTTTATCTAATCTACATTTTAAAATCTACATTTAAAACAGAATCTAAATATCTCATTATTACTAATCTATCTATAAAATACATGTTTTGTGATATATGTAAACAAGTATAATATAATACCAGGTATACTGTGGAACAATTATTATTGTCTACATGACATTTAGCATCATAGCACTTACCAGAAATGAAAATATGAGAGACAGAGAAGCGCGGCTATGTTTAATGTTGTCATGCTATGTTTACTCTCAGATATATGTATACTGTGAGCACTGAGAGCAAAATAACCACACATAGGCTAAAACAGCTTTCCGTTGAAGGGTGTCAGTTATATGTGACACGGGTTTGGCTTTCATATAGTTATATCTGGATGATTTTAATTAGAGGCGTGAGGATGTGTTACATTGCTGTCATATGTCTAAATCTAAGGCCTTTCAGTTGTACTTTAAATATTTCTACTTTCTGTTGTCTACTTTACATTAAATAAATGAGACAGTGAACAATATTAATAATTGGCATAACTCTTAATACAAGATTGGAACTAACAAATCGATAACTAATATAGTAACTTATGTTATAAATGAAGGTAATATAAATGTATTCCAGTATAAATTATTTGAAATCATACAATGTACAATATATTACCAAGTGTATTAGAGTTGCATCAGAATCATTTTAAATTAATTAGTGTTTTAATACAAAAATGTCCACCAATTTCTACTTCTGCTGCGTTTTATAAACAAGCATGCACACATAAACAGATGTTCTCACCGTATACAGCCACCACAGTCAATGTTCCCTGTGGTCTCTTTGATGGTGCGCTCAGAGACGAAAGCTGGGTATTCAGTGTCACACGGCACCATCATTGTCCTCTGAGCTCTCTGGGCTGCACACATGAACACAATTCAGCTGCTATATGCTACAAATGCATGGTACAACTAAAATATAATTGTTTATATAACATTTTTGTTTGCATCATGGTCATGATAGCTAATATGATAGTAGAGTTTTTATGGTATGTGGGATTCATGTGTCATCACCTTAGAGTTTAATTGAGATCTATGGGCTTTTTAGTCCTTTATTAGATGAAAATCTAATATCTATTATATATCATATGGAAGAAATGAAAAATAACATGGGCATGCTCACAGGAGCATGTAACCCCATTAGCATGTTTCTAAAAGAGTTCCTGTCATCTATGGACTGATACCTTTGACAGTCGAGTCACAGTTCCACCAGCTGTACAGGTTAAACTCCAGCAGAAATCTGTGAAAAACACATTCCCACTCAGAAACACAGACTGAAAATCCCAAGCTGACAATAATAATTATAAGGCAAAGGCTTTTTATCTCACATGACAAGTTCTGTCAAGAGCCATTTCACAGTGGTGAAGGGCTGAAAGGAAGAGCGCAGCGTGTCAGTGGAGACAGGAAATAGAATCCAGAGGCACTGAAGTCAAACACTACAGCACAGATGATAGCGTACTCACATCCAGCAGAGTGCGTGCGCTGTCACTGCTGCCTGCGTACTCTTTACAGAGAGCCTGATAGTCATACAAATTAATCCTAGCAGAAACAAAAGCAGAAGCAGATTCACTACTAAACTCAGCCCTGGGTTCAGGTCTTGTTTAACCCCAGGTTAAAGCCACTTTTAACCCTGGGTTAAGAATCTTTTCATATATTATAAAAATGAATTTAGAACCACTTTCGAGCCTGCTTTAGGAGTCATATATAACAGATTAAGATACGAGGTCATGCTGTGACTTATCGATCTGCCGTTGGTCACACGGTGTCATGTGATGTGAATTTGCAGGCCAGAGTTTACCAAGTTTGGACTTTGGAACGCACTGAAATTTGAAACTTTTCACACGGACTTGCATTTCCGGTCTGACGCATTCGCATGCGTATGAATGGAAGTCAATGGAACGAAAAGTGCAGTGTGACTACCCCTTTAGGCTTACGATGCTTTTGGGAAACGCATCCCAGAGCAGATCCAGAGAAAGAGGTGTGTGCGCACTGATCTCGCGCCGATGCGGCACTGTGGCAGTACTAACGATCACAGAGACTCGCTAAAGTTTGTCCAAGAAGTCGCTAGATTTGTCGCTAGTCGCTTTTTTGGAAAAAAGTTGCTAGGGGGGTCTGAAAAGTTGCTAAATATAGCGACAAAGTTGCTAGTTGGCAACACTGATAGCAATATTGACAAACTTGCTGTTTTGGCAAGGGGCGGGGCAGTACTGAAACGCTATCTAAGCTGTTCGCCAATCACAACGCACTGGGACAGCTAACCAATCACAACACATTTCGTTTTTCAGAAGGCGGGCCTTTATCAAACCCGCAACTAATCGAGTTGTTTGTGTCAGGCTGGGGAGAAAGGTATTGTATTAATGTAAATTATGTGAAAAATAGTGCTATTTTACCAAGCATGAGAGCATGTTCTAGTACACCCCCAATACAAAATCAAGACTCTCTAAAAAAGCACAATAGGATCCCTTTAATACATATCCAGTCAGTTTTAGTAACATCATAAATATGCAAAATAGAGAATTTACAGATGTTAAATGTAAAATCTTAAAACTTGACAATATAGGTGAATTAGTGTGTGTGTGTGTGTGTGTGTGTGTGTGGGCATGTTTATGTGGTTTATGAGGACACAAATTTGTATAAATGACACAGGTATTACAAGGAGAAGGTGATTTATGAGGACATTTTCAGTGTCCCTATAAATAAATCATACAGAGTGAGTTTTATTGAGGGAAAATAGAAATGCCCGTCTCCTGTGAGGGCTAAGTTTAGGTGTAGGGTAGGTGTGCAATACACATACAGCTTGTACAGTATAAAAACCATTACGCCTATGGAAAGTCGTAAACCATAAAACCAACATGTGTGTGTGTGTGTGTGTGTGTATGTACTTGTTTATGCTACATTGTGGGGACCAAATGTCCCCACAAGGATAGTAAAACATGAAATGTTGGACATTGTGGGGGTCCCCACGAGGGAAAAAATTATTAAAAATAGTAAATAATGTTTATCTGAAAGTGTAACAATGCAAACAGGTTTTCTGTAAGGGGTAGGTTTAGGGTTAGGGTTGAGTTGTTAGGGATAGAAAATATTGTTTGGTCAGTATAAAAGTAATAGAAGTCTATGGAAAGTCCTAACAATTGTGTGTGTGTGTGTGTGTGTGTGTGTGTGTGTGTGTATGTGTGCGTTCTCTCTCACTTTTTAAATGAGCCCATCAGAAGCAGTTTGTTCATGACGGCTCCCTCCACTTCCCCAAAGAAGAAGTTTGTCTGTGGAAAACACATTATGTAAAGTTATATTTGTAGTCATTATAGAGATGCATGTAATATTGAGACATGATGGTTTTATGCCACATGTACTTCTTGTACAACTCTTATGCTACAATTCTCTGTATGTCATACCTGAGAAGTGTCTTCAGAGACCAGGATGAAGCCATTGTTGTCTATGAGATAACATTTAATGTCCTAATGGGAAGAGAAACATGAAATATTCATTTAAATATATGATTCAACAAACTTTGATCTGTTTTGATCTTCTTAAATCATTACAAACTTCAAGTAAGACAGTAAGACAGTAAAATAATATGCGTTTTATAGCTTTTTATACCAAAGCCATTAATAAAAGACAGAATTTAAAATGAGAAGCGCTACGAGGCATATGTCATTTATCATAAAAGAAGTGCAGACTGATCTAGTAATGTCCCAGAAATGTCCATTGTATAATGAGCATTTCATGAATACAGGCCATTTTATGAGCTCCATCATGAAAATATGGCCAAAGGGAGTGAAAGAGAGACACATTTACCTCATTATCACAGCTGATGGTACATTTCCCATCCAGAGCATTGCACTGTGTGGACACATGCAGAGGAGAAAACATGAAGCAAATGTGTACATTAATGCCATTTCCAGATATATCCTTGCTTATAAAGAGTTACATTAGTTTCGAGCAATATCTATGATTATATAGTGTGGTCTCTCATACATTTTTGCTCATAAACACATCAAACAGAGCTGTTATGCAGCAACACATTTAATAAAACGACATTTAGTTGTGTTTGGAAACATTTGTATATTTGAAAAACTATTTGAAATTTATAATACATTCATTTTGCTTTGAAATTAGAAGACAAGTACCCGCCACTATAGGAGACTTCCTGTCATCAAGTAGTTGGATAGCGGTGCTCGCCAAAACCACACTTTTATTTTCTCCCCCTTAAATAAAATATACAACAGCATCATCAATGAACACGAGAACTGGAATATGCAATGATCCGCTAAAACTGCTGGTTTACGATCTAAAAATGGCTTGCAGTTGCAAGTCTGCTCTGAAGGGAAAAACAATGATCAAATGTAACTACGCATATAATTGTGCATAATTAGGAAACCAAAATAAACCGACCATTTAGAAAGAGATGCAAAAATAATATGCATATCTATTATTGTTAACATCAAAGGTTGTATGTCAAATAAAAATCTACAATTAAGTAGAAATGTATCTGTCACATGGTACAAAGTGGTTCAATTAGACAGATGATCTCCCTAATATTCGAAAAATCATGAATACAACTACAGAAGAGAAAATCAAATATGACCCAGGCTGAATAAAATGTGATTTCTCTTGAAAATGTACTAAAATAAAATAAAATTTGAATGTTCATAAAATAAAATAAAATCTGTTGGATGTCCGCAAAGCCTTTGCTCTTAATGGCAAGTCATAACCACCAGGGGGCGACATTTATTAACATAAATATTTATAAGCATAAATCTATTAAAGAGGGACTCCTTCGTTTGCATATTCAGATCAAAAGCAGCATAGATTGAAACAAACACTCAGTTACATGATGAAACAGAGCTCATTTCTAGCAGTACAGGCAGATGAGGGAGAGTGTTTGATCAGAGAGGAGTTCAGCGCTGTCTGTGTGATAAAGAGCCCAAGAGCTGTTGAGTGGGATGTAATGATCCTGATCTGTCACACACACACATCGCGTGAACGTAAAAGTAGGGCACATTAATTACAGGCGAGGGAAAGAGAGATAAGCAGACAGTCTGCGTGAGGAAAGCAGTACAGTGCAGCTAGAGTAACAAACCACACAGACACGCTATTACATCAACAGTATGCGGCTTTCAGCACAGGGACATTGACAAGTGTGCCATTAAACTGTAATTTGGAAGATCCACCTGAAATATGAGTCAAATGGTGATCTATGCAAAGCTAATAAGCTGTGTGATATGCTAAAGATGTGTGATGGAGCAATAGGGGAGTATAAGTGAAAATGTTCATTGCAGATTAATGTTGATAGCTATTAATTTGAACAATCTCTAAACTCCAAGCAGTAAACTTCAATGCATGGTAATGGTGACCAAAAATAATGAAAATTATTATTATAATATTTAGATATTATATAATAGTTTAATTAGATTTGAATCAAAATATATTTCGAATTTAATTATAATGTAGCCTACGTCATTTTATTTATTCATTTTTTGTATTTTCTGAAACGTAATCAAAATTAAATGAGAACTTAATTAAATATCATTTCAATATACATTCAGGTTTTTTGTCTACATGACCTCATCCTTAAATGTTGAAGTATGCTGCATGACATGAATGTGTGTTTATGTGCTTGAACGTCGTACCCGAGTTGAAGGGAATGGAGTACACAAAAGTGCCGGGCACCTGCTCTGCGGCTCTTTTATACCACAGAGGAAAGTGATCTGCATTAAAGACGCCCTCCTTGTCTTCAGCAGTGAGGAAATCTCTGCAAACACACAGCCGTGGAGGATAATTTACTCCATCATTCATCATTTACACTTAGAGCCTTTTATTAGCTAGTGTAATGAGTTCAGAATCTGTCATTAGCTGGTCATTTGCATTAGGACTCACTGATTGGTCAGCTGCTCGGGAACCACAAACAGGTTGGTTCTGGAAAGGCCAGTGCGAGTGCCGAGAAAAGCGATCTCAACACCTTTATCAGAGTTCCTGTTGATAAAAGCAAACAAAAACTGTTGTAGGCAAGATTGTGTAAGTGGCAAGATTATATGTGAACGGTCTCACAGTTTTCCCACCCAGTCAACCAACACAATTTACTAAAAACTAGCTGCAAAACAGCCTGTTTAGATTTAAAGGTATAGTTCAGCTAAAAATGTTACATTCTGTCATTAATTACTCAACCTCATGTCGTGCCAAACCCGTAAGGCCTTTGCTCATCATCAGAATACAAATTAAGATATTTTTTGATGAAATCTGAGAGCTTTCTGACCCTCCATAGACAGCAACACAACTACCACGTCCAGAAAGGTAGTAAGGATATCGTTAAAATAGCCTGTGTTAGTTGCTCAGACTTCATTTGTGTTCTGAAGATGAATGAAGGTCTTATGAAGTCGGAACGACATGAGGGTGAGTAATTAATGAAATAATTTATATTTTTGGGTGAACTATCACTTTATGAGACAGACAGAAAGTGGACTATAGATATGTAAGACTAAATGTACTAAACTAAGAAGCATCTCAAAGTAATATGATCAAGTAAATGTCCAAACTTACTCAGACTTATTAAGGGCCAGTCCAGTCCAGTACGCTTCTAAAGGGAGCTGTTACTACAGCGTCAAACAAAACCTGCTGAATCAGCTCTCTGTCACCTACAACACACACGAGAGGACATCTACACACTCATAATACTCACCGGACACAAGCTTTAATGGGGACAGTGTTTAAACGACTGAGGTCACTTTGTAAGCAAGATTTAATATAGATGAAGGACAATGTGGCAAAACTTTGCAGGAGCAACTGCTGCTGTGCTGTATGCTGCAGAAATTGAGCTGAATACTAAATGAAAAATCGTTTGAGAGGCGGAACAACTTATTAGTTTGATGAAAGATTATGAAGATGAACATTTCTCTGTGCAATAATGTGCACTGATGAATCGATTCTAATAAGACCAGAAACGTGTACTAAGAAAGTAAACGGTCAAGTTTGACTTCATGTTGATGTTCATCTGAAACGCTGCTCACATTTGAGATGTGGTTTACGGCTGGTCATGTAGAGTTTGATGGCCTGAACTTGAGTCAGGTGACGATGCGCATGATGCTCATCTGTGTTACAGTATGTCCTGAAACAAAAACACAGAAAATGGCACAATATATGAATTGTGTGATTAATAAAAACTAACAGAACATGTTATACTGTAGCCTATGTTGAGTATAAATATAGGTCTTTACCATTCATCAGCAAGGGCAACGTCGGGTTGCTCCAGATCATGTAGACCTAAAAAACCAAAACAAAAAAACTGTTTGAGAGAATTACAGATTAAATGGGGGCATTGGGAACATTTCTAGATATTTATGGATAAATCAGAGAAAAAGGAAGGGAGAATGTGAAAAAGAGCACATCTAATATCAGTGCTGTTAAAAAGAGCACTGGCAGAATTATGAGATTTGTGTTTTCAGCCTGAATGAGAGGAATATCTCAAGAAAACAGATCTGTTCACCCATGAAGGACATAAACATGAGTTTTAACACTAACAAGCCTACAGTATCATAAACAGGCTTCTAAATTATCAATATTATCAAAACCTTGCTGAAAAGCCTATGCAATCTACTATATGCTTTCTGTTTCTACTTCGCAAACAGTAATATGCAAATAAAAGGCTTTTTAGCCAAACTGTAAAAAAGTTCACCGTCAGGTTGTGGAATACATGTTTTTTTGCTGTAAAATCTTTAATGATTTTTATTAAGTAAATGTAAGAACAACTTTTAGATAAGCAACTATACCAATCTGAAAATTGTAGCTCAGTTTCGGACCAATTAAGATTAATAATTGTTTTATATATATAGTGTAAAGTCAGTAAAGTGTTCCATTTAAAAAAATCCTTATGATTTACTTACTATTTATTTAATATGTCAGGCTTTGGAGAGTCTTTGGGTTAAGAAGATATTATGGGGGAAAGTCCATTAGAAACTCGTGATTCAGCAATATAAATACCCCTGTAAAATCTGAAATGTTCATATCAAGACCGAAATATGCAAAGGAAAATACAAATTCCTATTATTTTTATATTTGTGTGTCTTACATATAAATATTTCAAATTCCCAAAAATAAAAATGAAAAATTAATGTATAACAATGATGAATTTGGTTCTAAAATAAGAAAAAAATAACCTCCAAAACTCCAAAATGCCAGACTGCTGGTAGGACTTCTAACTTATGAAATATTCAGAGAAATTCTTAGAAAGAAAAATAATAAAAACAACTAAATATATGTAATCTACAGCTATAAGATTAAAATATATATGTGACCCTGGACCACAGTCCTACGAGTTAATTGAATAAATAAGCTTTCCATTGATGTATGGTTTGTTAGGATCAGACAATATTTGGCTGAGATACAACTATTTGAAAATCTGGAATCTGAGGGTGCAAAAAAATCTAAATATTGAGAATCGCCTTTAAAGTTGTCCAAATGAAGTTCTTAAGCAATGCATATTACTAATCGAAAAAGTTTTGATATATTTACAGTAAGAAATTTACAAAATATCTTCATGGAACATGATCTTTCCTTAATATCCTAATGATTTTTGGCATAAAAGAAAAATCTATCATTTTGAGCCATAAAATGTATTTTGGCTATTGCTACAAATATACCTCAGCGACCTAAGACTGGTTTTGTGGTCCAGGGTCACATATTCAAGCATTTGCACCATAAAATGAAATCGCTTTGGTAAGTCTTGCTAATAAAGTAAAGGTCATTGCACACTGAGTCCAAAAATTTTCGCACGAAAAAAATAATAATTGACCTCATGTTGTGTCAATCACGTTTACATTGTCTGCCTCTGAGACATTGTCCGTCATAAAAAAATTGGATCAGGTTCGATTTTATGCGTTTTTGCATCCGTAGCAAGCATTTTGATGGGAAAGGACGACGAATATGAAACCAGCATCCGAAATGTTTTGCCTCCGTGTGCAAGGATCTTAAATCCTCACCGGCTTCTAGTGAAACATTTCCCTTGAAGAAGTATTTCCCATGTCCTCGAGAGAGCGCCACACCTACACTACAAAACATGCAAAAATATCATTTCAAAAGTCAGCCACATACTTTCAATCAACGTCTGTTCTAATGTAAAAATATTTACATATACAAGACATCACCTACCTAAATGGAGTTCCTTTAATATCAGTATAATAATAATCATTATGCATCTTCAAGACACGTTTCTGATGGGGAACAAATTGAAAGATAACTATCCAGTGAGGTGTATTTTTGATAGTTTGCTATTATTTTAATAGCTTTATGATACTAATATCCTGTATTATTGTAGTTCTTGCATGCAAAGATTAAAATCATTACCCCTTTGTCCACTGTTCTTTTTACTTCCATGGAGAAAGTGCCAGTTCGTCTGTTCACCATTGCTGTGCGTAACTACAAATAAACACATTTATGAAGCAGCACTTATTCACTTTAATACTATATCTCAACACTTCTAAAACACTTTATGCAAGTGTGTGAACCTAATGCATAACAGGACTGGGAACCTGCAAAGCATCTGCATATTTGCATAAAGTATGTTTCTGGTCTAAATGTTCAGCAGTGAGTGCACTCATTAAAAACTGGTCCATACAACATCCTCTGTGTCCTCCCATTCCACCTCAGACAGGTCCACGCTGCTGTAACTGGGTTTCTTCCTCTTCTGGCTCTCCTGGTACTGCAGGAAGAGACACAAAGAGGACAGGACGTGCTTTAGAGGGCGGCAGTGCAGTCACAGTTAGGAACTGGGATCATACGGGTAACACAATGGAGACAGAAACATACAGTACATGGTGAGAGAGAGGCCATTAGTCTGGCATTTTTCACTCCTGCTCCTTGGGTTTCCAACTAGCACTGTGCAATTATGTGTCTAATCAGAGGATGAAGCGTGTTAAAGGTGCTGTAAACTTTAGTTTTGCTAACTTTCTCCAAAACGATCAAAGCAATCCCAAACGTAGAGTATGTTTGACAGGCACAAAGCAATTGTGATTGACTGGTTTTCTGATTGGCTTTAAGGCATGGACGGTTTCTCTGACTCTTATTTACTGTTTACAGAATCTAGTGCTGTCACTGAGACAGGTTTGATTTCCGAGGACAGCTATTTTACTGGTATCTGTCAGTAGCTTGGGACATTTTATGTGTTGAATTCCAAAAAGTTGCTAACAGCACCTTTACACAAGAGAAACATCCAATATGTGCATCTCTGAGGGACTCCAGGAGCAGGATCGACAAACTGTGGGAATGAGTTTTGTTTACACACTATCAGAAAAGCCAGTATTCGGCTTATGGGGATCTGTGTCAGAATAATCGGTCTAATCTTATTTGCTCAGATTGGCTTTGGAAATTCAGTCAGTCAGTGGCTCTGTTCCAATCCCTAATGAGTTGTATTGCTATCTACACAGGCAGCATTCTAAACAAAACTGAACCTCAAATAATTCAATTCAGAATCCAATCACTATGTAGTTAGCAACTCAACATTAACAGTTACTCACTTGTGCCATGTAAACAGTGTTCTTCATATGGAGCGCACGAGAAGCCACTGAAAAGCAACTTATTTTATCTCTATTACTTGCCAAGGCAACATTTCACATTTTCATTTTTCAGTTTTAAGTTTTTCACCTATTATTTTTATTTTATTTTATATATATATATTAATTTTCGTTTTAATATTAATATTTTTATTCAATGAGAATGTGATATTTATGCAACTTTTACAAAAATGCCTTGGAAGAAAACATTAAGGTGTGCATCGTGATACAGAACAATTACACTGACCTATTTTAAGATATATCAGAGCAAGATATTTTCAGTTGAGACGGATCAAACATGCATTTTAGTCTGGGACTAGCTTAAGCCTTGTCTGTGAAACCGGGGGATAATATCCAATACTATTAATATCCAGCATAATGCTGCATATTGTTTGAAACAGCTTTCATTTAGAGTGTGCCTATAATGCCTAGAAAATTTGACTAGATGTTCAGTTTACTAAGGTTTGGAACAGAGCCTAAACTATCTCTAAAGTAGAACAAGAATGTTACTTTGTGTCACACTTGAAACTAGTCCAGTTCAATGCTACTTACACCAATAATACAGATTTTAGCATATACCACATTCAAGACATTGTCCCTGTTGAGCAACACAGAGTCAGTGCGGTCTGTAAATACACACTCTTACACACTCAGAAGCCTTGACTGATACACACCACCGCTAGGCAAACACAAGCTAATACACAGCAGCACATTACGACGAGAACACCAACACGTTCACGACACACACACACACGCACAGTCACGCGTGGTGACTGAGAGCGGGGTGAGGGGTGTCCCTGTGAAGGGTGAGTTACCTCAGTGCTCTGATCAGCCCTGGCAGGCACATGAATGGGCTTTTATTCCTGCATGCAATATATCAGAGGAAAAGGGTTGGGATTACAAAAACTACATCTCCCATGATGCACTTCAGCGTCCCACCAGCGCTTTCACAAGCACACACTGCATGTGTGGGTAGATTTTACCTGAGCCAGCTTGTTGGGGTGTGGATGTAGTTGATTGTATCATATTTAGCTCTATATTAGGTGGTGTTTGAAATCATAATCCTAATATAAGGCTGGAAATGGGCTCAAAAGATATCAGTCCTTACCAGGGGCCTCAGGTCGGGATGTGTCAGGATATATCCGTTATTAGTAATGGCAAACGCATATCCATGTATTCCTAGCTGGAGAAAAGAAGATAAATTTAAAATAATAGCATTAAAATCACCCTGCATGCTTTAAGATACAGAGAGTGTAAAATCGAACAGATTAAAATAGATTTTTGAATCCTGGCTATTTATTGGTGGTAACAGCCTACCTTGTGTTTCGGGATGGTTTTCATTAACTCCTGAATGGGGATGTCAGTGCCTGCGACGCCTAGCAGGATGCCTTGGTTTCTCTGTGGAGGGACACATGCTGTGAAATCACTTTATTTTCACACTTATGCGTATTCATATATAAAGTGTGCACATTCACAGGTTTGAAAACAGATGGGGAGATCATTTGACTTCAAGTCATTTGAATTTGTATATGGTGGATATTAACTATCATTGAAACTCATCAAGAATGAAATATAAGTGAAACACTGTCAGTATTATAGTGTACTATTAATGAGAGTGTTCTGAGGAGTTTAATTAAGAAATCAAACAGAATATAATGGATTTTTTTTTTAAAACATGTCAATGCAATTATAAAATGTTCATGCTTCAAAAACACAAAACCCGTCTAAAAGTAGTACTTAGTAGTAGTAGTACTAGTAAAAGTCATAAGATAGATATGTGCGAGAAAGAGACAACAACAAATCTAGCAATAAAAGAAGTACAGCTTTGTGAATGAACCACTCTTTTGAGTCAAATCTTTTAAGTGAATCAGTTGATTCAGTTCACAGAACAAGTCTAAAATATACATTTTAAAATACACATGAATACCAGTATTAATTATTAGTAATAATAATATCAAATCTAATAATAATACAATTAATATTAATAATATTAAAATTGTTATTATAGTTCCATATGGACATTTTTTAGAATACATGTTTTACAATATACATTAACATTGACTGTTATGTTTAATTAGATTTAATTTAAATGTTAATATTAAAATTATATTAATATTGTTATTAATAATATTCTTTTTTTTATAGTTCCATATGGAAAAAATAACTACTAATATTTCATATATAATTAATATACATTAATATTGACAGTTATTTAATTATGAATTAATATAACTATTAATATTGTTTTATAGTTCCATATTTTGAATATGCATTTTAGACTATATATTCATATTGATAGTCATATTAACTTAATATAAACATTAACATTAAAATGTGTATTCATATTGATATTAATAATTTGAACATTATTATAGTTTTATGAAAACTCTGTAAAATATATTATTACAGTTGTTATTATAGTTCCACATGGAAACTTAGTAGAATAAATATTTTAGAATCAACATTAATATTGATAGTCATATTTAATTAAGATGAATTAATTAATATCAAAATGTAAAAATAAAACTAGTATCAATATTAATAATATGAATATTGTTATTATAGTTTCACACGGAGACTTAAACATATACGTTTTCGAATATACTTTAATACTAATACTGTGTGTATCTATCAAAGATAGATCTTTTCTGTGTTTAGTTCTGACACACACACACTCCTCACCGTTTCATTCTTGGTGCTAAACACAGGCATGGCGACTGTGGTAATCGGGTTTGGGTCTTTATTCTTTCCAAGCTGCTGACAGATCAACAGAAGACTTTCAGATTTAAATTCACATGAATATCTGAGAAAACACACACATGATAAAGACTTTGGATGGACATTAATCGTCAGGGCCGGTTCATATGCTCACACTGTGTTGTCCTACCGGCCTTCAGATCAAGGAAGTTGCTGCGACATGAAATATTCAAACCAATGTTTTGATTAATGGCCGTGCGAGGTGTAGACAAGTGAAGGGTGATCTGGTGAATATGGTTCATCTCTGTAGCTGAACTGTAAGCTCAGCTGTGGGCACGATGAGGGCTGATATGATTTAACGCATGAGCACACTGAAACTAGGTCTGCTATTCCCTCACCTCACCCGTATGTGTGTGTGTCCATTATGCATGTTTTACAGTGACCCTTGAGAGGATTCGTGAATGCGGTTGTTTGTGTTTGTAAAAGAGGAAAACAGAAAGAAAACAAAAAGAAATGTAGTAAAAATGCCATTCCAGTAAATAATTACCAAACCAATACAATTATCTTAAAATGTTAAAGAAACAAAAATTGCAATTCTGTCATAATTTCCTCATGTCATTCCAAAACCTGTGAGATTTCTATCTATCTATCTATCTATCTATCTATCTATCTATCTATCTATCTATCTATCTATCTATCTATCTATCTATCTATCTATCTATCTATCTATCTATCTATCTATCTTTATGGTAACAATAAAATACAATGAAACAACAGCATTAAAATATTATAAAAGTGGTCCACATGGCTTATATAATAATATCCTATAATAAGTCATAAGTCTGAAAAGACTAAAGTAAGTGTGTGTGTGTGTGTGTGTGTGTGTGTGTGTGTGTACATATACAGTTGGAACATAATCAGAAAATGAATGCTGTGAACAATTTGGTGAACTGTCCCTTTAAATCGTGTTTTCAGTGTGTAGCAATAAGCATCATTGGCTGTTTTCCAATGTCAGATTGGCAGTTTTGTTTCTAAAACAACAGCAAAAATCTCCTCCAATCCCACTAAAGAGTGATTTAAAGTCTCTCTTATTCTGTCTCACATTTGAGGGCTCAAAGAAACTCAACCTCAGTTTGAGTTTGGTCCAACATCTGTTCAGTCTGGGCTTCGTGCAGAACACTAGAGGTGTATCCTGCAGGAGCCAAATTGAAATCAGTGAATTAACCTTGTGCTCCCCCGTTCCTCTCCTTCCCCCCTCTTTCCTTCTCTCTTTCTCCCAGTCTCTGCCTCTCTCACCCCCCCTGCTCCAATGTCAGTTTTATTACAGCTTTAGGAGATAAAAGCCAATGATCCACAAAATGATGAATGGGGTGTCTCAGTGGCCAAGATACAGCAACACACACTCCGGAGAACAATTCCCAACACCCTACGCCTATGCCTGTGTGTGTGTGTGTGTGTGTGTATAAGAGAGGAGGGTGTCAAAGACATCGGGTGGGTGCGAACACTTGCCTTTGTGTGTGTGTTTGTATGAGTCGCTCTTATCAGAAATGGAATGGCACAGCGGTCGGTGTTGTAGTTCTCGACATACCCAGCAGAGTGAAGCCAAACCCTATCTCTGACCACATCTCACCCTCTCTGGCTTTTATCTATCTCTCTCTGCC
This sequence comes from Gymnocypris eckloni scoliostomus, assembly GCA_027564155.1. Classification (NCBI taxonomy): domain Eukaryota; kingdom Metazoa; phylum Chordata; class Actinopteri; order Cypriniformes; family Cyprinidae; genus Gymnocypris; species Gymnocypris eckloni. Next base: position 19,690,935 of record CM050431.1, read on the forward strand.
TGCTTTCTGAGCTTCCCTGTAGCACTTTGCACCACATCCACGTTCAAGAACTAATAAAACGTTTCAGATTCCAGAAACGGAATACTGAAAGCAAATTACAATGAGGAAATGCTGCAAGACACCAGTGACAGAATGGACACAAACAGGCTCTGTTCCAAAACCTAGTCAGCAGCCTTGCTGTCTACAGTCTACATAGGCAGCATTCTAACTAGGTGAACGATTTAGAACATTCTGTGTCGTATGTCATACAAGCAGTGCTAAAAAGCGTAAGTACAGACCTCTAATAAGCATAAATATACAACAGTTATTGGGTAAAATAATCACATTTTAATCACATAACTATTTTAGTTATATTTTTCAGTAGTGAATTAACTATATTCATACAATTTATACACTCAGAAGTAAGCTGAGCTGTCACTGAGTCAGTACTCTTTCAAAACTAATACAATATAACGTTTTTGTACTAATATTGAGTATGATTGATTATGAAAATTATGTTTTTATGTTTTTGAAATAAGTCTCTTATGCTCTTATGCACGGTAAAACAGTAATATTGTGAAATAGTATTACATTATCACATGTCACAGGATCCTTCAGATTTGCTGCTCATTTATTAGTATTACTGGTTATGTTTGTTTATTAATAATGCTTATTATTATTATTATTATTATTATCAATGTTAAAAAACTAGTTTATTAATAAAATATTTGCTGAATAGAAAGTGTACAATAATTTTTTTTTTTAAATGTAATAATTTAAAGTGAACTTGTTGACTAAAAGTTTTCTTAGTTTTTTTGTTGTTGCTTACAACAGACATCTTTGGAATGGTAGTGTATTAGATTTCCATAAAAATATTAAGTAAGCAAAAAATTACAATTAAACAATTAATCATTGATAATAATAATAAATATTTATTCAGCAGCAAAGTAGCATATTACAATGAAAATGTAGCTTTGCATTACAGGAATAAATTACATTTTAAACCATATTAAACTACATTAAAGGTACTAATATGAACCTTTCAGGGGTAAATAAGGCAAAAAGCTGTACCTTATAAAAGAGCACCACCCCAGTGACACCTCTTGTACCTTGTTTTTCTGAAAGTCTATCTACAATCTGTTAATCCCCCTTTAAACTTGTTGTAGTGCATTCTGGGATGTCCTGGTTCACTATGTGCTTTCATCAAAATGTAGCTGTTATTAGTCATCTTAGGAGGAACAGCTTTCATGTTGTGTGCGCCCTTAAAATGCTGCCTCCGTAGGCAGCTCACTAGGTTTGGGAACAGAGCCACAGAGACACCGGTTACGACTGTTACCTTGTGCGCCTGTGCGAGCTATAGGGACACAGGGAGAAAAATAATACGTGTCATTGACATGTGCTCACGTCTACACACATACAAGAGAGACACTGCACGGTGTGTGACCTGATCTGCTTCTCGTAGTGCTCACTGAATGGAAGAGTGTCTTGATGAGACCTTCAGGGAGTTAACGGAGCTACTAATGAGGACTGAGTTGCATTTTATGAAGGTGAATGACTGTAGAAAACACGTAGACTTTGTAGAGAAAATACTTTGGATGTTTTAGACAAACCCTTAGCAAACCCTTTACAAAAATGTACCATAATGGCATTGATTTCTGCTAAAATACCATAGTATTTGTAAATAAGTAATAAATAATAATTCAGTGTAAGAAGTTTCTTCTTGTCATTTTGTTTATTTATTTTTGATAACTGTGGTGATTTATAACTAAAAGTGTGGTATCTTATTTTAGTAACAATCGTATTTTTGCAGAAACTATCACACAACAACAATAGATTTACAGAGAGCTGTGTCATGTAAATGATAACTTTAGGTCTGCTCATCACGTGCAAATACCGCATCACGTTCTCCTGAACGTCAGCCAGCGTGGAGATCTGACTAAAGTAACCTGTACAACACAGCAACATAGCAGATTAACCTCTCTCTCTCTCTCTCTCTCTCTCTCTCTCTCTCTCTCTCTCTCTCTCTCTCTCTCTCTCTCTCTCTCTCTCTCTCTCTCTCTCTCTCTCTCTCTCTCTCTCTCTCTCTCTCTCTCTCTCTCTCTCTCTCTACATATTATGATCCTATCATTATCATTATAATATGTAAGATGTTTACATTGTTACAATAATTATTTCTATTTCACACAAAGGCTGCTCTTTTGAAGAATCCTGAAGTCACCATGTGATAAAACAGTAAACATGTAATTTTACTATATATTTAAATAGAAAAGTTATTTAAAATTGTAAAACAGCTTTGGTGAGGTTTATGTTCAAAACATCTAAAAATGTTATCGACCCCAAATTTTTGAACGGTATGAATACTAAATGATTACAATATACTGGCTGATTATCAGATGTATTTTCCATCCATTTGGCAGTGTTGAAAATGTGCATGTACTACTGAAGAGGATCCAGGTGCAGAGCTAGAAACTCTCAGCATGGTGTGTGTGCATGTGTGTGTGCGTGTGTGTGTGTGTGTGTGTGCGTGTCTGTGTGTGTGTGCGCATGTGTGCGCGTGCGTGCATGCGTGTGTGTGTGTGTGTGTGTGTGTGTGTGTGTGCCTGCGTTCCTCATCCCGCAGCCAGTCATCCGTGGCTTGGGCACATGGGAGTGATCAACGCTGTGCAGCCACAGGAACCGAGCTGACAGGAAGAGTGATTTAGGCTCAGTTGACCCTTGACCTCTGCATGTCAGCTCTGCGAGTTGAACCAGTTTCCGTCACACTCCCATCAAGCACTCAACACCCACGTGATTTCCTCCAGCCTTCACACCAATAAACCCACAATGCTGGGTTTAGCTTCAGTGACCAGCAAAACCCAGCCTGGATAATTAACTAATTAGCAAACAATTTAAATGGAATGTAAATCAAATTCAGCTCGTCGTTTGGGAGACCCCCCCAAAAAAAAAAATCACAAACCTTTATTGGCACACGCCATCCATTTTAGGTTATCAGCGAAGGCAGATTCACGGCCAATCAGATAAGGGAATATACGAACCTATGGAGAAAAAGTTTCAATGTTTGAACTTTTTATGTAAACTTTAGCTTTAACAAAGCAGCTATTAGCTTGGCATGCTACGGTTCCAAATAAGTTGAATTTCATACACATATATTAATGCAATAACGTTTGTCTGTTACATTTCATTTCTCTATTTCTATGCTGAAAACACATGCAGCATAGCCAAAGAATCTGCTTGTATCCCACAATGCAATTCCCCAATGTCAGGGTAAATCTTGATTACTTGATTACTCATTAGAAAACAACTGCCTTGGCGCATTTACTTAATTACACAACTGGTGCAACAAACCAACAAGGAAAATTGTTCACCATATGTTTTATGATTCAGTTTGAGATACCAGAGACCCTGCATGAATACTCCGAGTGACAGCGATGATCAATTATCAATGTTATTTTCTTTTCTTTAAAAATTCAAATCAGCTTAGACCGTTTAAATATACAGGGCATACATCCAGTGTAGTTTTAGTATTATTTGAATACTATTAAAGTTTTTATTAATATTTTTAAATCGTTTTTTTTATATTTTGTTTCAGTTTTAGTAATTGTCTTAAGTGCTTTTGTCATTTTAGTAGTTTTTACTATTTCTGAATAGCTTTAATTTATTTTAGTTCAGTTTGTTTTCAGTAATTTTAGCTAATTTAAACATTTCATTTTTTTATTACGTTTTTCATCTAATATTTATATTTAATTTAATTTAATTTCAGCTTTTATTTTAATTGGTAAAAATTATTTTAATAGTTTTAGTTTACAGTAACAACCCTGCTTACAACATGTATTATGTTTTGTTTTTACATTTTTAAACATAATTTCATGTGAGAAATGCACCTGATCAATGTAAAATTAATTTTGTAGTTTCTTTGTCAAGTTAAAAACATTATTAAATGTAAGTCTTAACATGCTCTTGCTGGTGAAAAAAAACGGCCAAATTCAACAAGCAAAGATCTGAGATAGAGAACAAAAAAGATTTTAATTTAATAGATGCTCAATAGATCTTGTCCAAAATATACATGAATGTTTATACATTTTATTTATTAATATGTGCACATGAAGATGGTCTCAAGATACGGCTGTGCAAATGCAACCATTCCTCTCAATGTTTCTTCGCTGCGCACTCATTTTTCTCTCTCTCTCTCTTCCTCTTTTTCATCCTCCATCCCTCCATTTCTCAGTACATTGCTCCTGTCTCCCATGTATAAATGGTTTTTGATTCCAACCAATACTGAGCGGTTACACCACAGTGGGCCAGCGACACTTCACACACACACACACACACACACACACACACACACACACACACACACACACACACACACACACACACACACACACACACTCCTGCAGGCTGTAAAAATTAATTTCTCCCCCTACCGATCAGGACATGAGACGCAGACTTACACATGCGACAAATACAGGCCAGAAATGTTCGCTTAACATGTTCACCTGAATACTGAATGCTCTATGAACACATCTGTTAGCACAAACTGCACCGTAGTCCGCAAACACTGGTTCACAGGGTCAATCGGTGACTGATTCAGCACCGCCAAGGGCAGATACATGAGCAAACCCTCCAAATCAGTTTATTCAACACTCTCCCCCATGTTTGAAGAGTGTCAAATCAGCTGGTGCTGTCAGCAATTCAATATACATTAACACACAGGAGCCAAACACAATTCTTCAAAATGTCAACATGCTCTCAAAAGGGAATTTTATATTTGTGCTGAGGTGAAAAAAGCAATCATAACTAAATCCATAAAGTTAGAGAAAACATGCTGCACTTAGGCAGGATACGAACCAATATGCTTGAAATAAATAATACTGCAGTTTATAATGTATCTCAAGTAAGATTTAATGATATCTATATATATATATATGATGCTTTTAAACTGAAAATGTGATTGTTATGTGCAGAAAACCTCCTTTTGATCATTTTTGTAATCTTACCTTGCGCTGAGGCCAGTTATATTTGGCGAAAACATCATCGTACATTTCAGTCGCTCCATCTGTTATCAGCATGATCGCCTGACTACATGAACTTCCTCGGCCGGTCTGATTAATCTGCATAGTGAGAGGGAGCGATAAGGAGACATGAGAGAGAGAGAGAGACTTATCATTATGAGAATGAGAATTCAGCTCGACATATTAAACGAAAACTATCAGCCTTAGAGAGATTCACTAACACATACACTAACACTAACAACAGAATCAAACAGGAAATTGTCTTGGAAATGGTTTCTGCATCTACATTACCAGTCTAAAAAGAGCTATATCCGATACTGTGTTTATGATATGATACATCCTGGATGCTGATTGGTCAAAATCAAGAGAGACTAGCTAAAGTACTCAAGCAATGCCCCTACAACTGTACTTCTTTTTCAGTATCAGTATTAACTTTGGACACAGAATAGCACAACATTTGAATACGTCATTGTTTAGTTTGGTTATGATTATTTTGGTGGCATACAGTATGTGTGTGATTACTGTACAGGCGATAATGCATCACCATTATTTGCACAGTATTATATGTTTTGATCAAATCTTTGCAAGATGAAGACAACATACAAGATAATGTACAAACAAAAACATAATATAAGGTTATAATTGCAGTCAGGTTCAAAAGTCATCTAATAGAAATTTGTAATAATAAGAAAAAAACATAATAATAAACTATACAATATCATATAAAATTGAATGTAAGTTGGTAATATTTTACATTTATTTTTGTTTTGTTAAGGTTTTGTTAAGAAGGCTTCTTATGGACACCAATGCATTTATTTAATCAAATATACAGAAACAATATTGTGAGATATATATATATATATATATATATATATATATATATATATATTAAAAAATCTATTATATATTATAACTATAAATGTAGTTTATTTCTTTGAAGGCAAAACTGAATTTTCAGCATGATTACTCCAGTCTTTAGTGCCACATGATACTTCAGAAATCATTCTAATAAAGTATTGATGATCTAGTGCTTAAAATAATTCCTTGTTGTTATCAATGTTGAAATATATTACATTTTTTTGTTGAAAATTTGATACTTTTTAGGATTATTTGATACATATAGAGTTCAAAAGTAAAGCATTTATTTGAAAAATAAATCCTTTGTATTAATATAAATGTCATTAAATGAGTGCTTGCTGGATAAAAGCAATAATAAAAATACATAAAAAACCTGACACCTGTTTGAAGGTAGTGTATAATATATTAACTTATACTGACATGAACAAATCCGTGTGTTCCAAATCATGTTTTCCAGCATTATTTGAGTTTACTTCCAAAATAAAAAGGGATTTTAACTATATTTATCTAATATTTACAGATAGTCTGAGCAGAAAATTATATATAGTATGTAGAAGGATACATTTTGCTGCTATAATAACCTGCATTATTGGTGATAATCAGGCTTTGGATTCTCTACTATTGTCTTTATCACCAAACAAACTTTACTGCGATGCAGTGCATGATGTCATTCGAAAAGTCCAAGACTGCAACGTCTACTTCATTCCTTTTTTATACTTTCAACCAATCAGACACAAACACAGTATGCGGTCCTTTAAAGGGGCAGGGCTCTTTACGATTACCATATTAATGGACTGGCTCTAATTAATGTGACAAATACAGATATAACCCTATCCTCCTTTCTGTCTCTGCGTTTCTCCCCTCCTCGCTCTTTCCGTGAGACTAGTGGTCTGAGAAAAGAGAGATAAAGGGCGCAACCGGACCGACTTTGAGCACTATCTCGTCTGCAATTGCTTTCTCTCTCATCAGCGTATTAATCAGTGCTGCCAATTACCACAATTAATCACAGGGAGAGATAGAGGTGTCTCGAGGAGGGGCTGGAACAGCGAGACAACACACACACACACACACACTTGTGTGGGAGCAGAACGGAGAGCTGTCATGAGACCGGACCTCTGTAATCTCACGCTATAGGTAATCTTCACCCACCTCATTTAAGACAGTGAAAGCCTCAGTCAGTGCATTGCCCAGGAGTCCGATTCCTTTGGCGAATAACTTGACCAGATGCTCTTTAAAGTGCTGATGAATAAGAACAAGTGGAATGGCTTTCAGATATGTTTTAAGAGTCCTAATTTCACTGAAAATGAGGTAATTATAGCCAGAAAGTGTGTGCCATTGTTTAATAAGAGAAAGACATACATCCTTATTAGTACTGTCAGCTTGAACGAGTGTGCCGTTTAGACAGGGCTCCACATAATGGATCTCTTGGTTGTACTGGAAACACAAGAAATATTAGACAAAGTGAGCGTTAATTAAAAATAGGGTTTCAAATTCATTTATATCCTAAAGAGTACTAATTGTTTCACTTGAGGATTTTAAACAAATTCCCTTGCTTTTTTTTTAAGTGTATGAACAAATTGTAACTTTCAAAACAAAACAAATTCATTAAAAACTTTGGGGTTGGTCTTCATTTTCATTTTGACTTAACATCTCTCTTAGCAAACCATGTTAGATGAAGTTTACCACAGCCACTATTCTAGAGTCATTTTTACTGTATTGTTAATAATTCAGGTTTGGATTGAGGTTGTGGAAACTGAGCTGCATTTGGAATGATTTCTAAATTCATAAAAACAAATGGATAAGAAGACGACTAAGATTGAGAAAGCTTTCTCTGATGAACTCACTGCAATAATGTTGAAGAAGTCATCATCCCCAAGCGTGTCCAGTATTGAAGCGGCCGTCTGTCTGGCTATAGTCAGTCTTAAACCCTTCATACTGCCACTGACATCCACCAGAATCACAACATCTTTCGGAGAAGTGGCCGCCTGGATATACCTGAGACATCAAGCAGCGGACATGCTCACACGTAAAGTATTAAGAACAAACTAAAAGGTTTGGTTTTAATGGACTCTATTCTTTAAAATAAAACAAAAGCTTACTGATCATACTCACCACCAGGAAACAAATAGAAATACATTTCAAGAATCATTTAAAACAGGTGAGTCGTACGTACCATTTTCTGTTCCTACAGTCAAAAGCAATTACACCATGTTCATCAGGATGCCATTTCACACCTGAGAAAACACGTGGTGTAAAAATATATACATACGCAGTCACACACACACACACACACCATATCTCAGAACTGTTCGTAATAACTTCATTCAATGTTTCACATTTACTGTTTTATAGTTTGCAGACTCTTTAGTTAGAAATCAAAGAGATGGTACATCTCTGCCAGTTCAGCTCTTTAACCACATCTGTTTAGCACAAATAGCTAATATATGTCAATTTGGCATAATGCTATAAGACTTAAAATGTGATTTAGTCCGCCACAGGCTTTGATTAATGGAATGAATTTTCTCTTATGTCCTCTCTGATGGTCTGTAAAATTAAAGCATTAGTGAAATCAGTCAGTTTGATCTTCATCAATTCTTGCGCTGACATAATGCAACATTACGCACCTGGGTATTGTCGGAAAAACCCTTTAGCGCTTCCAAAGTACTGCCAAATAAGAGTCGGGTCCCTTTTGAAGTTATCCACGAAAACTTTGTTCAAGGCTTCCGACCAATAGACTCCATTAACTATGTCAGGGTCTAAAAGGACGGAAAGAGAAAGAGTGAGCAAGGTTTTTTTGAAGCATCATTTGCAATCTCTGCAATAACAGAGTTCTAATTTGACCTTTAACCATTATTTGATTCATCGTACAAGCCAAAAGCAGAGCGGTTAAATCACCTCATCCAGTTCCACCCCTCCTTCTGCTCCGAGTCCAACCTGACTCCATAAAAAACCCTTTGCCTTTGTCCTCCAGCACACAAAGCGCTGCTATTGAAAGGCCATTACGTGTGCACACAAAGGGACGAGGCGCATCCACCATGCGTGAGCGGCCACTGCGGCATCCACACATCACAAAGCCAACAGCTACTTTAAGAGTGATTACTCTGTTCTCACTGCGCTCTTCGCTGGGGCATCGAGCCCTTGGCTTTGTTCAGTGCGTCGTCCCCAGGTAGTTATTGACCCGTGGTGCTGCAGTGACACTGAAGAGTTCGTTCTTGGATCAGTAACTTCAGAATGACCTGAGGTGGTTGGCTATTATCACTGCTCTATGACATACTAACTTAACTCTCTCTATCTTTCACTCCGCAACGGGGGGCAGTTTCTGTTAGGACGCCCAGGAGCTTTTTATTGTGAAATATTACGGCACGTTTAAATTGTTGATGAAGTTACTCTATCTGTTTCTCAATTAATCTGCAGAGAGGACCCTTTTTATCCCCTTACATGTGCGGCATGAACTGTAAACTTGTTTTTATACTTCCAGTTAAAGGTTTGGAATCATTTTAAAAACAGTTTTTGCTGCTTAATATTTGTATGATACAGGAACAGTGATACACCACCATTCAAAAGTATGGGGTGAAAAATATATATATTACTTTTATTCAGCAAGGACACATTAAATTGATCAAAAGTGACTGTAAAAACATTTATAATGTAACTTTTAAAACAAACTTTTTATTCGCAATAGAATCTTGAAAAAGCATCATAGTTTCCACTAAATAAAAACAATGGTTTTCAATACTGATAAGTAATAAGAACTATTATAAAAACTGAGCACCAGTAATACTTGATTAAATTAGTTAATTACATTTATAATAAATTACAAGTTATAATTATATTTAATAAAATAATTTAATAAACTTTTTTTACTCAATGATTCCAAATCTATTTTCTAAATGCATGCTATTGAAACGCTCTTAAAAGCATGAAAGAACTGGTGTTTCCCATCCTGCTGCTCGGGATAGTAGCCAGTTTTGGGACTGTGCGTGTTCTTGTACTGCCATCAACCAATCAATGTGTCATGTTGGTTGAATCACACCTCATATCCTGTGTGTCCAGGTAAAAACAGGAGGCATTACCTTTATTGTACATGTTGGTTGGCACCTGCACCACGCTGAGGCTGAGGTTGACGGATAGGTTATTAAAATGATCGTCGGGTTCCAGGAGAAACTCTGCTCCCAGCTCCACACTGTTCCCGTCTTCATCCACCTCGTTTATAAGCACTGCGTTGAAATACTCATACTGTAGGGGAAAATGAGCAAAACAAATAAATATAGAGGTGTCAGGCTGGAAAAAAGAAAATGCTAATGAAAAAAATCAACATTGTTAGTAATATTATTGATAGTCATTTTATTATGTTACAGTACACTACCATTTAAAAGTTAGGTTTTCTATTTCATATATATATACTGTTCTTTTGAATTTTCAGCAAAAAATCCAGGAAAAAAATGTAGCGCAAAATTTATGCATTAATAATAATAAGAAATGTTTCTTGAGGAGCAAGACAGCATATTAGAATGATTTCTGAAGGATCATGTGACACCAAAAACTGAAGTAATGATGCTGAAAATTCAGCTTTGCATCACAGGAATAAATTACATTTGAAAACATTAAACAAATCTTTACAAGGGTAATTATATCACTGTTTTTACTGTATTTTTGATCACATAAATGGTGAATAAACAAACATTAATAAATAAAATCTAACAGGGACTGTAATGTTTAAGGGTCAACTTTGGTTCTGATGTTTCTCCAAAAATGTTCATATTGAAATTTCTGAATTTTTGAATGCAGACTTCTAAGAGATAAAAAAAATGGTGCAGTGAAAAGCATTAAAAATGTTAGTCTATGGATAGCATGCACACACAAACATTTCTCACCGTTGCCCCAGAGGAACTATGAAGGATAACGGACGAAGAACATTTAGATTGTGTCCAGAGGCCCTGCATGATTAAACTACCTCTCACTTTACTGGACCAGAGGTCATTCTGTGAAAATCTATCTGTTCGGTGAGTGTACTTGGTAACACCTTTGTGTTTACCATTAAGCGGTGTGTGTATGCACTTGACTACAGCTCCTGTTGGGGAGGGGGGCATCAGTACAAAGCCCGGCAATGACAGCTCATACCACGGCTGGGCGCTCCGGTGATACACCCCTGGAGGGGCGGAGGGGGAGCGGAGTCGAGAGGAGAAACGCTCCACACTCAGCATTTCTGGCAGCACTGCGACAAGCTTTTGAGGGTTATCAACAAACAGCAGGAGCAGGTGCTGCACACCTGACCCAATCCCGGTCTCACTGGGTTCTGAGTCAGAACTCCTCAGACCTTTAGAAACAGTCACTCTCGGCCAGACTAGTTATATACTTACATTGAGACGGGGAAAAAAATTAACAATAACAACATCCATGTCATATCCTATATTTTTGGTGCTGTTTTATACCCTATGTAATGTATTCCTTTTTATTCCTTTATTTATTCCTATAATAAATATCCATTGCATTTTGATTTCTTTGATCGTCATCAAAATAAGTAACAACATTCACAAAAATGTTTTCGTTTAATAAATCATTCTTTCACAGAAATATTGTAATTATATATATATATATATATTAAAGTTTTGCTGACTGAAGAGTTATTAGTGCTACAAATTAATTATTTTATTTATTCCTACAATAAATTTACATTAAGATATGTAAGTGATAGATATGTACACACTTACATACATGTAGAATATAAATACAGATGAATGTTAGGCCTGCAAATTATTAAAAATGAGTGAAAAATGATTGAACAAATGAGTGTATAAATATGACTGAATGTGTTGCAATAAAGAGTTTGAAGCCCTTAAATAAGCATCCTTTGGTTTAGCTAACATTTTCTGTTACAAAACCACATTCTGAAATATAGAGGCTGCAATCTAACTCTTTCACTATAATTAGTTACGTGAATAAAAAAAACATTTATGAATCATTGGAAATGTGTTTCTACGTATAACAGAGTGAGTGCATGAATTCATTACTGAGGGGGGATACCATTATTTTAAACGTATTTTGCTTCAGTGAATTTTCCATTTGTCCCTGAATGGCGCAGCCAACGTGGAGTCATTTATCTTAGTCGGAGTGCGGAGGCCGCAGAGAGGGGAGGGCTTTCCAACACATAAATATATATATAAACATAAATTCACTTCAAGAACTAAGCTGGAGGTCATGTACAGAACATTTGCATAAAGCAGGGCCACAAGATTACAGCAAGGAGTGTGAGGGGCTTTACCATTAAAACCCCCAAAAGAACAATACAATTTCATATTACACCCCATGAAACATCCATGACAATAGCAGCATGAATATGGATGTAATTTTAGATGGGCTTGGATATTTCTGACACTACAAAGTGGCATCAGAGCATTAGAACGACTGGGTTTTTCTTTGTTTCTGAACAAAGAACTGTCCATGGTTCTGAAATCCTCACATATAATACTGTAACACACAGTGTACACGTGTACTAACTCTCTCACCTGCAGGTCAGGGTTCTCCTCATGCTGGAGATGAGCTTCTTCTGCCGCTTCTACAAGCCTCTACAGACGACAGAGAAAACAGCAGAAATGTAGATGATTGATGTCATTGAACACACAAAGATTTCATCTTGATGAATGAGATCTTTCAAAATGCAGACATTTGTGAGGATGAGTCTCTAACTACATGTAAAACACATTTTATAACTTTCATATTGTTCATCAATAAGTCATTAACAAATATACTATATATGATCATGCTTATCTGATCATAAGTTAACATGCTTTTAAAATTCCTTTCATTATACATGAACTCATAAATTGACTTTCAATAATAAACTGACCCTGAGAAACAGTCACCAGAGAATAAAAGTGACAACCCCAGTCATAAAGACTTATGAATTAAATAGTCATACTGAGTTATTTATGAAAGTAATTGTATAAGGCGACCTCTTTACATTAAAAATGAAACAGTTTAGTTTACCTGCTGCTTCCAAACAGGTCGTATATCACTTGCTTGTTGCCTCGCGGCAAACACAATGTTGTGTGTGTGTGTGTGTGTAAAGGACAGTGTATGTTTTGTTGTCATTGAAAACTGCTGGCATGCATTTTTTGTTACATGCCGGTATAATTGCTTCCAATTCACAAAGCGCTTTAGGAAAAATAATTAATACTTGTCGCATTTCGAGGAAATTATAGCAACATAACCACAAACGAGGCTTTGTGCCAATTTATTAACACCCTCTAGAAATATAAACCAAGCTGCTCTGTAAAACATAATAATATTAATAATAGAATGAGGTTATTATCCTGAAAAGAATGTCTTGATTTATGCATGGCAGCAATATGTTGAGTTTTAAATCTGTTTTAGGCACAAACAGGGCGCGAATTAGCAGAGACTGTCGTTTTGTTTTGACCCCAAAGACAGTCAACACAAAAGGCCGGGGTGGCTTGTGTGTTCTTTTTTACACACAAATACATTTCAATCGTGTTTTAATCGCCTCATTAACCACAAAAGCTAAATCACGAGTTAGTTAGAGCTCGTATTTTCACCTCTCGTCGAGCAGGCGGCGCTAGCGAACGAAAGCGCGTTTACCTGAGGAGAAAGGTAACAACACGACGCTGTTTTCCGTTGCTATTATCGGTCTGAACTTTAACAAACATGACCAATAAGCATGTATGGTGTCGGTAGAGATTTAAATCAGAAATATTTTCTTAAAACAATATAATTTAAGCCATTTTGTTTTAAAAGTCTAAATAACGCTTACTTAACACGGCTATAGTTTGCTGCTGAACTGCTAAATTAGCCTACACTATAAAAATCACAAACGATAGAGTTCTTCAGAGAAATGTACAGCCCTAAAAGATAGCTTATAGTGTTTTACCTAGTTAATTCTTTAACCATGCCAACTTTTAAACAGCTTTCAAACAATATTTTAGTGAAATATGTTAGTCAGCGCGCAGATTTATTGTGTCATGCTCGTGAACAGAAGATGCGCTCTTGAGTAGGTCAGCATAAGAAGACTTGTCAATTTATTATAGATTTAACATATCACAAGTAGGTTATATAACAAAAACATTAGTGGTTTGTTTAAATATATATATATATATAACTAAGATAGATAAACTATTTCGGTGTAAATTGCCTGCAGGAAATCATTCAAATATAAAACCACTCTGGATACAAACATAAAAAAAGTGTTTAAATTGCGTTTTCCCATATTTATGGAATTATTTTCAAACGAAATAAAATGTGCTGCAACGCACTTGGATTTTTGTGGTATAAATTGCATTAACTCCCTTCAAATCCGACAAACGTGTGAATTTATTTCGCATAAATACGCGCATGCATTTTATAAAATCAGCATGCAGTTGAAAGCTACAAATGCATGGGGTGTATTTCATGGGTTTTACCTTTCATGGCAAACCGACTCCATTGCATCATAAAGTGACAGTGTGTATCTGCAGGAGTTAGATAAGCCTATCTCCTCCACACACTCCACACACACAGGCAATTAAAGCCTGGACCGCGTGTGTTCCTCTGAAGAATAACGGCATGAGCTGGCTGTAACGGGAAAATCTATATGTTCTTCCATATAGAAGGGAGAAGCTTTAATCGAGAGGCTTTTATACGTTAGTAATAAATAAAGCTGTTACGGCTGCAGCATCCAAGACAATAGATGAGTGATGAAAACTGCTGACTGAAACAATAGGAATTCATGCAAAAATATCACGAAAAATAGCTTATGATTATATAAATCATTCCAAACTATATGAACAAAAATATTAAGCGTCCGCTAAGGCCATAGTTTAAAAATGAAACAGTCGCAAGCAGAACATGTTCAGTTATTTTCCACAGAGGTACTTACTCGTGTGGCCTCCGCTTTTTTCCGAAATATTTCCTCCATATTCTGCGCCACATTTTTCACCAATTTTGCGCCGTCGATCTCCTCTATTCGCACCGACTTCTCGCGTTCCTTGTATTTCTGAAGAGAATGAACGGGTCATGTTACACAATGAATTTACGCACGACAGACATTTTACTACTTTTTGTGACTGTGTGTATAAGATTGAATTACATTTTGTGGATTCAAAATTCATTTGAACAGTAAAAACAGCTTTAAATACTTTTAAATGTAACGCACATGTTTTCTGTAATTTAGCCAACAACAACAAAAAAATATCAGACAAGCACATTGGAAACATTAGGCTATAGCCTAACAAAAAAGTAGCAAATAGAAATGAAATAACTAATGTATTTGCATTCATATTTGTACTCTTTAATGCAGCAGGCCATTTTAATCTTTACTTATATTGATGCCGTCTCTCTCTCTCTGTGTGTGTGTGTGTGTGTGTGTGTGTGTGTGTGTGTGTGTGTGTGTGTGTGTGTGTGTGTGCGTGTGTGAAGGTTTCTTCTACATTGTGGGCATTTGCAAAACCTGAAAAAAATAACAAAAAATACTAAATGATACAAATTGTAAAAATGCAGAAAGGGTTTTGTGTCAGGGGTAGTGGATAGCTAATAACTTTAGGTCAGTAAAAAAAACATTGAAGTCTACGGCAAGTCCTCACAAAGATAGCTTTACAAGTGTTGTGTGTGTGTGTGTGTGTGTGTGTGTGTAGGTGTGTGTGTGTGTGTGTGTCTGTGTCTGTGTCTGTGTCTGTGTGTGTGTGTGTGTGTGTGTGTGTGTGTGTGTGTGTGTGTGTGTGTGTGTGTGTGTGTGTGTGTGTGTGTGTGTGTGTGTGTGTGTGTAGGTGTGTGTGTGTGTCTGTGTCTGTGTGTGTGTGTGTGTGTGTGTGTGTGTGTGTGTGTGTGTGTGTGTGTGTGTGTGTGTGTGTGTGTGTGTCTGTGTCTGTGCCTGCGTTCCTCATCCCGCAGCCAGTCATCCGTGGCTTGGGCACATGGGAGTGATGTGTGTGCGTACATATACAATTGGAACAAAATCAGAACATGTGTGTGTGTTTCATATTGAAGAATTTTAAATAATCTCAATGGACACCTTATAAATATTTGCTTTGTTAATCTCTATAGAAAATCCTAAAACAAATATCTCCTTCAAAGATCTTACAAATTCTGACAGAACTTAAACTAAACTTCACCAAATCAAGACATTTAGCCCAATTAGTGCTAATGAAGACAGCGTGGGGAACAATAATCATCTATTCCTTTAGTCTAATGGATAGTGTGTGATATCTCCAAACATGAGTTCAAGATCAATGTCCAGCATGACAAGTTCATGTTTCTGTGATGAACTGGCACATTTAGACGTATGCAAATCTGAAGGAGGCAGTCATGTGTGGCTGTGGAAGAGGGACGAGACATACAGAGATAAATAATGATGAGAGACATTGATGGAGAGATAGGGGACGTAAGAAGAGGCCTCTACAAGTCTCCATGACCCACGGTTTGCATTGTCTCTGCGTTAATACAGCTGTCTGTCTCATTCGAGTTAGTGCCACAAGTCTTCAGATAAGCACGCCGTCGTGCGCCGCTCTCTGACAGCGGCCGCTCTGATTGGCTGATAAGACAAATCCTCTCTAGATAACGAGCTCAATCTTGTCGCAGTAATTGGTGGGACTGCTGCTGCAGTGTGTATTATTGGTGGAGGCAGAGCGCTGTGGGTGGGCTGTTTGGGGGAGGCTGGGCGGGGCTTGTCGAAAGGGCCACGCATTGTTGGAGGGTAATTGAAACGGAGTCAGAATTCAGAAGAAAGATAATAAGTTGTCAAGCCTGGGCGAGTCTGGATAATGAACTACACTTCAGACAACGCTGAGTCTGCAGTACAAGCGACACCTGAAGCAACAGCACTCAACGGGCGTTGTGATACTAGACTATTCAAACACACTCAGGCATGGACCCTGCAGGCTTACACCACTCCAGCTGAAAAAAGCCTTTCTGATCAAATTAAGTTTGGTTAAGAGAAACATGAATGCAAATTTCGTGACGAAACACACTCAAAATGCAATCAGGAGACAATCCTTTCAACTTATAAAAAACTTTTGTGAAGAATTCATATATTCAGTAAAACAGATATATCATTTATAAAGGACAAAGGACATAAATCCTTTGAAAACACGCACTTACACATCTTAGATCCAAAAATGTGTCTCATACAGTCCTTTTCAGTTTACAAAAGGCCTATCTGATAACAAAAAAAATAGTTAGCTGTATATATATATATATATACATATTTAATAAATGTGCACATCTCAAGTCTTTTTAAAAGAATACAGAGAGATTTCATGAAAACACACAGACAGACACACACACACACACACACACACACACACACACACAAATCACTAAATCCAAAACACACACATAGTCCTTTCAACTTAAAAAAAAGTTGGGTTAAAAAATATATATTTATAGTTGGCTAAAACACCGTATATACTTTATGTCCATACTTTTATCAAGACAACAGAAAATATTTCCATTTAAGATGATACAAATAAGTTTCCAGTAAGAAAATTAATAAGCTCAGTTTCTATCTCAGTTCTATCTCATATCTCAGTTTTTTCAAAGACAACAGGACATAAATTGCATGAAAACACACTCTTGCACGTCAAATCCCAATACCTGCTCTTTACGGTCTGTTTAAATTGAAAAAGGCCTTTCTGATACAAAATCTGTTTTTGTAATCAGTTTTTGTACTCACACATGTCCCAGACACACCTTATAACTTAAAAAATGTCTAGCTGATAAAATTTCTAGCAAGAAAAATGGATAAACACATATTTATCTCATGTCTCGCTACATCCCCACAACCCCACACACAAAATGACTAAATCCTAAAACATAACACAGTCCTTTCTACTTGAATAACGTTTTCAGACAAAAACACATTATTTCCAGTAGGCACACAACATATAAATATTTTTATCTACTTTTATCAAGACAACAGGAAACAAATTCTCTGAAAATACACAGACTCACACATCTTAGATCCAAAAATGTGTCACAGGCAGCCTTTTAACTTAAAAAAAGACTTTTTGATAAAAATAAGTTTCCAGTAAGAAAAATTGACAAGCACACATATCTCTCTCGTGTCTTTTTTAAAGACACAAGACATAAATCCCATGAAAACACACACTCTTGCACATCTCAGGTCCCAAAACATGTTCAACACAGTCTTTTAACTTAAAAAATACTCTTCTGAAAGAAAGAGAGAAAGAAAGAGAGAAAGAAAGAAAGAAAGAAAGAAAGAAAGAAAGAAAAAATAAAAGAAACAAACATACATCTCTCAGTTTTATTCTAAAAACAACATGACATAAATAAAAAATCACATTGCATGAAAACACACACTCTGGCACATCTCAGATCCCACCACATGTTTCAGACAGCGACACCCCCCTCCACACACACTGCAGATCGCAGCACCACGAAGCAAATTACCCCTTTAAGAGAGAGACCATGGAGGGTTATTGAGGCGGAACAGTTCATTTCACGCCTGTCCTGCCTCCCCACCCCTCACCCTCCGTCCCGGCACCAAAAAAGCCATAATCAAAGCCATTAATGCTGCGTTCATCAATAATGATGATCACTCCACTGATTCAAAACACTGTAGCGAAACAGTCCCGGGGAGAGACTGGACAAAAGCGTTAAACATTAACACGGTTTTTTCCATCATATTCTCAAGATGCCACAAAATTACTGACTGTAAAGATGCTTAATGGTAATGTATTTGTACAATCTGTTATTTTGTTGCGGCGATGTGGAAATTTCAGTGATTGAAAGCAACAAAGGGTGACATCTGTATGGCAGTTTTTCTCTCCCTTTGTGTAAAAATCAGGTAATTTTGCATAACAAGCTTAATGATCACTCTTAACGATCCTCCTTAATGAACCGGCCTGCTGCTTCATCCCTCCCTTTCTGCTTCCAGCTCTTCAGACAGACAGTTTACTGGCGCTGAGCCCCACCCATCGGTCACGCCCACTGAGCAGGATGATGGGAAAAAGTGCAAACATACGCAGAAACGGCAATGAAGAGAGAACACAACTGAACTGGCTGGGACATTTTACAATGTGTGTGTGTGTGTGTGCACGTTTAGGTTGATAAAGATCATTTTGGGTGGGATGGTAGAACAAGTTCTTTATTGAAGCTTATGACTGAATTAAGAACAGATTTCTATCATAAACATTCCCTTAAAGTGACAGTTAACGCAAAAACGAAAATTGTGTCATTGTTTATTCATAGTTACGTCATTCTAAACCCATATGCTGTGTTTTTCCACGGAAGCTGAAGAATAGATAAATAGTAACAGATTACATATCATTTAGATTACACAATCAGATTCCAGAAATTACTTGTAAGTACTTGTAATTCAATTACATCATTCTGAAGCCTACTAACTTATATGAAGGATTGAATATATAACTCTTTGTAATTTTATTTCAAATTGGCACAAGATTATCCTTCCATGTGACAAACAAATTAGGTCAAAAGAAATCTAAAATAAGTAGTCTTACCTAAAATGTGTAATACATTGTTATTGACCTCACTTTATGTTATGTCATTTGAAATCAGATTATAATTTGATTTGCATTTATTAATTTGATTAGCATTTACAAGCGATCTACTCAGCTGCCCATCTGCCAAATTTGTCCTGCAATCACCAAAACAGCTCATGCACTATATTTCATACAGTATTTTTTAGCAAAGAACAAATGAAAATGTAAATCGATATCTGATAATCTCCATCTAAGATCTGAAATTGAATTTACATATGTTTTTTGGTTATCATTTATTCATCCTCGTGTCATTCCAAACCTGCATGACTATTTCTTTCATGAAACGCAATAGAAGATATTTTGAAGAATGTTGGGAACCAAACAATATTGAAGCCAATTGTAGGGGAAATATATCTTATCTAAAATATCTTGTTTTATTTTCCACATAAGAATGTCATAAAATGGGAAAGACAGGCATAAAAGTAAATACATTTTCATTTTTTGGTATCCCTTTAAATTTCGCCGTTTTTCTCATATGTATCACATTAGAAGACTTGGTGTTTAGCACATGAGTCATATGGAATAGTTTATGTTGTCCTTTTTGGATATTTCCTTTCTTCATATACATGGTTATTGTGAACTGAAGAGTAAAAACATAAAAGCAAATTATTTTTGGATCAACATGAGGGTGAGTAAACAAATAGAATTTTCATTTTTGGGTGAATAATTCAGTTAACAATCATGCAAGGTAAATCAGCCACATTGGTCTCGGATCAGTGGATAAATACAACACCGGTAATGGCTCTGACTACACTATAGATTTATTCTGTAAGTGAGGGCCCTGTAGCTAAAGATAGACCCCAAATCTCAGCTTTAGTTAAACATTCAGTGTACTGTAGGTGGACAAAATAACTCAGTTGTCTTTAAAATCTCATTTTATCACACACAGAGATATACACCTTTACAGATGCTTATAACTCACTAACATGCATTAAAAACTCAGCTGTAATTCTCAAAGCCTGAGTTTCATTCATTTCCGCTGTTTTAAAAACAGACCGGGCTAGTTCAGTTAAAGAGTCACGTACACACATTCTGTGAGGAGGTAATTACGATGATAATATGTGCACTGATGGTGAGAGCTGTGCTCTTATCTCACACCAACACTGAGAGACTTATTAATACTTCAGAGAGAGAGAGAGAGAGAGGGTTATCTCAAAACATCCATCACTGTTTTTCCTTCAATAGAAACCGAGAGGAAATGAAGTGTGTTCTGTAGTATATAACGCCAGCGCATAGTGCATTCAAACAGCAGTAATAGCTACAACACGGTAAGGTGGAACAAAGAAACCAGGTGGAGACCTTTATCTGCAACATATCAGCACAGATATGAACTTTAATAATAAAATATGAATATTGCAATGTGTGTATGTGCTTTTTTACTCTTTTGACATTTTATTAATATTAAATTGTTCATACGTAAATATAAACCATCCACAGTACATCACACCAAAAAGACTCCATAATATGAATGGATATGAATGGAGAATAATAAATAAAAAATAACAAAAGGGGCTTGTTATGGCGTCAAATCTCTGCTTTATGCACCAGTGTCTAATTTAATTACCCTGTTTTTACGTCTTGTAATATTGGATAGAACATTATGATTCATTAATAATTAAAAAATGTACAACATGTGTCTCAAAATGCCTTAAATGACCAGAAATTATTTGAAGCACTCAGTTCATAATATCAGCTGCCACCATGTGGCTAGTGTGTGTAGTGCATCATCAGATGCTTATTAAATAGACACACATTTATTAAATTATTCTGTTTGTCTATTCCAGCTAGTCCTACACAGGTGTTTAGATGCAAAAGACAGATCGGGGGGAGAGAAACCAAGTGTAATGGGCCTTATCCCAAAACTCCCTCTCCTGCTCTGTCTCTCACACATCTCAGATTATACACCTGGATGCTGTAAGCCAAAGCCATCTGTATTCGTATGAGGTGTGTGTGTCAATGCAAGTGTGTGTGTGTGAGCAAGAGAGAGAGAGAGGGAAATACCTTCTGTAAGAGCTGAGATCCTGAGTATTTTGAAGCTATTGATTTTATTTCACCACCGAACGCTGAAGCCCAGAGTTTCACCCTGTTGGGGGAAGAAGCCATTCAATCACTGAAATTACTACCCATTATGTCACCATTATTAGCAACCCTATAATAGATTAAGAATAAAACCGTTAAAGTTAAGCAGTAGCTGTTTATGATCATTGTACTGCATATGACCATACAAGAGCATGTAGGTTAAGTCCACATGTTTGTCCCTTGTGTTTCTCATTACTGTATGACAAAAAGCACATACTGTATTTTCTTTCTACACTGTAAAAAGTGAAAAGCAGCATCAAATGAATTGCATGCATGGTCTGACTCTTAAAATGAGTTTTATTAGCGTAATTACATCTAGTGAGGTTAATTATATCATATTACCATAAATTATATTTGTGGCTCAAATCAAATCAGTTAATTTATCACATGAAGTACATCACCTGGCATTTTTTGTACATTTTTGTATACATATAACAGCAATTATTAGGACCTTTTTAACTTTAAATATAAAAATGTTTGCATAAATAATAAAAGCCTCTCATATTCACATTATAGAGTTAATAGAATATTACAATAGCGTAATAACATTACAAAGCATCACAAAGCCTCTCTCTAAGTACACTTATGATTACATATTAAATGTAGTAATTCTCTGTTTTGCATATCTTTAAATATAATAAAATACACGTTAAATATTATTAAAAAGGCTTTTTTAGATATAACTAATCCATTTAAATATGACCAAACTCATAGTTAGAGGCTACTTTCTCTACAAATGTGCATAGATTAAATAGCCTACATTTTTATTAATGCTTTTAATTTGCATGCATTTATATACAATGCAATGCATAAAATATAAATGCATCTATTATTTGTACTCTAGAAATGTATAGGTTCATAAAATACATCTAATTGTCAGTTTTATCCTCTCTCTTATTTTCTATAAACATGCATGCAGGTTAAATGCAATTATTACGGCTTGTTCTCAATATTGTGCATGCATGCTCTTCTACTCACACTGATAAGGGGATCTCCGGTTGGGACCCCCGCACCTCCAGCGCTGTCCAGCACGCGCTCATCACACACAAGAGGAAGTGCATCAGAGGAATTCTCCGGTTCCGCTGCATCCTTCCCCAAAAATCGCTAGCGCTGCAACGGAGCCGGCGGCTCGGGCACCCTTAAGAACTCCCCCTCCTCTCGGTATCTCTCTCCTCGGTAACAAAAACAGCAACGAGCGCCGATTCAGCCGCACATCTGCCGCCCCAGCGCGCGTGCTGCCTCCGGAGTTTAAGTCTCTCCGCCCAGCTGTCACACACCTCACGACCTCTTTAACATCGATTCTTGCTTTTATTCTTGCATTAGGGGCATACAGAACAAAACCGGGTTAAAATGCCTATTTTGCGCACGCAGCCTTTTTCTCAGAGCTGATTATGAGCAAATTAACGCGCGCGCTCTCACTGCTGGCGCTGCTGATATTATGATGAACGACACTTTCGGGTCAGTGCATGTACTAAACGCAGAAGTTTAGGGAGAGGAAAGGCGATTGGAAAGTGAGGCTCGTGTGTAAACCTAGGCAAGGAGATCCAGTGCGGTTTCCCCATGCGAGCGCGCACACGAGAGAAGCTGATGCGAAACTTTCCCTCGGCCACGCGCATTCCTCCGTTTGGGGATGCTTTTGCTCTGATATAAAGCAGTAATGGGGCACATGCTTCGAGATTACGTATTTAACTTTAACATTAATCATTTATTCATTAGTAATTTAGTAAAATAATATTACAGTTTCATATATTAACATTATTATTCATCATGATATAAGTCTAATTTCCATAGCCTAACAGCAGTGCATGATTCTGCATATTGGAGGTTACAACAGTTTAGGTCACACTTTTTATTTAACCAGGCTAGTTGTCACAAACGGCTATATCTGTAAGATTGTGCCCAATTATGTTTCAAATATCAGACTTTTGGTATAATTGTTTGTAAAACCTAGTTAAAAACTGTCAAAATTATAATAATATTAATGATTTATGCCCTCCAAACAATCTTATCTGAGTTGTGATATGTAAAAATAAATATGACATTTTTACATATGTGTGATTCTGCATATTTTAAATTTTCATTGAGATGCACATGAAAGCAATAGTTAACCCAAAATTAAAATGAGCTGAAAATGTACTCACCCTCAGATCATCCAAGATACACAGCAGTAAAAACACCACGATAATCCACAATTAAGACATAACTACTGTATAGCCCTTCAATTAATGTTATGTGAAACATGGTTGCCTTTTACGTATTGTGATGTTTTTATCAGCTGTTTGGACTCTCATTCTGACGGCACCCATTCACTGCAGAGGATCCATTGGTAAGCAAGTGATGTAATGTTACATTTCTCCAAATCTGTTCTTACAAAGACACAAACTTATCTACATCTTACAGTTTTTTACGATCGCTATGACAATTTTTTCAATGCTTTTAACAATTTCCCTAAACTCTAAACACATTTAGCACAACATCCATCTGTGTAGGCTACAATTAGCACATTTCTTGTTGCTTTGACACAAAACGTACACAGTTAACACATTTAAAATGCTCAAACTTATTTTACACACAAGCTCACCCAAGACCAAAACAATGTAATTTACTGCCAAATTTACAAATGCTTTCACACTGTATGTCAGAACAGATAACTAACTTATAGGCTAAAGTCAAAGTGAACAGCTGTTCATATAGTGAACTGGAACACAAATATGTCCCCTGTATTTTATTCCATTGCTAATGAGAAACAGCTGATTGAAGTTATGCAAATATATAAATTGCAGCTGATTCCCATCTAGGAAACACACTCAGGTGTTAAGGTTCTTTCAATCGCATGATCATATGATATACAGTGAACAAGAATGTCTTTGTGCTGATCTTGTGTGGAAAAGTGCACTCTTGCATAAATGTGAGAGATTTTAGAAGATCTGCACCAAAGACTGATGCCAGAGAAATGGGACAGGTGGGAGACCACTTGCCAATATATGTGATCACATGCAACAACGTGACATTCCACCATTCCCAGTGTAGTCAGAGCATGGTTAGACAGCCATTCGAGAATGGCGTCTCTTCTCCCTTGCCCCTTACTCCCCTTTCCTCAACCCCATTGAGGAGTTTTTCTGAGCCTGGAGATGGAAGGTTTTTGAGCATCGTCCACATGAACATATGTCCCTCCAAACAATGGATGCTGCATGCAAAGACATCACAGCTGAACAATATCAGGAAGGATAAGGCATACCAAGATTGTTCCCAAGAGTCCTTGCCAGAGAAGATATCAGGTGTGATGTGGATGAGAACCGGGCAGATTAAATAACTATTATTTTATTCTTCTGTGGGTTTTTCTGTTTGTATATTCTCATAATAATTGACAGCTATATTGCATTTTTTTCTTGCATTCTTATTTTCTTTCTTGTTTTTCTAATGTCCTGTTGAAAATAAAGCCTTTAATGCAACAATTCTGTCTGTCTCCTTTTCCCTCCATAAACCGTTCATTCTAGAAAGCCACTCTGAGATGGGTCATTCAATGTTTGTATTGAATTTCTGCAGCAAAAAAACAACAACAACATGCATTTACTAAACGAAAAATAAAATAATGATAGGTTGCATAGCTGCTCCTCATCAATATATGCTATAAAAGAGCAGATAGTACTCAAAGAAAGTCATTGAATGTGATTTATGACCTGCCACTACTACAGTACTGACCTCTTGAGCCTGATGCTTAACAATGACATCCAGGAGATAATTGCTATTCTCTCATTTTTTTGTTCCTCTAATTACCACGAGCACATAAAGGATGAGGTGCATCTGTATGAGTGTGTGTGGTGAGGATCTGTCTGAACACAGCCTGCATCTCTGTGCAGTCATGATTAGCTGCTAAATGCATCATACATCACAGACTCAGCTAGAAACAGTAGTGACTGGAGCTGAAGAACACACATACAGTACTATTGCAATGATCTACCTATCTATCTATCTATCTATCAATATCTTCCGTCCGTCCGTCCGTCCGTCCGTCCGTCCATCCATCCATCCATCCATCCATCCATCCATCCATCTATCTATCTATCTATCTATCTATCTTCCGTCCATCCATCCGTCTGTCTGTCTATCTATCTATCCATCCTCACTCACACACACATTGAAAAATTTGGGTTTTGTTTAAAAAAACTATACATTTATTGAGCAAAGGATATGACACTTTCAAAAGCTTTAAAAATCTTATCTTCAATTTGTCCTATATTTTTAACAATGTAAATGTTTGAAATGAACCTTTTGTTCACTTGAACAGCTTTTGTCTAAAATTCTACCTTAACTTACAGTATTTCCAGTGGAGCTATAGATTCTCATCCAGAAATAGAAGTCTTTATTCACTGGTGACCTTATGGTCCTTCTTAAATCAGAATGACAAAGACAACAAATAGATTAAGACATGATGGGTCTTTCGGGGACAGAAGCAATAGTTTTAACAACTCTTGAAGCAAATCCGGTTAGTCTGTGCTGGAGTTCCCTCTCGTCTATTTTAATGCAGGGCACCAAACACACAGTAATCTGTGTCTCGTCTTAATGGAAGTTAAAACTCTTAGCGGGTCAAATATAGTACTGGATATATGTGACATCTGGCATTGAAGGTGCTGAGAGTTACTATGCACAGCTAATCACAGAACCTCTTACGAAATCCATCATAATAAACACAGGCACTCACACGCCTTTATGAATGGATACAGATTCCTAGGAGCATCTTTTAAACAACAATATACAATTAATAATTATTTAATCCATTGATGCAAAGTGAAATTATGTAAATTAGGTGACTTTAATGCCATTTTTTTCAAAGCCATGACTCTGAATTATAAAAATTCAATGCAAATGTTTGGAGCTGAGAGAAAGTAGATTTATTTGAGCAGCGTGGTGTACACTTTCCGTGTACAAAAGATGTACAAAAGTGTACAGCCTCTGGCAGAAATAAAAATAAATTCCAAGACTATTATACTGTGCAGTGCCTACTTTGAGGAATAAACCTGTAAATTTAAACATGGTAAAAATGTTTTATAAGTAAAAAAAAAAGTAAAATAAAAACAACTAGTAGCTGTTTGTTTGTTTTATTCATTAAAATCAATCAATCAATACAGGGTCAAAAGTTTGAAAAAAATGATGCTTTCATATTTTCATATATCAATTATGTTAATATTTTTTATGTCCTTAATGTTCCCCAAGGCTGCATTTATTTGATCAAATATTTAGTAAAAACAGTAATATAGTGAAATATTATTAAAATGTCAAATAACTGTTTACCATTTTAATATATTTTGCATTTATTCCTGTGATTAGTACTCCAGTCTTCAGGGTCACATGATCCTTCAAAAATCATTAGAATAAGCTGATATTCTGTTTAAGAAACATTCACTATTATCAATTTGTACAAAAATTTTAAGTAAAGAATATTTTTTAAATTGTAACAAAATTGAACTGTTACTGTTTTACTGTATTTCTTATTAAATAAGTCCAGTTTTGTGAGCATAAGAGATTTCTTCAAAAATAAATAAATAATTATTCTAAACTTGACTTCAAGTCATTCTTCAGCAATCAAGGGAAGAGCTGGATCAGAGAGATCACACCCATGAGGACTTATTGTGTCTTAAGTCTGGATCTTTGGGACTTTTCTTCTTACAGCACCTAATCTGAATAAGAACCCTTTTTTTGTGTGTCGCAGACTTGAAGGTGCAGACAGAAGGTGCTTCTGATGAACTCGAGTGACACAGCAGAGAAGAATATAGCTTAAAACTGACTGGAAAACGACCAAAACTACAGAACACGAAACGGTTTAGAGGAACTGATTTTTTTATACATCTGTGTTTTTAGTTAATACCCGAGGGGATGGCCTCTTTCCCAGAATTCCTGAATGACTCGTCTATCCAGGATGGCCCTGGTGCAAAGGTGCCCCTGCCTTGGGCAGGATTCATCACACTGTCCCTCCTCATGGCCGTGTTCTCCATCACAGCTGTCGTGTTGAACGCTACAGTGATAGTCGTCACCCTCCGGCACAAACAGCTGCGGCAACCACTGAATTTTGCCCTGGTTAACCTCGCCGTGGCCGACCTGGGCATCACATTAACAGGAAGTGTGCCATCTGTGGTGACCAATGCCTTCGGCTATTACATTATGGGACGGGTCGGATGTGTATTTGAGGGATTTTGCGTTGCATTATTTGGTAAGTCTGTTTTGGTTTCATTCAACACAAAATAATGATTTCATTTAGAAATGTATTGTTTTGTAAATTACATTTAAAATTACAGTAACTGTGGTGTTACTGTACAAAAAGTATTATATGTTCATGTTTTTGAACAAATAAATGTACACTGTATGGTCCATTAAAGTCATTTGTTCAAAAACATGGAAATATAATACTTTTTGTAGCTACTGTGAAGCTACTGTTGTACAACATACCTGCGGATTCTCAAGCTGGTCCTACAGGCGATCCTAAAAAAGAGCTTATTCGTATAGGCTGCCAGATTATAGGAGACATTCCAAGGTCTTGAAATTCACTTCATCCAGCGCTTTTTTCGCTTTCTGCATTCTAAAATAGTCTTTTACTCTTTTAAACCGGTCCAAACCAATCAGTGCTTGGGAACTGTCCGAATGGTTCAGACTGAATCGCGAATGGTGTTCTGCTTATTGGAAACAGACATTAAGAGGTGAAAGTGTCCGGTACACTAAACCTGATTATCATTTAAAGTAATATGACTACCTTTAAAAAGTTTTATAGCTGCCTGACTTTGATAGAATTCCTTCAAAGTTTCATTATATGAGTGAGTCAAACAGCAACTTTCCCTCGTGATCATAAAATGATTAATTAAGACATTCACTCCCCTTTCTTTCTTTCTTTCTTTCTTTCTTTCTTTCTTTCTTTCTTTCTTTCTTTCTCTCTCACAGCCTATTGTGTTCGTGAAACAGACTGCACTGCACTTTATTTTTTATTCACTAAAAATACTATTTTGTCTATTGTGCTATCTTGTCAGATCTTGCAACCTCGCATTAAAACAGTAGGTAATACAATTCGACAACAAAAATGCTATGGTTTATTAACGTCTACACCTACCCCAACCCTAAACATACCCTTACAGTAATGCAAATACAGTAATTATGTGTTATTCACAGTTGTGGATATAGGGATACAAGTTCGGCGGGAAACCAACAATAAGTACATTTTTCTACCTATTAGATTGTGTTTTATTAACGTATACAACTACACCAACCCTAAACCTACCTTTTACAGTTATGCAAATACAGTAATTATGTGTTAGAGTTGGGGATATAGGGATACAGGTATGGCCATAAACCAACAATAAATATATTTTTTTACCTATTAGATTGTGTTTTATTAACGTCTACACCTACCCCAACCCTAAACCTAAATCTACCTTTTACAGTAATGCAAATACAGTAATTATCTGTTATTCGCAGTTGGGGATATGGGGATATAGGGATACAGGTACGGCGGAAAACCAACAATAAATACATTTTTCTACCTATTAGATTGCGTTTTATTAATGTCTACACCTACCCCAACCCTAAATCTAAACCTACCTTTTACAGTAATGCAAATACAGTAATTATCTGTTATTCACAGTTGGGGATATAGGGATACAGGTATCGGCTGAAACCAACAATAAATACATTTTTCTACCTATTAGATTGTGTTTTATTAACGTCTACACCTACCCCAACCCTAAACCTAAACCTACCTTTTACAGTAATGCAAATACAGTAATTATCTGTTATTCGCAGTTGGGGATATAGGGATACAGGTAAAGCGGGAAACCAACAATAAATGAATGTTTCTACCTATTAGATAGTGTTTTATTAACGTCTACACCTACCCCAACCCTAAACCTAAACCTACCCCTTACAGTAATGCAAATACAGTAATTGTTGTTCAGCGTGAGAAAAAGCATGAAATATTGATGTGCGCATGGACAATCTGATGGGTAGGGTAAAATGTCAGGAATCAATCAGTCTCTATTAGTGTCCCAGAAAATATTGCATAAAAACTAGCTGTTTCTCAAGCAAACATATTTTATATATTGTGAAAGGCAATAATCTTACTGTGACATTATTGTGTATGACTGGGAATTAAACATAATTCATTTGATCAACTGTGTTAAACCTTAACATTTGAATTGAGTGAACTCTGACTTAACTGTGAATTCTTCTGTTTCCTCTGTTGACTGCGCAGGTATAACAGCTCTGTGCACAGTGGCCCTGATTGCTGTGGAACGGCTGTTTGTAGTGTGCAAGCCTCTGGGCACCATCACATTCCAGACCAAGCATGCCGCAGGAGGGCTGTTGTTATGTTGGCTCTGGTCTCTGGTCTGGAATAGCCCGCCTCTCTTTGGCTGGGGGAGCTACCAACTGGAGGGAGCCGGCACATCCTGCGGACCCGACTGGCAGAGTCGAGATTTCAAGAATGTGTCTTACATCATCTGTTACTTCTCTCTCTGTTTCGCTGTGCCATTCCTCATCATTGTGGTGTCATATTCATGGCTGCTCTACACGCTAAGACAAGTAGGACAGTACGGTTAACTTATGTTTTTTAAGTTATCTTATGAGCTGGTGAAATTTAGTTGCAGTAGAGTTAAGTACTTTAATACTTTGCCAGAGTATTTTTATATTGTAAAATGTTTACTTTTACTAGATTACATGATATAAAAACCTCACTTGTGAAATGCAAGAGGGATGTCCAATTTGAACTTGAAATGTTACAGGAAAAGTTAATCGAAAAATTAAAAGTTGCTGATAATTTCGGACTCTCAGGCCATTCAAGATGTAAATGAGTTTGTTTCATCAGAACAGATTAGGAGAAATTTAGCACTAGTTACATCACTTGCTCACCAACGTATCCTCTACACTGAATGGGTGCCGTCAGAATGAGAATCCAAACAGCTGTTAAAAACATCACAATAATCCACAAGTACTCCACAGGACTCCAGTCCATAAATTAATGTCTTGTGACGTGGAAGGCTGAATGTTTGTAAGAAAAAAAATACATCAAGATGTTTTCCAAATTTTGCTTCTGGCTACAATACGAGTCCTTCATCCATAATATTTTTTCTATCTGCTGTTTGGACTCTTATTGTGATGGCACCCATTCACTGCAGAGGATCCATTAGTGAGCGGAATAAGTGATGTAATGCTTAAAATCTGTTCTGATGAAGAAACAAAGAAACATTTTGTATGAACCATTCATTTAAGGGATTTATTTTGCCTCATGTGACATCTGTGCATTGTATTTTAATACTATGTCGTGACCCATATTTACATTTTGGTTTTCCTCAATTTTTTTTTTTTTAGTTTGCCCACTTATATGATCAGTAGCTTAAATTGATTTTTTTTAGCACATTGAAATTAAAGGTTTTGATAGGGTATAGCTAATTTTGGTACGATTATTTATTAGCAGATCAATACGTAGACTAGTGGGTGGTATACATAATAAACATGGTTCATCAAATACATTATAAATTAAATTTGAAAATGAGTACTTTACTGTAGTAATATTTGATTAGGGTAGCTGTACTTTTTTGATTTGAGTACTTGGTCCACCCCTGACAGTTTTCATTGACATCGTTGACAGGTAGCTAAGCTAGGTGGATGTGTGGCTGCAAGGGCAGAGTCTAAGGTGGCGTGGATGGTAGTGATGATGGTGTTGGCGTTCCTCGTGAGCTGGCTACCATATGCCGCTCTGGCTCTAACGGTCGTCTTCAACCCTGATGTTCAGTTGGCTGTGCTTGTGAAGGTGGTACCCATATACATGGCCAAGAGCAGCACTGTTTACAACCCCCTGATCTACATATACATGAACAAACAGGTGAGTGAAACAAGCAGATAAATCACAAGCATCGGAATAATTTGATCACAGTTTAACACAATAAAGACATTCACACCAAAAAATACACAAGATTTTAAATCTCACCATGTGTAGAAATGAATATAATGTAGTAAAGATGGGCTCTTTTTCTAGTTCCAGAATTATGCAATACCACTTCTGATGTGTGGAAGGGATCCTTGGTCTTCAGAGGAAGATGTATCTGATGTTCAGACTGTCGTGTCACCATTGAACAACAAAATCAGCCCAGAGTGACTTACTGGACGTTTCAATAGAGCCATGTTATAGCACGATGAACGTGCTTTTCTGCTAAACGTGATATGGCTTAATGAATGCAATTTTCTTTGCTGTATGTTTCCTATTGAAGTTGAGATGGGACATATAGAGTGGCCTTTTTAAGGCTAACAGCCTTTCATTCACTTCTGTTTCACTGCTTGCTAAAGCTGTTCAGAACTAACTGGTTTCGAGAGAGGGACATTCTCATTCTAGACCGCATTTAAATGGAAAAAATATGCATACCTTCCTTAATGAAAGACAAGCAAGCCAGCCTTTTTTTGTCATTTTCTCACAAGAAAAAAACTGCATTTTATGCTCGTGTCAACATATAGATTGTATACTAGCTTATACTGTACTATATGTGTACTACAGATAGGCCTTCATTTAAAGCCACAAAACTTTGCTAATACTTTCATACAGCAACAGTGCATTAAACGTATCAAAAGTGACAATAAAAGACACCAAATCTGGTGTTTCTTGAGCACCAAATTAGAATGATTTCTGAAGGCTCATACTAGAGAAATGCCCGCTAAAAATTCAGCTTTGCATCATAAGAATAAATAACAATTTACAATATGTTCAAACAGAAAACAGTTATTTTAAATTGTAATAATATTTCACAATACTACAGATTTACTTTATTTGGACTTGTCAAAAACACTCAAAAATCTTGATTCTAAACTCTTAAATGCTACATCATCTACTCCGAGAGCCCCAGACGAATCTTGCAATATAATCAGATTGATTTTTCACATTTCTGTCCAATTAAAGACACCTTGAGCCATAGATCTACTGAGGAACTCTTTTTTTACCATTGAAGCCTTTCCGTAGCTGTACTGAAGTGTTATTGTAATGTAATGCATTTCAGTTCCATGTTCTTGTGCAAATAAGTGACACAGTCATTAGTTGATTCATTAAGTTTATTCTGTATTAATCATTAGAAAATAAAATTTCAATATCGATTAAAATCAAGTCCAGGCCAAAATAAATAGGAAAATTACAAAAGAAAAAGTATCAATACAAAACCTAGAGGGATATTATAAGTCATCTGCTACGAAGAGAAAACATTTTTTTCTTTTTCTTCATGGAATAAAAACCATAACAGAGCAAAGATAAAGTCTTTCAAATGGAGAACATCACGCATCTTTCTGTTACTTCTGTACATATGTTACACTATAATCTTATGTTTCCTTACAGCATTAATAAGAAAAATTATATAATAGTAGTAGCAACAACTCTAGATCAAAATGTGATAATCGACAGATGTGGCTCTGAAAACTGTATAATACTTTGTACCTTTTTTTTGTTAACATATCAATGTTAACAATACAGAGGAGTACACCTTCTCCCCCTCTGTTTGACCCACTCCAGCACTGAAAGGTGAAATGTAAATGACAAATATAGATTTCACTAAACCCAACGCACAGGCACAGAAAATAGTACAAAATTCGCCCACCTTGATACACAAAATATGAATAGTAAACAGAGAAAACAAATTGCACCTTACAGTAATTTGTGCAAAGACGAACAGCAATGTGCTAATATTAAAATCCCATAGGTATATTAAGAAACCACATGTTTTTCTTTCTTTTCAGGAGTCCCTGACACGAGGTAAAAGAGAAATCTTTAGTTTAACAAGTTTTTTTTTTAAAGTTTTACTTTGTTAAAAATAATGCATATTTTATTGTCCTTACCAGTAATTGCTACGAATAGTACAATGTGCCAAGAATGTGCATTGGTCCGTTTACAAGATACAGTATAATTGACATGAAGACCAGAACACAACATCAGGTTTTTGTGTATTTTTTCCCCGCACGGATCATTTCAGAGCCCTTTCAGATGTGCACACGCAGTGTATCATGACAGTATTCGGTTGACTGAAAAGCATAGTACTCTTCCAAAACACAAGAGATCAATAACACTCAAGAACAAGGATTCCAACAAACCCCTCACTTCCCTTTATTTAAGCTGTATTGAAGCGTTACACTTCAAGACAGTGGCCTTTGCAGTCAAACTTTTTTTGCCCATAATGCATTCATCAGCATTAATTTGCCTGTTAGAAATGACAAAAGGTCAATTGAATTGATGTATCCCAAGTTGAGGCCTAAGGACATATTTACAACACTTTAAAGGCAAAAACACCCACAAAAAGGACGCTTCAAATGCTGATATGTTTCCCCAGCATTAAAAGAGGTATTTCCAGAAGCCAGAGCTTAAGTTAAAGGTGGAAAGAAAGAAACAAAGAAAGAGTAAAATACAACAAATAAGGGGGAAGGTATTGCTTAAACAGTTTCTTGTCCTGCTTAAAGGAACAGTGCACCCAAAAATGAAAATTCTGTCATTTAACTTTCCAATTCAAATTCTTACATTTCTAAAGTTTACAAATTATATTTTTGATGTCACATAAAAGCTAGAGTAAGTAAGCCTGCTCTGACCCACCTCAGCCCCTAGTATCAAAGCATACAGTTGTATTTGTATCTGTGTAGATCTGTGTATTCCACCTCTAAGCTGCATTAAACACTTAAATGCCACTTTAGAGGGGCTTCTGTGCCACCTTTGCGGTGTACATTTGGCATATGATTACATGTACGTTACATCATAGCGACTTACATAGCATTTGTTAAGGTGTGCGTTTTATATTTTTTACCTCTACTGTTTTAAATAGAGGAACGCTGTATAATAACTTTTGAGCAGGACAATTCTTCAAATATTCTCTATGTATGGAGTGCATTTAGTGAATCCGTTTTTTTTCTGTAGAAATTCCTTTGGGTTTCATTAAAGCATTATAAGCCATGAATCAAACCAACCAGCTACAAGGTGAATCACATTCCAACCTTTTATTTAAAGAAAAAGTATTTGAAAATCAGACACAAATATTTGAAGACTTAAAAGAGAGAAAGAACCAATGAAGCACAGCAAATGACAGTCAAATCAAAAATAATGGAGAAATATAAAACTATTAAGTTGTGGATCAGATGTGTAGTTACTGGATCTTTAAGTTTCAGTTTATTGCAAAATAATGCATATATATGAATATTTTATGGGAGATGACTCTGTAATTGGTTGAATTTCCTGTATAGAATCATGGGTAATGTAGTTTTCAGCACAAATTCAGCAAAACATTAACAATCTTGTAGTTTTTACTTCCAAAACCCAACATTTTTCCACTGAGGAAGAAACAAGTTGACAGTTAGTGAATAAAGACAGAATTTTCGTTTTTGCCTGAACTGTTCCGTTAAGGATTCATGATGCCAACATGCACTTCAAGCAACCCAAAACTCCCCTGTCATCACATCTAGTCATCATAATCAACAACATTATAAAACTAAAGGAAGATTTCAGTATTCAAAGCACACCTAAATATGTTAGTGGTAGAAATGATTCACTAATCCGAAACCCGTTGCGGTAGTGTGCTGTTCCTAGATCAGCCATTCATAGATCAGCCAGTGGCAGCAGGCTTTTCCAAGCGGCAGCATGTTCCTGGTGAGCGTCGTACGGTTTAATTGCAGACTAATTAAGCAGCATTGTTAATGCACAAAGCATTTACCATTGCACCTTCCTGTGCACCTCCCCGGCACAAAATATGCAACGAAATGCGAAGCCTTAAAACTGGAAGTCCTATTCGACACTCGTTCAATCTACACAAACAAGAGCACGATTAAGACACAATTCTGTAAGCCCTACTTAAGTCCTCATAAAGGGGGTCGACGCTTG
This sequence comes from Gymnocypris eckloni scoliostomus, assembly GCA_027564155.1. NCBI lineage: Eukaryota > Metazoa > Chordata > Actinopteri > Cypriniformes > Cyprinidae > Gymnocypris > Gymnocypris eckloni. Next base: position 19,726,247 of record CM050431.1, read on the forward strand.
TGCCCAATTACTGCATGCCATAGACTTTAAAGGAACACTACGTCGGTTACGCTTATGAAACGGACACGGAGAAAACAACTTGCATATCTTGTGCGAGTGTGTCACAGACGTAACCTCATAGAAAATTGGCTTTTTTGTTCTATACTTTTCACAAACGAGTAAGAATGCATATGAGCAAAGAATTTTATAATAAAGTACAGTACCTATTAAAATAACACCAAATTTTGCCTTTTTAGTAATGTAATAACATCAATTAGGATTAATATTGCTGATTTTCTTTTTTGTACAGTACATAATTACAAAATATATAATGTCTCTTTACAAAGTTTTCTTTTGCTTTATATATTACAAGTCATTTACAGCATATTATGAAATATCAAACAGGCTATCCTAAATTATAAAAATAACCTGTCTGCTAGTGCATTTAACAAATGCTGAAATCCTCTAAAAATCCACAAACCTGCATGATATCCTTATTGTAAACCAGTGCTGTAGAATTAGCGTTTGTTCTCTAAAATATGCACTTGACCTTAAGCGGTACTAAAATAGTCGTACGGGGCGAGTCGAAACTAAAGCCTTTGTTGAGGGATATGCCGTACTTAGCTTGCATTGAGCGTGCAACGTGCTTGATATGCTAAACCCTTAATAAAGTGACAGAGGTAATGACATTCGTTTTGATTGTCATCACCGTGGAAACAGCCTGCCCCCCCACTCCTGGCCCTCACTGCTCATTGGTCCATTTCCTGCAGTGACGGTACAAGCAGCCAATTAAAGTTCACCTCCAGAGTTCGAATTAGCTCCTCCCCGGCGCCGTGACTGCCAAGTTCCTGCGCGAACAGGAAGTGAGCGAGCAGCACCGATGCGTCCGTTCTTGTGGTGCCTTTCTGCTCTGCTGTGAAGGCACTTCTTTAGGTAGTAAGCCAGTAAATCTACTCTAGATTTGTTTGTTTCACTGATCAGTTACTGAGGAAGAGCAGCAACAGCTAACCAGGTGCTATAAAGTGGTAATGCATATCATTTCGTCCGCCAGGTCCTCCTCGTACTGCAGTCTGGGTTCGGTTTCTGGTTCCTCGTCGCTGTAGCTAGCCGAGACATCCTGCATCTCGTAGTCTCTGGGGCCCATTATGGGAAAGACGTTGACACCGTTGACTGTCGGCGTAATGCCACCGTTCAGGAGATGGCTGGCGGCGCTCTCCATTTCGTCGATGGTCATCTCGCACGCGTCCGCGATCTCGTGCTTTGTAGCGGCCACGAATTTCGGATCCTTGGCGAAGCGAGCCAGTCCTTCTGATATCAAGACCTGCTCAAACATGAGGAGAAAATGATGCTTTGTTCTATAAGCATAGATTCTGTCTCCACTGACACATAGTATGACTTCCTGTCACTATCTGAAGAAAACATTTTGTCCCGAAACTAGAAACTAAAGTGGGAATGGAAACTTCTACCCTGTTAGCATGAAACCACAAGGTATTTAATAAATAGCTTTTATTACTATATGTTTTTATTATTGGTAAATATACATCAAAATATGCATCTTTGTATTCATTTTATATACTTATTCTAATTTGAATCTACTTGGATACAGTGGCTGTCTATACTACTAGCTATGATGACTTTCTTTTTGTGATGCATTTAGCAATTTAAATTACCACAATGCATTTTTGGGAATTAAATTGGAAACAAAATAAATAAATAGCTCTAATTAATAAACTATGGAATTAGCGGGACCCCTAGATACACTTTACACACAAATATACCTTTTATATAAATAAACTATAAACTGTATATTTTAATTCTGAACTCAATTTTGGATAATGTGGCTCTTTCTCTTATGTGTTTGTATTGTCTATTTGGGTGGATAATGTTTTTATAGACACTACCTGTCAGAATACACTTTAAATTAAAATATATTTAAATAAAACTATTATTACTATATATATATTTTATTAAATATAAAAAATATTCATTAATTAAAATAAAATAGTCACAATGAGTTAATTTGTGAAAAACAATGTAATCTATGTGTTGTAATCTGTTGAAATATGCTGTTATTTCAATTCTGTCCCAAAAACTATGATAGTGTACAAATAATGACTAAACATTATTTAGACTTTCTAGCCTAGTGGATCTGTTAGACCAGCGGCTATCTCTGTTTAAAAATCATCCAAACATTGAGTGTTCTACTGATGATGGTATTAAAATAGGGCTTTATGAAAACATTGTACTTAAGTACTAACTGTGTGGCTGGTTCAGTTAAACATGAATTTTGAACCTGTGGCTACATTGGTGTGTAACTGTTTACAGTTTCCAATACTACTATGCTCTCTTAAAATATGGCTTTTCCCTAATGTTAACAACTTTCATGGCTCATCTGTTAACTATGTATTGGTAATATTCAACAGTGTAGCATACTCAATCTAGCATGACTTCGAATTTAATGAACTCAAGTTCACATGAGCCTTTAATAAGTCGCTTTACATTGCTTAGCAGAACTTTGAAATTAAATCTGTGTTCTGAGTGCACACAAATAAAATAGATGTGTGTTAAGATTAAGATTTTTAGGCACTTTGCTGTGCAAAATAATGACGTTCAATATAAGAAACAAAAGCATGGATTTTATTCAACTAAAGGTGGCACGCACAGATCTGTACTATATTTTTACTGTAATTGACAGTTATCAAAAACTGACACTGTAAAGTGGGTCTAATACATTCTTCCAATGACAACAATTTTCCCAGTTTTTCGTGGGATTGGGACGGAAGAGATAAGTGGCGTTTGGATGCCCTGCCAGTTATGATTACCATTTCAGAGCCAGTTAATTAAACTTTTAGTCATTATTTGGGTACAAATATATGAATGCCTTCTGCCCATTTTAATCTAGATTAAAAAATGAATTCTATACATCATGCTAAAATTTAATTCTATTTTGAAATCATACATAGCTATGTCTGGTAGCTTTTGTAGATTAACATATTTTTTATTGAAGATAAAATTTAATTTACACACTTTCTGAATTTAAACAATAAAAATATACATAAATGTATGTTTTATTATTTAAAAAATAAAAAATTTTGTCATTAAGTAAACTATGTGGCACAATACATGGAATTAGATTGAAATATATGTTTTATTTTCTGATTTAAAATAAATCATAAATAAGTAAATGTATTATTAATTTAAATAGGTAATTTACTTAATAAATATATTAGTGCTGTCAATCGATTAAAACAAATAAATTCATTGCAATTTTTCACAATTCACAATTAATCCCACCTAACATTGAAGTTTTTAAATATACTTTTATGTTGCAATAATTGTATATTCAATTTAATGTAAAAACAATATAAAGACAGTATATATTTAATATTAGATTAATGGCATCTGTTTTATGACTGAAGGCCAGTATCACTGATACCAATACTACTGATGTCTCTATAAAATATTTTCCCCCTAATATTTAACCATTTACTTTAGCCATTCAACACTAAAGTGTAATTGAGAGTTATCAACGTGAACAAAAAAATAACTTCTAATTTAAATGAACTTAAAACAATCTTCACAAACACCTTATAATAAGTCATATTTACAGTTGCCCTTCAGCAGAAATATGCAGAAATTAAATTGAAGTTCTCAAACATTCAATTCTAAATTAAATATAGATGACTCCTTAAAGCTATAGATGTTATTGATTTCCTCTTTTATTCTTGATGAACAGACATCACAGCGGCTGGTTATTAGGTTATTATGGGGTGCTATTTCTTTAAGAGTTGTTGCTGCTGAACATGACGCAGATCTGACACGCATCGTATTTTCTCTCAACTCTCTTTTCATTTTCTGACCCACTTCAGGTCTTAAAGTCTCTACTAATGAGCAGACGAGTTGAAGTGTCAAGTGTGTTAGATGAGTGCTGGGCTGCTCCAGGACAGTTTAGAAAACCATTTCAGAGACATGTTCTTAAATGGGAATCATATATAACATATTACATGAATGCACAGTTTTAAGGCAGCTTTAATCACATTTTTGGTAACTTCATGACCACAACAGTTCATGCACGAAGTTTCATTCTCGCTTTGATGTGAAATGATACAAGCTATGTGCGCGCCAGTGCCTTTGCAATTGAAGAAAACGCGTTGCAAGCACAGCACCGTTTCCACGCTCATTTGACTCGCGCCTGGTGCTGAAGTGAAGTTGGAGCGTGTGTCTGAAACATCTACCAGATGTACTCGTAAAGACGTTCTGCAACTAAATAAATGCACTTCTTGTCAAGAAAAAAAGAGACGGGGTGGCCAACCATCGCACTGCCCCTGCATTAAATATATATTTTAACCCATTAAACTGAATAAATTAATCGCCTGCATTAACGCTAATTTTGATAGAACAAATATTTTACATAAACCAATATTTTTCTTGTGTTTGTTTATTTATTTAGCATTCCAATTTGTATCTACTTAGCTCTGTTTAAATTAATTACATTTTACATAAACTTTGAAAGTGTTTCATAGCAAATAAATAAATACAGATACATCTACTGGAAGTCATAAAGACATGACAAAAGAGTCTTGATGACTTCCAGGAAAAAGAGCAGAAGAGGTCTGGGACTCACCGCCTCTACCAGGCTGGTAGCGCTGCCTCTCTTCTGGTGGTACTGGTTTCTGTACTCGGGTGGAACCTGCAGGTGAACGGGGGAGTAGTTCCTCTGGTACTCGGGGTCGTCTGTATACCACGAGCTCTTCCTGATGGATGAGTGGCTGCTGTGGGCGCTGTTCCTCAGAGGACGGTCCACGCGGATGAGCGGCGTGTAGTACGGCGTTCGGTCTTCACTTGCAGGAGTGGGAGGAGGTGATGCCCATGATCTGGTAGATTGAGTAGGTGAAAGCCTGTGAGCCCTGCTGGAGTCCAGACCCGCTACCGCCATCACCTGGACCAACAAGTACAGTGGCCAATAGAAATGTATTGTTTTAATATACAGTGGGATATTAATACAGCAAATATACTATAGATAATACTATGCTGGAATATAGGGTTGTAACAAAACTGAATATTTCATTAGTTGATTTGTTGATACCAAAATCAATTTCTTGCATGCTAATTTATACTCTTCTTTATTTAAAGTTATAATTATTATCTGTTAATAAAAAAATTACAAATAAAATATAAATAATTGTGTTGCATAGAGTTGATCAGGTTGTTGATTGTGGCCTGTGGAATGTTGGTCCACTCTTCAATGGCTGTGCAAAGTTGCTGGATATTGGCAGGAACTGGAACACGCTGTATTCAAGCATCCCAAACATGCTCAATGGGTGACACATAAGAATGCTCACATGTCTTCAGCTGGCCATGCAAGAATTGTGTACAGATCCTGTGTACAGATCCTTGCAACATTGGGCATATTATCATGCTGCAACAATGAGGTGATGGTCGTGGATGAATGGCACAACAATGAGCATCAGAATCTCATCACGGTCTATGGCACTTCAGTCGTGTATTGAATTCAATTCTACTCAAACCCAAAACTTTAAGTTACAAACTCTCTAGCCATTATATATATATATATTTTATATACTATATATATATATTATCCATATATAACACAACCACTCACGACACCATACGCTGTCTGCCATCTGCCCTGTATAGTCAAAATTCATCCGTGAGAGAATACCTCTCCAATAGTGCCATAGACCATTTGCACACTCGATTACGACAACGAACTTCAGTCAGGTCGAGACCCGATGAGTAAGCATGCAGATGAGCTTCTGACGGTTTCTGACAGTTTGTGCAGAAATTATTTGGTTAAGCAAACCCAAATGTTGGCTGGGCCAGCTGTCCTTGGGCTCAGATGCTGGATGTGAAGATGCTGGATATTGGCTGGGCTGGTTTGATATCAGGCTGGTTGGGTGTAAAAGTATCTGAAACATGCTCTGGTTGACATTCGGTGGTATGAACATTCAATTCACAAGCAACAGCTCTGGTGGACATTCCTGCAGTCAGTGTGCCAATTGCACTCTACAAAACTTGCAACATCTGTGTGCTGTGTGATAAAACTGCAACATTTGATATGGTGGCCAGCCTAAGGCACACCTGTGCAATAATCATGCTGTCTAATCAGCATCTTCATAGGTAAATCTCACTTGCATTCAACAATATTACAATAAAATGCCTTTTGTGTACATATCATTTTGTTCATATATATCATATATATATATAATCAGAAGTGTTGCGCCATTTGTTCATGTATATATATATATATATATATATAGTAATGAGGGATGACTGTAATCTGGCATACCTGGCAATGTTCTTCTTGAATATATATATATATATATAAATTGTCCCAGAGGTGTAACAGAACAAGTTTGCAAATCAGAATTTAAGTTTGGGTTAAGTTGTAAGGCCTAATTTTAACCTTATAATGTAAAGGGGCTCTCTGCAGTTTTATGCATAAGCTGAGGTAGGTTTTTATCACCAAGAACATTTTATTTATAAATGAATGTATTTAAAGAAAGAGCAACTTGTTCAGTAAACCACTGTTTATATATATTTACATTTATCAGATGCTTTTATCCAAAGCGACTTATTGTGCATTCAGGCTATACATTTTTTATCAGTATGTGTGTTCCCTGGGAATTGAACCCATGACCTTTTGCGCAGCTTACGCAATGCTCTACCACTGAGCCACAGGAACAGATTGGATATTTTCAACAGAAAATTGGATAACTTCTGTTCAGATTGGAACAGATATATATTTATATATATATATAAAAGTTAAAGTTAAAGTAAAAAAACTTGTTTCCCCCCTGCTGTACCGAAATCATACTGAACCGCGACATTAAAACCAAGGTACGTACCGCACCGTCATATTTGTGTACCGTTACACCCCTAGAGTATGCATATATATATATATATCAGAGGTTGCGTTAGACTTTAAAATGTTCCATCATTTTGACGGACATGGTTGTAAAAATTCCGTCATTACCCATCATTTTAATTTTTATATTTTAGTTATATTAACACATTTAATTGCTTCTATTTTTGTTCTCATTTTCATTTTCAATAATGAGCATATAGGTTTATGGAATAATTTATATATGATGAAAACCGATGAACAGACTGTGCGTCACTTCATGTTCAACACCACAGTGACAGCGAAGGCCACGATAAACAACATATGCTAGTGCTGGGTTAAAAAAATGATTTCTTGATTTTAATAGATTCTCATTTTTATGAAGCAACATCGATTATTAAATCCCAATCTATGCTGTTTTCAGTTGATGAATGAACAGTACAGCGAGTGCACCTTCCATTCAATAAATCGCGCTGTTACTTTTGATATGAAAAAGTCTCAGATTTCAAATTCTGTCCATTTTATTAGGAAATTCAAGCAATAAATACAGTTTTGGTGCTTTTTAATGTGCTCTGATAGATCGCTGTAGCTTAAACTGGGTACTCGCCTCAAACGGATCGCAAAAGACTTTAACGTAACGTAACACTTTAACTTTTGTTCTGGAGCTGATGATCCGGGGCTCTGCTGCCTCACTGGAGTGCACTCGTCACCAGCTGGACAGGCTGGGAATTATAGTTATAAATTACAATAAATCATTTAAAATTCAAATTTTTCCATCACTGCTAAAATAAATTCCATAAATGACAGAATTTTTGGCTAACGCGACCTCTGATATGTATGCATGTATAATTTATTATTATATCAGATTTAATTCTGATCAGATTATTGTTGAATATAAATAATTTATACATTTATATATATGGTATTCATGTTAATACTATTTTAACAAAAATAGTTTATTATTATTTAGAATATTACCATATTCAGCCTTTACATAATGTTATATACTCCATGTCACAGAACAATAGTGTCATATTTAATGTTACCTGGTGTTGCATGAGATGTAATGGAAGAGCGGTGCGCTGGTGAGGAAGATTGTCTTGACTGCTCTGTCTGCGCAGACACTCAAAATTAAACGACGGTCTTCGATTACCTATAAATGAGAGCGATTAATATTTTCCAACATTGATGCTGAACAAAGCTGAACCATTAAGCAGAGGGCCAAGTAAGGAACCCAAGACTTGCCTTGCGGTATTGGAGGAAGCAGTCTTCTATTTGGTGACCTACGTGGATCATGATAAAGGGGCTGCTCGTCATCCTCATAGTAACTGTCAGGATGATGGTAACCCCGTGGCGTCTCGTATTCCTGGTCACTGTTGGGGTACCTGCATAAGAACGTGTAATATGGTAAATACCCTCGGATGAACTTCTGTAAATGTGATTTATTTGAAATGGGCCGTGCAGCAGTTGCAACAGTTTTACCTGTCACCCGACAGCATGCTGTCATCTTCATAAAACTCCTCTCCGCTGTAGTATTCTCCAGAGTAACAATCTTCTTCATACTCCTCTTCTCGGCGTATAGTGGGTCGTCTTCTGTCACTGCCCTGCGACCTGCGTGAAGGTCAAGAGGTCAGTGAGAGGCCGGTTAGATTACAGTCAACAAGTCAGCGAATAACCATGCACTACCATGCAGACAGAGTGCAGTGACGGGTTAGACCTCATTTGAAAACAAGCAAAAGCTGTCAGCAATGTCATAGCCCTTCTAGCTTTTGCATATAGTCTTTAGTAACAAGCTGTACAGTCTTAAGACATCTAGCCTCAGCTCAGAGATATTCTACTTGAAGATTTCAGTGCACCGAGTCTAGATAACTTCAGTGACTGTGAAGCATAGACCTTAGGGTGAATACTCTACATTTTACTTACATAAAAATGAAGCTGTGAAAGAATTACAGTCTGGTCAATATTATATTTATTAAAGCTAAGTATGAATCTCATCAAGTTTCAGTGTTTTTTTGTTTTTGTTTACATTTATTCCAAAATATTAATTCAGCGCAGTAACAATTTATACAATATATTTTATTTGTGAACTTAAGCTCAGAAATTGTTTGTAATAGTTAACTTTGAACTATATTTGAATTTAAAGATGACATTAGTCATAAAATTTTGGTAAATTCTGTATTAGTTGCGTTGTTTTATTTTTGTACATACATTTTATTTCCCCATTCAAAATTTTGAGGAGTAAGAAAATTTGAAATGTAACTGAAATATGTTTGTTGACGCACTAAAATTACTAACTCGAAATAAATAAAACTGAACTAAAACTAAAATAAAGATTAAATCTAAATATAATATTATTATAAGACAAAAGCACTACAAAATGACTAAACATTAAACAAAAAAGAAAATGAAAACTGAAAATATAAAATAAACTATAATTTATAAAACTTTCTTAGTATATCAATATGACTAAAATAACACTGTTTGCACATGTAGCTCTCTAGCTTGACAAAACACCACATCGTGTTTTTATGTCACAATGCATTTGCTTATAACAGTATTACAATTTGTTTTACAAACTGAGTGTTTTCTATTACATGTTCATTGCTAGATAAATGCTGCTCTGATTGGAAAAATGCATTTTAAATCAATTAATTATTTTTACACTGTGTATTTTAATATATTCAGTATAATTAAAAAAAGCTTGCACCCTAGAGCAGTGTATATGTTGTTAGCTACGTCTTTGTTACTAACATAGTGTAGTTTTTTTGTTTTATAAGAATAGCTGCTTAAAAATAATAATAATAGTAGCATTGTTGTAATATAATTACTTAAAAACATGAATATTGTTGCTTGGGAAATTACTGCTTCAAAGTATATTCACATTTCGGAACATAATCTTCCATTAATTTGAATTTGTCTAAATAAATAAATAAAGATGTTGAGCAAACTATACTTCTATGACTCACAGCCATGCTTTTGTACAAGAAAGATATGGCATCTACTGGCCCATTAAATAAGACATCTCAACATCCCTGCAGAGGTGAACTTAAAGGACAACTAACCATATAATGATTTAACTATAAATAAACATTGTGTTAAGTGTTATTTGCATTTCTATGAAGTATTAATCTAATGAGTCATCCTTTAAGGCAAGCATTTCATTTTGTTAGCACCGGTCATCCAGCAGACACATGCAACAAGCCCCTCCTCTTTCCCTTCATCACCCAATCACAACACAGAGACTCAAAGACGCATCCTGATTTGTTAATTTACTAGATGTTCCTATCAACATGTGTGTGTATAAAGCCCTGTCCCAAATAGCCCTCTCAGTCCTCCAAGGGCACCAGTCTCTAGTGCTGGCAAACGATTAATCGCATCCAAAATATCTGTTTGTATACTGTGTATATTTATTATGTATATATAAATAGAAACACATACATGAATATATTTAAGAAAAATATGTTATATATTATAAAAAATAAGAATATAAATATATACATTTATATAATTGTAAATATTTACTGTATGTGTGTGTATTTATGCATATATAATAAATATACACAGTACACTTACATATATTATGTAAACAAAAAAGTTTATTTTGGATGTGATTAATCGTTTTACAACACTACCAGTCTCACAAACATGTAAAGTCAACTTACAGCACCATATGGGACAGGGCATAGGTGGAAATCCCAACACCGTTATTAACTAAACACCGTCTGTTTCTCTACAAGCATCAGTACCTGCTATGTGAACATGTAATACCTAATGTAACATACCTAATATACGTCTCATAGTAGCGCCTTCTGTTCCAGAAAGCAGAGAGATGGTTAAGAGAAAGCATTTCAGTTAGGAAGGAAAGAGAGAGAGAAAGGTGGGGAAAAGAGGAATAGGATAAAAGAATGGATGGACACATATATCATACAGTATATACATGATATATACAGCCTTTTCATATATGTGAGGCTGTTTTCACACTTGGTTCGATTGCTTTGTCCAAACCAGAGTTGAAAAACACACCCTCTAAAATCACGTATGATTTGACTTTGCATTATGTGGTTTGACTAGCTAAATAAGCACCAAAAACGGTGGACATTTTGGCTTCACTTTGTGAAGTTGGTAGAAACTGATTATCGAAGGTCTGAACATTTGATTCATTTTGTTGAATCAAAATTTGGACTATCTTTTTCTTGTAAATTAACCAGTTGGTTTTACAACATATTCTATTTCCTCTCAGATTCCTTGGGACAATCTAACAAGGATTTTAACAAAAACACATATTGTCTAATGTTCGCAAAATTTTGCTCTTACCATATAAAGACTTATTAATCTTGTCTGGTTTCTAAAGCCTTTCATCCAGAAATGGCCTCATTACAGTGACGAGACAGTAAAGTAAGACTGTATCTTGGCGTCCAATATCAAGGTTGGCAAACACCACAAATGGACTTGGGTCTGCACCAAATGTGCTAGAGTAAAGCACACACTCAGTGACATTTGTAACTAGTTTACGTTTTGGCAAATTAGTGGTAAATTCATCTTAATATGAATTATTTCATGTGTATATTGTACAATCAGCCTCATTGGCGGTTAGCTTTAGGAGTGGTGTTAGGTGTAGGGATGTTCATGTTTACCGTTTAACCTTTAACACATTAAACGTGTTCCTGTGTGGCTCAGTGGTAGAGCATTGCGTCAGCAGCGCAAAAGGTTGTGGGTTCGATTCCCAGGGAACACACATACTAATGAAAATGTATAGCCTGAATGTAATTGTAAGTCGCTTTGGATAAAAGCGTCTGCTAAATGCATAAATGTAAATGTAACCGACCAATAAGAATTTTGACAGATTAATGCAATCAGTTAAACGGTTTAAAGTCACTTATTTTTTTTAATTTTTTTTCAGTAATGTATCAAAATAGTTTAAAAGGTTTGCTTCATGGTTAAAATAAGCTACGGTTATTACGAAAACACGTTTTTTAGAGAGAGAGAGAGAGAGAGAGAGAGAGAGAGAGAGAGAAAAACAAAGTCGCCTATGAGTCGCATTGTATTAGTCTATTTCATTCAGAAATAGGCCGGCGCGAAAAATGCAGCACAAAAATGAACCGAAACTCTGCATAGGCTGCTTGTTGAACACTTTTTCTTTTGTTTTCTTAAATTATCATTTAAGTAAAAATATATTTCTAGTATAGGCCTATTTATTCGTTATAATATGTAGTGCCTAGCTTTATTATAGTTTTCTCCACTTGCAGAAGCGCTGCAGGTGAGTGAAATGATACAATGATGACCATGTGAATCCTCATGTTCTGTTGTTTGCTGCTTTTGCGCATGTAAAATTAATCCCCAGGAATCTTTTTTTTAGTATTTTTAACGGGTCACAGACACTTATTCTTTCTAATTTAATTAAGTTCTAATTACAAATATTCTTGTCGGTTAATGATTAATAAACGAGAGTCGGTTGTCAGTTAGGAAAAATAATGAACATCCCTAGTTAGGTGTGAACCTTCTAATGTTTTCTCTAAAAATCATATATCTCCATACAATACATTGTGTATGAATTCAAACGAAGTCAGCATCTCGTGAAATAGTTCCGTTTGCTCATGAGATCGGTTTGTGAAAACACCTTGAAGAAAACATGGTGTCACCATGGTCAGATAATGGACCAGTGTAGGTCAGAGGAGGGCAGTGGGTGGGACAAGGGCCAGGTGGTTTGATTCAAAGGTGGATAAATGCTAAAACGTAAAATAATTTACATTTAATGATCTAAAGGTACGGTCACATTAGGCAAATTTCGACCAAATTTTGAGGGCAAAAAGAGCAGGTGTCTATTGTTAATAATATTGCGATAAATGAAGCCCAGCTCACACAGAAGTTACTTTAAAGCAAAGCAGATTTCTGTTTGTGAATTTGTGGGACATATTGTAAAAAGTGCATGGGGAAATTTCACTCACACCCATTCCAATTGAAATGGCAGTATTTCGCCTGTGAAAATTTAGCAAACAATAGTAAATGACCGGACTTTTAAGCTGATGATAATGCAGATAAATAATCATCTAAAAGTTGAAATGAAAATGAATGCAGAGTTTAAAAAGTCACTTTCTTCATCAATCTAATAAAGAAGTCAATTACTTAAGTCCTTGAAAAACACCTTTCCTAAAGCAAAGGAATTGGTTTAAAGGGGTCATCGGATGCCCATTTTGTACAAGTTGATATGATTCTTTAGGGTCTTAATTAAAAGTCTATAACATACTTCAAATTTCTCAATGGTACCTTTTTTACCTTTCGGCAACCCTTCCGTGGAGTGACGAGCAGTACTGTTAACTTTAGCAGCAAAACTGGCTAACTAGCACATTATTAGAAAAGGCGATTTGCAAAAAAAAAAAAAATTTAATTAACTCTTATACTCATTTCTTCTGTAGGTGAGGCTGGATCATGAATGATTCGCGCAAAAATACACACATTTTGGCAGATCGGGATCTTTCCCTTTAAAATTAACGTAACGTTAATCCTCTGCATCTTCAGCAGCTCAGATGTCAGGAGTAAATAACGACTGCTAAATTCATTATTACATCCAACAACAAAACACCTCAATCGCTTACTCTTGTCTTCCTGTGCTCCAGAGTCGACACAATAGCGGTCAGACTGTTTACAGCTCACTCAGTTCACTCAGGGCGGGTCTAAGGTAAGACAGTCTTGTCAATCAACTATCGTGGGAGGGGCCTGTAAAGAACTACGTCATTCTGACAGGACACTCAGAACAGCCTGATTTGAGAAAGGGGATTTTAAAATAGGGATTTAAAAAAAACACTGGGTGGATTTTTATCATTATAGGATGGCTGTGTACACACACTTCCAAGTTAACACACATTTATTTTCAAACAACTTGAAAAGTACATTTTGCATCCGATGACCCCTTTAAAAAATCAGTGACATACATGAGATTACAATATTATCTACTAGCACTGACAAATAAAAATAAATATTCCAAAATAGTAAAATCAAGATGAACAAAACAAGCATTCACCTTTGTCCGTGTGGGGTCCTGGGCTTGTCGTATTCTCCGTAGTACGATCCCGGGTAACCATTAGCGGGCATGTGCTCATAATAACGATTGTGTCCTCCATTGGGTAAGCTGGACACATTGGCGTTGTTGAGGTTGATGTTGGTAGACTTGGGAGACTTGTTGTAGGAGTTGTGATGATGATGATGGCGATTATGGTGGTGGTGGTGACGATGATGGTTTTGCTGCGCCATGGCATTGGCGCGGCCCAGACGCCCCACGGGCTGTTCCATGTGGGCGTAATGTGGAGGCGGCTGCACCTGCAGGGGGCGCTGTGTGGCGTTTGTCTGGTGGCCGGAGCCCCTCCGGGGGTCTCCATTTATGTGATTGATGTGGTTGCCAAAGAGTCCTCCATTTCGCTGTGAAGATATACTTGTGATTTTAAGTTGAAATAAATACGCAATGGACTTTAGTCAGGGTTGACGCCATATTTACATTTTCGCAAATTAAATTAAAACGTAAGAACAATAATTAAAAAAATAACCATAACTATAACAAAACTACATCCACACCAAAGACGATAATGTTCTGTTTATTTTACTTGTGCGTTGCAATTTTGTCGCCTGCCACCTGAATGCGGATTCGGAGTGGATTCTGATTGGCTGTCAATGTTTTAGTTGTTCATCGGCTGGAAAAAAAAAAGTTATAAAAGGGGTCCCAACAATATCATCCCTCAGTGTTGTTATTGTTATAGCCATGATGTGGACTTCATTCACTAGTTTTATTTAATTGGAACAATTGTTATCGTTGTATAGTCCTTGGTGTGAACGGCTCTTAATGAATAGATGTACAGGCTGCAATTGTAATATCGTCCTTTTGCTGATGCAATAAACTATTTTTTTCTTTTACTTTCAAAAAATATTATCCCACACAACCTTTGCAAAAAATGAAATGTGGCGTCTCTGACCATTTATCCAATGCCAAGTCAATTTGATTGCCATTTTTAATGATCTCATGGGAAAAAGAATTCGGAAAGGAGGTAAAATGGCGTATGGTGTGAGTGAATTTCATGAACTGATTAAATCTGAACTGAATTTGAAATCAAGAGAAATACAGATACACTGAATTATATATGCTATGCTATGCTAAGGCTAACGTAATTTCTACAAACCTGCGATACCAACTGTATAATCTTCAATTAAAGTCAACCTTTTATATTGTCAACTTGGCTACTTTATCCCTGTTCAAGGTTTTAATCTAGGTGTGAATGACTTCCAGGGATGGCGAACAATTCATCGCAATTCCCTTAAAGAATTGTTACTATTAAAAACAACTGTGTCCAATTGTACCAGGCAGTTAAAGTGAGACAATAAGGTACAGATCGATTTTATAAGGAGAAAGTGGTCATAAAAGGTGAATAATTTACCCTATAAATTTCTTCGTCCTCCTCTGGTATAAAGTCTACTAGCTCATCATCCTGCAGGTCACATGATATCGCACGGCGGATTTCTGGCCCAATGTCATGCAGCGTACGAAGGCCAGCCTGAAACCGTGACGACAAGATAGCTAAGGACCCGCTCTTGAATGGAAAGCCCTTGAACAGCAGCGACATCTTGAAAACGGAGACCCTCACACACACATGCCACCGGGGGGCAGTTTACCAGACACACTGACACACAAGCTTGACGAAGACAGTTCCAGACAGGACAAATTCATGAGAGATGACAACAAATCACAGTAGACAGAGGAAAAACGTCCCGGTAATTGTACACTACAACTAATACACTTTAACTAAGATGCTAGCCTTTACTGTGACTTTGTAAAAAATACTATACTAGCCACATGTGCTATTTAGAAACATTAACTTTTTGTGTATAACATTTCAAAAGTGTAAAACATTTCTATGGTTAACTAATCACACCAAAAACATCTAAACAAGGATTATGTTTGTAGAGAAATCAAACACATTAGTAGTGTTTGATTTATGAGGATGGAGACCAACAAAACAATAATACATGAATATATATTTCTGAAGTGATGGTAAACGAATACAAACACTTCAAACTACATGTATAATAGACAAAATACGTTTACAGATCACCATTATCATACTGAGGGATCCATATTCAAGCTAAAACGGCATTAGCGCATCCAGAAACAGAGAGATACAGTTGAGGTAAAGAAGGTCTCATGCAAAGGAAATAGTTTGTCATTTTTTAGACTAACACATAACATCTGAGCTTATTCTGGCATAAAAACACTTTTTTGATTAAAATGTAAAGTGAACAATTTCAGCTATTTAGGAGCATATATAATGTATAATAATTTAAAAACAAATAAAATAAAACACAATTTTTGTTTTATTTACTTACATGTCATGAACATTTGTTAATAATTGAAATATTAATTTCAGCGGGATCTTTAACTAAATATTTTAGGGATTCGGCAGACAATAAATGTCTTGGGGTACCTTAACATTTAATTCTATCCAATTCAAAAATAAAAAACTAAAATTTGTGCCAACAATACAATAATTCAATTTCTGTCAGTGTTAACGCACCAAGTGCAAAACAAACAAAACGATGACCATAAAAGAACATACAACTTATTATACTTATACTAAAGAATCTATGTCCAAGTACGTTCTGCTTACCTGCAGGGCGACGGCGGTGTTGTTCTGTGCTGGGTGAACTCCCACCAGGCCTTCCTCTTTGCGTTTCTTGAATTTCCTAAAGTAGTCCTGTATCAGGAAAGTGGCATAGAACTTCCCCACCGTTACCTCATCATCTGAGTGAACAGACCACACACACGGCTTCGCTGTCAGCAAGTAGTTTCAACGCACGCATACACACCTCTGCGGTGACGCACGGAGAGAGACAGAAACTGACGCAATGAGATGCTTTATGTTATTCTAACTATGTACTATTAAAATAGCTTTGTGAATCAATCAAATGTTAATAATTATCTGGATTTCTACACAAATGGCTCGTAAAATAGGACCCATGTCTACATAATAAACACAGATGGTCTTAATAAACAAACATCACATGCATGAGCAAAATACGCTGTACATCACAAGACACCGATACATTTAGCTGTTTTAGTCACCTTGAACATATATACAGTACTCTACACTAGGCTGTATTCATTTTATAAAAATTTAGAAAAAAATAGCAATATTGTGAAATATTATTACAGTTTAAAATAACTGATTTCTATTTTAAATATATTTTTCAGCCAAGCTGAATTTTCAGCATCATTACTTCATTAGTCGTCAGTGTCACATGATCCTTCAGAAATCATTCTAATATGCTGATTAGCTGCAAAAAACATTACTATTATGTTGAATCATTTGAATGAATCTATGCTAAATAAAAGTAATAATAAAAGTAGTAAAACAATTATTTGTATATAAATAATGGTAAATGATAATACATATATAAAATGCAAAACTTGTGCTGTTATTCTACCAAGCCATTCATGTAAGAAATATAGATAATTACAATTAATGGTTGTTAGGTTTACAAGTTTTATTCACAATGCTTTTGTAAAAGTAATTCAATTCAACTAGATCTAAGACAAATTACAATAATATGTGGAAAATTCAACTTAAGCTGCTAGTTGTGTTTGGGAACACAGTAGCTGGATTCTAGCTGGTTAATAATTTCCCGGTTGGACCAACAACAAACCAGCTACCAGCTAGTCACAGCTAATGACCAGCTACAAACTAGCTATCTTGTTCCAAAATATAACTACCAGCTTAATGTAAATGTTAGTTTTAGAATATTTCATATTCACGGTTTGGCACCCATCTAATTTGAGTCACCAGACATGTGTATACATATTAGTATTAGCATGTTAGCATTAGCATAGCAACTGTGAGAGAGATCAAGTTTGAGGGGAGGGCGGGGGTTTGAAAAAAAACTGCATCAGCTAAGCCATCTAATTTCACTAAAATATAGTCCTAAATGTGTTTAAGTTCTACTGGTACCATGCAAGCAAGCAACACTGAGCAATATGTATTAGCATATTAGCGTTGCATTTCTGTGGGTGTATTTGTGCATGTCTAATATCCTGTTTTTGGATATGCATTTCAATCATCTGTGTATACAGTATACAGTGTTAATCTGCATGTTGTGTACTGTAAGTTTAATTGTGTGTAAGAATCATTCTGAAGCAGGGGTCTGTGTCACTTTTTTAAACAAGTACATTGGGGACAAATCAGGAAAGAAGAGGCAACATTAGTTCCATGCCACCACCCTAAAACAGAATTGCTTCAGAATATTCTGAAGATTTGAACTTTTACATGAACAGAAAGACAGTTAATGTGGAACGGAAGCTGCGGAAAAGCTCAAGCAGATACAGGACAGAGTGACAGCATAGAAAAGAGAGAGAAAGAGACACATCTTTAGAAAGACACAGCATGCCTGAGTTGCCATGCAAGCCCAAAGCTCAACACACACACACACACACCTTGTCCAAATCCTTTAACCATATACTCTCTCACACACACACACACACACACACCATTGAGGTTCCAGTGTGGACAGAGTGTCTAACCGAGCAGGAGAGGAGAGCATTTGCGACACATACGGAACAGAACAAACATCGCAGAGACTTGACCAGGAGAAACTAAGAGTACAACATCAGGAAAAAGCTAGAGCAACAGCTGGTGTGTGTGTGTGTGTGTGTGTGACACATGTGTGTGTATATGCTACATTTGGGAAACTGAAGTGTTCAAAATTGATATTTTTGATCTTTATCTAAATGGGTGATTTAGATGTGAGTTGCCACAGAAGTATTATACATCTATGTTGTAAATGCGTATTCTCATTAGCGGTGACAAACTCTGAGCTTTATAACTGACCACCAGCAGGGGGCACCACTTGATCCAGAAGTTTCATGCTTGTTCTCTTCCAGATCTTCTTAATCACGGCTCGGAGCTCTTCATTCGCCTGCTCTAGGTTACCTGGGTCAAAACACACACCGTGTTATCAACACAATATAGTTGCTATTCACAACCGTCAACTAGGACTAAAAAAAACACATTTTCTATATTTTGATGGCTATAGTTATGCATTTACTCTGAACAGCCTAAAACGAGTGATTTATGAGTGATTTCAGAGGAACCACAATTTTAATATAATGTTTAATTCACAAAGTATAGTAAAATCTTTTCCACTGTCCGTTTTTCACTAAATGAATGCAAAATGCAATAACATTTAATGATATTCTACTTAAATATACTCATATACACTACTGTGCAAAGATGCATTTAATTGATCAAAAGTGACAGTAAATACATTTATACTTAATATTAGAATATTTAGCTGTTAATAAAATCCTGAAACATGTATCATGGTTTCCACAAAAATATTAAGCAGCACAACTATTTCCAACACTGTTAATTATAAGATACACCAAAGTAATCTGCAAACCATCACATACCTTCTGTTTTGATCTTCAGTGCAGTTCTCACAAGAGCAAACAGTGTAGCATTAAACATGACAGTGCCGTCACTGTTCAGAGGCATGTTCATAGCCACCAGCCTCTGGAATAGAGACACAACAACAGATAGAAAGAAAGAGAGTGAGAGGGTGGCTCGAGTGTGTTTGCTAATGTTCAAACACATTATTTATAAAGGTGTCTTACCTTGCAGGCGACTCTATGAGGACAGAGTTTCCCAAAGCCAAGAGGAGGCTGAATACGGCGCAACAACGTCACTACATCAAGATGTTTTATTCTGCCTCTGCAATAAAATAAGAGAATTTTAATTCATTGCCATCCTGGACCAATAAAATTAAACCAAAACTGAACTGAATCAACATTTTACTGATTCAAACTGAACAATAACACCATTTTTTCAGCTAATATGAACTTTACACAGCTATTGAACTGAACTGAACCAAAGCTAATCTAACTGTGCATCACTGATTGGGTTATTTTCCTGTTTGTTTCTGCTTTTATATTGTTTATAAGCTGCTTTGAAACTGTATTGTATTAAGTGCAACAGAAATAAAGGTGACTTGACAAACACATTTTCACATCCTTACTTGGCCTCTGGATCATACTCTGACCAAATCCTCTTAAATTCATCAAGATGATGTGGCCCCAGAATCGACCAATCACGGGTCAGATAGTCAAAGTTGTCCATGATGACAGCCACAAACAGGTTAATGATCTAAAACAAGACATAATTTAATTTGATTTACATGTGAAGAGTTCAGATGCAAAAGCCTCTAAGTGCCATCTGAAATCTTCATCTGAAATGAGCATTTTTATCAGACTGCTCTGTTATAGCTTCAGCAATTTTACTCTAATGGCAATGTATGCTTTTCTATGCAATTAAAGTGAAATAACTGAACATAAGAGATAGGGAAATGCTCATTTTAGAAGACGATTTCAGATAGTATTTAGAGGCTTTTGCATCTGAACGCTTCATGTACAACTTTTGAGAACAACATTGATGATAATTAAAAAAATAACCCTAATAAAATTAAACAAAATAAATCCTTTTAGGATTCCAAAATGACAAAACAATGTCTTTAATAAATTCTTAAAATGCTAAATTCTAAATATTTGTGGAGGTTTTTGAGAATAAATCAGAAGGAAGTCTCTATGTAGTTAGTGTGTACGCACCAGGAAGGCGCAGAGCATGTAGAAGGTGATGAAGTAGATGATGGCAAAGTTGCTCCCGCAGGTCATCTCTTCTCCAGGACCATAATCTGACTCCGGGTCACACAGCTTCCCTGGCATGCATGCCAACATGATCTCCTGCCAGGCTTCACCTGTTGCACATCTACACCCAAGCAATAATTCATCTCAAATGTAATCTTATAAAGCAGACTGTATCTTATAATGGGGAAAAGAATAAGAACCAAAAGGAAAAAAACATATTTGTAAAGGTTTAAAACCCTGCCACTTTCAGCTTTAACATCCTCACTGTGCCATTCACTGACCTGAAGAGCAGAAGCACAGCCTGAGGGAACGTCTGAAAGTTGTTGTTCCTGTTGATTTGTGTGTGGTCCACCATGGCAACTTTCCCAAACACCTGAAAGATGGTAAACTAAGTTGCACTGTGCTGTATTAAAAGATCAAGGGCCAGATTGACTAAACAGGTAAAAATAGCGTTAGAGTACAAATCCATTTAAAGCGCCGATGGGAGGGGAAAATTCTGTGTGTGATTTACTGACAATGCACACATTGAAGAACACCGACATAGCCTGTTCATTTCCATAATGAACGCAAATTACCGCCTGCCTTAAGAAAAGCTTTTTTTGGGGGCGTTAAATTATAGCCGAATTACAGTAATTTGTAGAGCGCAAAGGTTAGTAAATCGCGTTGTGTGATTCATATTAATACTCTCCTCCATATTAATACTTCTGAATGGGAAACTCCTACAAATGCATATTCAATAAGGTCAGGCGCAAAAATACCTTTCCACACCTTTTCAGCGCTAATTCTTCACTGTGTCTTTAGTAAATCCTGACAGTACTATTTTAATGCCAAAAGACGGTTTGTGCTGGTGCAGGCTGTTAGTAAATCTGGCCCAAAGTGTGTATTTTTTGCACTGAATGTGGGTGATTTGCATTTTAGTCAAGATATCAGCTACAATTACAGCACTTACTATTTAGCAAAACAGTCATTTTTAATTACAGAGAAGACAACCACAAAAACTAAACATACAAATGACAATACAATAAAATAAATAACCTTAATAGATTTGCTATACATATCATTTTCAAATTGCATTTGACTGATTTTTAGTGGCTGTGGATCAACTTATCATGAAACTAACCTGCATGCCAATGACAGCGTAGATGAAGAACAGCATGGCTATCAGCAAAGCGACATATGGCAGGGCCTGAGAAAAGAGCATCAAATATACATATGTTACTATTATATAATATTTTTTATAAATCAGGGGTTCCCTGATTAGCTTGTTACCTATAGAGCCATTTTGGAGAGTATCACATTCGTAAACAATGTTAACAACATGTATGCGGATACATTGTTTACATTCAAATCAAAGCATAAACAACATAAACAGTGAATCAGCGTACAGCGCTGTTGACACAGAACAGCATACATTGTTTACACATGAGATACTTTACAAAATGGCGCTATAGAGTGACGCGGAGGAGACGACTTGTTGAATAAAGTTGTTTTTGTTTTCTTTGCGCACAAAAAGTAATCTCGTAATTTTGTAAAATTACAGTTGAACCATGTCATATGGATTATTTTAACAATCTCATTGGTACGTTTCTGAGCCTTGATCATGTAAGGATCCTTGCTGTCTATGGGAGGGTCAGAGAGCTTTCAGAATTCATCCAAAATATCTTAATTTGTGTTCTGAAGATGAACAAAATCTTACAGATTTGGAATGACATGATGATTAATTGCATGAGGAGTAATTAATGACATAATTTTCATTTTTGGGTGAACTATCCCTTTAAGCTTCAAATTACATTCTAAATAAAACAAAATATAAAATAATATAAAACTTGTTATGCTGGGTTCAATTAACCCCAAAAATTTACTCTAATTACTCTGTAGCTAAACTATAATGGACACCTTTTTGGTAAAATGCATACAGTAACTGCTTTGTGATAAAAACAAAAGGTAGAATGTTTCAATAATATCTGGCATTTCATTAGGTTAGAATAACATCTGACCTGGAAGGACTTGATGAAGGTCCAGAGAAGGGTTCGAATGCCCTCCCCCCTGCTCAGCAGTTTGACCAATCGCATCACTCGAAAAAGACGGAAGAAGGTGATTGAAAAGCGAGCGCTGTCCTCTGCGTTCTGTGGGGGCGGAGTCAGCATTAGTGAACCAATCAGGAGAAAGATATAATACCGGGCATCAGGCTGTATTATGGCAGTCTCACCAGTAGATGGAACCACAAAGCAGTTTCAAAGCACGTGGGGAAGTTGATTCATTTACAGCCAAATAAAAAATAAATACAAAAATAGTAAAACAAATAATAAAGAAAATAAAAAAATACATTTGAATTTAGAACTTAAGTGCTTTTTAAAATAGTTTTTAGACTGGTTTGACTGGTCCATAAACACTACCAGAGACTGCATTTCATGCTTATCCTAGAGAGAAAAGGAAGGGGGCAGAGGGGTGCATGCTGGATGAAAATAAATAAATAAATAAAATAAAAACCTTGCCATACTTGACTGCACGCATCAGCACAAGCATGGCACTCTTGACCCAGAGTTACTTCATGCCAACTTACAGTAGGCCCCCAAACCTCACAGGTTAAAGGTCAGTTTGAGGTCACAACCTTACCTGACCCGGTCCGACCTAATCTGACCTGACTTCAGGGGCCACTTAACCATGCAGCAGTGTCAGCGCTACAAACGTGAGGGGCCGACGACCCCATACACACGCACACATACACACTCACACAGTTCGTCACGTTTGGGTGACACTCCCCTAATTGACAAAATAGTCAAAGGATGTAAAAACCAAAGCAAATCTTGACAAACAAAGCAAACGAAGAGAAACCATAAGTAAATATAAAGCCAAAACTCAACAAATTGAAGTTGGGGTGGGTTAAGATGAAAGGTAACAATGTTTAATCAAGATTTCAGAACTCAAACGGAAACCTGAAAAAGAATGCAGACTGTAAAACTGGGCAAAAAGCCCAAGAGGGGCAGAATTTCTTACCCCCGACTCATCCACCTGAGGTGCCTCTGTGGGCTTTAAAAATCAAAGACCTGAATTAATCACTCACACATAACGTTTGCATAGCCACTTACGCTTTAAAACGCATTCACAACATACACAGGCACTCATAATATCACAAACTCTATAAACATTTCTAACCGACAGATATCAGGACAGCAAACCTGCTCAAACAACCTCAAGATTAGACAGCCTTCCATTCAAAACTGCTTATAAGGGCTGAAAAATGACCAGTGACCAGAGACAAACAAGACTAGAATCACATAACACAAATTATATAACACAAAGATCCATCTTGTGACCTTATTTCTATCTTGTGGATTACATAAGCAGCTGCAGACAGCATCCGATGTACAGTACAGCGCCGCACACACACATTAACAGGACAGTTTGGGACTAGTGCACACTTATGCAATGATTACAACTTCGTAAACAAGAGCGTATCCCAAAAGAATGCTAAGCAACAGCAAAAGGCACAAGTATAATACACCTGCAATGCCATATTATATTTATATCAAAATTATATTAACATTCTTCTACATTCATGTGCACTGACGAACAGTGTCAACCCTGTGATTCAAATGACGTGTATTATAAATAGATGAACATATATTATAAAAGCTTTTTATAGTGTGACACTAACAGTTAACTAACAACCAATACCAAACATTAAAAACATGACAAAACATGCTTATGAAATGTCCTGTCATGATCATTTTACTGGATAAACATGTCCACCAATGTCCACTACCGATGTAATTTATAATTTGCTAAGTCAAACTTCTTTAATTTTAGCATTAATATGTTTTCACATGCACACAAAATAAACCCCATCCACACATTTGGTTTGGAGAACAGATCAGTTCTTGACACTGAAAGAACAAAAAACTAAAACCACATTCATCAAAATGAAAGCACTCACACACACAGTGAGAATAAAATTCAGCATATAATCAGAAAAAAAGATGAATCCTTCATCTTTGCAGAAAGACTCCAGACAGATATGGCTTCAGTCACACAGCCTGACATCCCTCGTCTATAGCTATTTACATTTGCATGAGAAGCAGAAATGATAAGATGCAGTTTCTGGCTGTAGCATTTGTGCATGCGTTAAGCAGTCAGGCATATGTGCACACGCTTACAAACAAACAGAGTCTTTCTCGAACGCACTCTCGTCATAACAGCAACACAAGACTTGAAGGAGCTCAGTGTTCCAGGAGCACCGCAGCATCTCCATGCATGTGCCCTGCAAAAGAGACACCACCCGAGGGCGCTCTCACAGTCCAATGCAAGAGACGACAGAAAGAAAGAAAGATTAATACAGGAAGGAAGGACAGATGGCAGAAAAGATGAATGAAGAAAAGGAATTAAATGATCCAGAGAAGGAAAGAAGGAAGGAAGGCAAAATTAGGCTAAACTAATACAGAACTAAGAAAGGATGGTGGAAAAGAATGGAGGGAGGAAAAGTAATGACAGAAGGAAAGAAAAGAAAGAGAAAGAAAGAAAGAAAGAAAGAAAGAAAGAAAGATAAAAATGGTACGAGACAATGAAATGACAAAAGTAAGGAAAAACAAATGATAAAGGAATGATGGAAAGAAATAAGAAAGGCAGAAAGGAAGGACATTTTAAAAGGAAGATAGGGAAGATGGCAGAAAAGACAAATGAAGAAAAGTAAAATGAAAGAATTTAGAGAAGGATGAAGGAAGGAAGGACATTGAAAAAGAAAGCAAGGAGAGAATGAAGGCAGAAATAAAATAAAGTATAAAAAAGAAGGAAGGAAGGAAGCATGGAGGAGGAGAGAAATAAAAGAAGGGAAAACAAAGAAGGAAGGTAAGAAAAAAGCAGGGAAAAGATTGAAGGATGAAGTTTAATTTCTGAAATCTCCAAAAAAAGAAGGAAGGAAATAAGGAAGGAAGGATGGAAAGAAGAAAAGAAATTAAGAATGGAAGGAATGAGAGAAAGGGCAGAAATTAAATAAGGGTTAAAAAGAAATAAGGAAGGAAGAAGGAAGGGAGAGATAAAATAAATAAAAGATGGGAAAACAAAGAAGGAAGGTAAGAATAAGACAGCAGGAAAAGGAATGAAGGCAGAAATTAAACTAGGGAAGGAGGGAGGGAGGGAAAAAGGAAGGAAATAAAAAAGGAAGAAATGAAGGCATGTGAGAAGAGAAAACCAAGGAAATGATAAAGGCAGAGATAAAAAGTAAAGAAGGAAGTGAGCAGTAATGGAGGTCATGCAGCCTGTCTGACGTCTACACACCTGCTCTACTCAAGCTCTCTCCTCTGAGGAAGACAGAACAGAGACACAGTCACTCAGACTACCTGTGCTGCCTTCACATCGATCTAGATTCTTCTGTTCAACTGGTTTAATCAGAATAATAAGAACTTTATGCTCACATAGAATTACTTTTTGAATTATACTCCCAGAATCCAGACCACTGACCATGAGGGTGGTCACTGTTGAGCTCAGTGATTCTACATGTGTTGTTTCCTTCTCTGTGAACGTCTGTCTACTAGAATGATAGTGCTTCATTTGCTAGTGATTGGACGCTCAGCTTTGAGATCTTGATTTCTCGTTATTTAAATCAGCTCTGAGCTCCAGGGCCATTCTGTCTGGAGGGGAACAGGAGGAACTGAAAGAGAGGAAGTTTAAACTTCAAACGGACTACACCGCTTGGGCACTGACCGGAGAATGGAGCGGGTGGCCAAGCGCCATCTGCAGAAAATCAAGCTAATGTTAGCAGCTACATATCCCAGCATGCAACAGGGGATGGGCAAACCAGTCACTCCAACCACCGCAAGATTGGGTGAAAGTCACACATACTCCTGAGTGGGGAGTGATGAGTATAGATATGAGCACGATAGATCTGACAACAAGACATATGTAGAATATCTGCTGTCTTTGATCTAATGCTTTATATCTATAATTGCAGAATTTAACAAGCCTGAAAGCCACTAAAACAATGTGATCAAATGAGTTTCACAAGGCTTTTAAAATGATGGAATGGTTATTTGACAAATAAAGTAATATTTTAAGCGTTAATTCACCAAAAAAATGACAATTACGTCATTTTATGATCACTTACATGTTTACACCTCATTGTTTTGAAGAATTTCCTGTCCATCCTTTACATAATCATGAAACTGATTGACAAGGACTGTGACACTCCAAAAATGACTTAAAAGCACCATAAATGTGTCAACGGGCCTTCTTAACCATATAATAACTTTGTCAAATGAACAGTGCATTTTAAGCTGTTATCCACTGAAAAACATGAATTCTTGGATCCCTGTGAATTGAATCTTTTTAATGAATCGAGTTCACAAAACCAGTCTGAATGATTAATTCACAAATCAGAGTGACCCAGTTCTCAACTCACTGACTAGAAGATCTAGTTGTAATTTTTAAGGAATAATTACCCACATTTAAATAAGTTTCTCACCCAAAGCTATAATAACATGTCCAGAATAACGAATAATCATACAGACCACTTTATGATATTTTTATGGAGCTTTTCCGTTCATTTTCTGTCCATTGCAATTGTATGGAAAAAGAGGGACCGATACGTTATTCCAAATTTCAGAAGAAAAAAGGTTTAGAAAAACATTAAGATGAGTAAATGATGACAATTAGAATTTTTGGGTGACTATGCCTTTACAATTCTTCTGAAACAGCTAGCAGATGGCAGAATGTAATTGAATAAACTTGACAGAAAACCTTGTGAAACCTTTTGATGATTTTATCACCACTGAAAAGCACAAAGACAGCGGAAAATAAAGATATTGAGGGAAACAGACAAAAAGAAACATACAAAGATGAGACACAGTCACCCTCTAATTCTCTCTCACACACACAAACATCCACAATCTCTCATTAATTCATATCACAATCAAACAACACAAGGACACCAAAGACTCCACAAACACAACACATCTAATGAAAACGGCCACAATACAACACCTACAAGGACATATACAATACACACATATATATGGACGCTGGGACATGAAAAAACACCAGAAAAATAGCACTGTAGCTCAGACAGCAGAGTGACAGCCGTGTGATATAAGATAATGTGTGTGGACTCCCTATGTTATATGTGAGATACAGGACAGCACCCCCCCAGACACTGAACACACACTGAAACTCAACCATTGCTCTTAAAAGAACACCATCACTTCCCAGCACCACCCTCTTCATGCACAACATGACATTTATTAAAATCATATATATAAGAGTGTATTGTGTAATATATACACAAACTAAATGAAATGAAATCATATATATATTGATTTTATAAATGTGTATGTGTGTGGTTGTACACATATATAGCTGTTTTTTGGTGTTTGGCTTAGTGTTATGTTAGAATCATTATTATACTCATACATTTTGTTCTTTAATATTTTTAATTGTTCTTTGCTTTTTTCGTTTTTCATTTAAATGTTCAGTTTTTAAATTGTGTTGTATGCATTTGTCCTTTTTATTTAATTGATTGATGTGTATATGTAGTATTTATAAAGTTTTTTGGTTTTAAGTTGTTTTAATACAAAATTGCTTCTGTAAATATATAAGTCACTTTGGATAAAATGTAAACTAAATGTAAATATATACATAACAAAATAAGAAAAACTTGCACTTATAAAAACAACAATGGTGCCTAAATGAAATAAAAGCATTCAAATGAATAAAACTGAAATTAAAGTTAAATAAAAATGACTAATAATAAAAGGATAGCACATAACAAAATTACTAAAATGTTAACTAAAATGATCCTATCCTTTTATTATTAGTCATCAAAATATTAACAATATTTTGTATAAAATACACTTTTATTATTAATAAAACTCTAGAATACGTTCTATTTGTACAAGCAGATAATTAAGCTGTTGAAGTTTCCACATCAACTGAACATTTTAAGTGTGATGCCAAAAAGTGATGTTCTGTTCCTTTAACAAGTCATCAACCTTCCTGCCCACAATAACTAATCATTAATGCTTATTTGGCCTTTAATCAGTAAAGCCCAGGCTTGAGCTTTACTTCATTACACAAAATCAGCGAAGCACAAATATGCTCTTTTTCTGAACTGATCTTGATGAAAACTCTTAAACTAGCACAATATTGTCACACTTTTGACTTCAAGGAATCAAGTCATTATGAAGCAGAACACAAGCAAACAGGAGATCACATCTTGCCATACTTGCCTCGACAAGTTTCTATGGAGACAGAATGAAAGAACAAGCGTTAGACAAACCAGCGGATAGATTTCTGCAGTTCTGACTGCATTTACACACAAACACAGAACAAAACGGTTGTTTCCTCAGCAGCAGAGTCCTCAGGGATTGATTTCAGACCAGCAGGGAAACAGAAAGTGTGACTGTTAATGATATGTTCGACTTCAATTCACACCAAAGACAACATATAGTGAAACCTTGCAAAAAAAACATCAGTGCCATTACAAGAAATGAAATATTGACTTAGCTGTTATGATTTCACAACACTTTCCTGTCATGTGATGCTAATCATTTAGCCTATTTCTGGTATATGCAGTTCATGCTGATATTAATACTGTACATTTCATATGATATGATTATGACATTTCAAATAAGTTGAAATCTTATATATGTCAGTAAGATTTTTTGGGGAGGGGGACGAAACTAATTACTTGATTCATAAAAGATGCATTAAATTGATCAAATGTGACACTAAAGACATTTATAAATGTCACAAAATTACTATTTTAAATAAATGCTGTTTTTTTTACTTCCTGCTCAAAGAATTCTGAATAAAATTGTCTCGTTTTACACAAAAATACTAATCACAACTGATAATAAAAATGTTTACTGGGAAGCAAATCAGCGTATTAGAATGATTTCTGCAGGATCATGTGACTCTGAAGACTGGAGTAATGATACTGAAAATTCAGCTTTGATCACAGGAATAATTACATTTTAAAATGTGTTACAATTGAAAACAGTTCATTTTAATTTTTATATTTTTTCTGATTTTCTGTACTTCTGATAAAATAAGTGCAGCCTTTACGAGCGTAAAATATTTATTTTACATTGTTTAATATTTTATATATTGTTTGCATTTTAAAAACGAAATAAAATATAATTAATTTTAACTAAAAATGGTTAACTAAAATGTTGAAAAACTAAATTAAATGAAAAAACATTTAAATATAATTATTTAAAACTAAGTCAAAAGCACATAACATACTCCGACTTATATTCAAATAATAAAATGAAAACTATTTCAAAATATCAATAAATGATATAATAGTTTATAAATAATGTTTGACTTGTATATTTAATATACAAAATATATATAAAATATCTATTTTGTTAAATTTAAAAAATATACTGCAGATATGCAGTTAGGAACTACAATACATATTACGATTGTTTTTTTATGTAGATTTGATATCTCAATGCTAACAGACATTTGATTAAACAATTTTGATTTAATGGAGACTGCACAGAGGTAACTCATGTATACAGGTAAACAATAATAATATGAGGTCATTAATATACATATTTCTATCTCATCAAATAAAATGACACAATGATCATATTAAGCGGGTTTGAATATATAATTTTAAATGTAGTTAAATTGAATTTGTTCTGCTTTTGTACAATGCATTGAACAATTGTTACTGTTGGGTGACCACATGATGTTCAATGTAAAACATGGGCTCTGAAGCAAACCAATTACAGAACCACAGATTAAATCATAAAGGGTTACTCAAATTCATTAATTCATCTAGTTAACATATACTCTTGTGGATATAATGTGTTGGGCACCAGACATGGTTTTCTTGCAAGGCTTCTGAACTTAGAAAGACCAAGACGGTTGTACTTACGTTGACTTCAGTGATAGCAATATCTACGACGCTACCGACAACAATTAAGGCGTCAAACGTGTTCCATGCGTCAGTGAAATAATGCTGTTAATAAAAGACACACCACACACGGAGGAGGGGGGAAGAAATGATTGGAGAAAGAATGAGGGTGAAAAGAAGAAATACAGATGTTAGATCTCAGCAGTCAAAGAAATCAGCTGTCAGTTGAACAGTAGCTCATCCCGAGCTGAAAGTGAGTCTGTCTGGAGTAAAGGGCTGAGACGGGGGGGCAGATATTAGAGGGGACAGGGCCTATAACTGTGCTGTACTTACATCAATCTCACTCAGCACTATGTCTACAATGCTGCCCATCACAACCATAGCGTCAAAGACGTTCCAGGCGTCCCCAAAATACCCCTGAGAGACGCAAAGGGGCGGACCGCCAGACAATATGTGTGATGATTAGCAATTAGTTTTATCTGATTATGCAGAAAATAGTACTTTTATTAATAAAATATTTGTATTATTATTAATATTATTAAATTATATTAGATTCCCAGCTAACAAAAAAATGCATTCTAAGAATCAAATTATGAAAACGTTATTTCGGAATGTTGTCAGATTTTTTTTTTTTTTATTTGAATTGTGGTAAACTAAAACAAAAGTTAAAAATTCTGATTTTTGAAACAAAAATAAAATAAATAAATAATAATAAAATAATGTAAATACAATAGAAAAGAAAAACAGCTTTTTTCAGTTTGAAATGGTTAAGATGTTTAAGATTTATTCTATTCTATTCCACCAAGGCAACATTTCTCATTTTAATTTCATTTAACTTCATTTATTAAAATAAAAAATTATGAGCTGACATTAAAATAAATCGGTAGATTGTTAATAAATGTTAAAATAAAAACTATTTATATTTAATATATAACATAAAATATTGTATTTCTTAATGATACAATTTTTCCCCCTGAATGTTCGAAAAACAAGGGAATATAAAATTGTCGTTTTGCAAACATAATGGAAATGTTACTTTTGAATGTATTTTGAATAAATAGTAGTAATGTTAAATAAGCAAAAAAATACATTAGACAAATATCTAAAATGTTTCAGCGTTCCATGAACATTGTTGTACCAATAATGTTATTAATGACTGGAAAATTCAGAACAAACTTTCATATTTGATATCATAAAAGAAGTTTGCCAGAATGTTAGCCTGTTAGTTCTGATTACATTCCTTGTTAGCTGGGTTATTTATTACAGCATCAATCAACACAAAGTATTAATATTAAATAGAAAGTGTACTACAGTTTTATACAATAAGAACGTCATGCATTTGTCTTCTACTGTTGTCAGTTTAAAGACTGAACGAGTTAAAGAAACTCTATCTAGTCACGCCACACAGAAAAGCTGAATACGACAGCACTGCAAATCACACTGAGCTGCTTACTAGCATTCTGTCCTTCTTCTTAACACACATCTGCATGTGTCAAAGTGGACAGTGTTAACATGAGACAACTGGGATGATATAAGTGGAACAGTATGATAGATTGTCAAGGGAAGAGTATTTATACTGCGCTGTTATGAATGTCCAAATGATAAATCTGTGTGTTTGGGTTACTCACCCGGGGTTTGAAGGCGATCAGTTTGAGAACCATCTCCACAGTGAAGACAGCAGTGAAGACCATATTCAGGATGTCCATAACATAATTGAACAGCTCGGACTGACCGTAGTGCTGAACAGAGAAAGGTGTGATAGAAAACTGTAGAAATGCTAATGGAATTTATTGTAGAAAAATGACGATACACTCTGTTAACTAAATTTAAAATAAATTGCAAAAGCACATACAATACTTAAATTAAAATTATAACATAAAAACTATTTCAAAATATCAATAAATACTATAATAGTATGCAAATAATGTTTGACTTGTATAAATAATTATACTAAATACATCTAAAAATATCTATTTGTTATATTTGTAAATATATACTTGTAGTTTATTAACTAATATATGCAAAATATATATTACAGTATATTTTTTCAAACGTAGATTTTATATCTCAATGCTAACAGACATTTTGATTTCATGGGGACAGCATAGAGGTAATTCATATAAAATAAATATGTAAATATTAATGTGAGGTCCTTAATATGCATGTTATATCTCACCAAATAAAATGACACAATGAGCATATGAAGCGGGTTTGAATATTTAAACCAAACAGGTATTATATAAACATTAAACTCTAACTCTACTTGTACATATGTAAGAACACAGAAAGTTACCTGAACGGCGAGACAGATGGTGTTGAGTAAGATCAGGACAAACATGATGTACTCGAAGCCGGTGGAGTTCACCACATACCAGAACTTATACTGATACGGGTTCTTTGGGATGTACCTCCTGAGAGGACGTGCTTTTAACGCATACTCCACACACTGACGCTGAGGAACACAGATGAAACCATGCTTTTCATTCTGCCAATTAACATACATTTATCTTCAATTTGAAACTAAGTGGACTTCATCTCATATGCATAATCATTTATAATGCAGAAATACACAGAAATACACAGAATACAGCACACAGAGCCTGCAGAAACTCAATGGCTTGGTTCTGAACCTTCTTAAGTTCAATCGTTGTCTATATAGGTGGCACTGAAATGGAACACAAGAGCACTAGAAACTCAACGAACATTCACAGCTGATGTTAGCAGATGCTTAGCAATAAAATGCCAACAAGCACAAAAAAACGGTCAGAAATATGGACTAAAATAATTAATTTACCATTACTTTTCAGTTCTGAATCAAATTTGATCCACCATCTTGAATTGACATTTTGAATCTTTGTAATCAGTGTTGTTACCGCAAGCTAAAAATTAAACCATTATATAATCATTTTTGTTTTAAATAATCAAATTTATGTTGGAATAAAGCTTAAACTGAACAACTAAGATTTTAAGAATTAGAAATACTGCATTGGCAATTCACTGAAATAAATAGTTGCAAATAAATAGAAATAAATAAATAATTGCAAAATCTGAAAAATGAATTAAAGCTAATATATATATATATATATATTACACAAATACTAAAATAAAACCGATCGATCGCTGGTCATTCTGGGACTGCATTATCCGTTAAGGATATATGCAACACTAAATGAAATTTCATAATCAGGGATCCTTATAAGCCAGCATAATTTTGATGCCTAAAAATACAGTCTAGATAAGCAGCACACTGGTTTGTGACACATCCCGTGTTCCACATACTCTTATTGTGTCTTCTCTTACCTGGTTCTTGTCCAGCTCACAGTTCTTGTACTCTTTCTCTCCCTGTTCCTGAAAGGTCACGATGACGAAACCCACGAAGATGTTCATCATGAAGAAGGCGATGATGATAATGTAGATGATGAAGAAGATGGAAATCTCCACACGGTAGTTGTAGATTGGACCCAAGTTCTCCCGGTTGGAGTCTATGGCCTTGTACAACAACCTTAGGAAAGACAAGATGTAGAAGTAAACTAAAAGAAATGAGAGCCAAGGAAAAAGTCTACTTCATCACCCACAGTTGCAGAACAGCTATATTGTGTTATTCTGTCACAGTGTGTGTGTGTGTGTGTGTGTGTGTGTGTGTGTGTGTGTGTGTGTGTGTGTTAAACTAACAGAACATTTGAAGCAGTGTGGTGTTGTAGTTACAGGGACAGCGTGCTACTGTTGGCATCGAGTTCACAGTGGCACTTACCATCAGCGCCAATACGAACACAAAAACATAATAACACACTCATTCATTTCCCCTGTGGTTTTGAAAATGGAAACTCGACTGTCCGAGTGTAAGAATGAGCAATACAAGAACCAATATCCAATTACACAGAGCCATTTTCAAAATCGTAATATTACAGAGTAATGCTGATTTAAAAAAATACACAAAACTATAAGTTGGAAAATAATAGGGCTTCTGATTATTGCTTATATTACTGAATGGGAATTTTTGTTCCTTTTTAAATGGATGCATAAAGAGTAATACATGTAAGGTGTTATATATGTGGTTAGTATTTATTGTCTACAGAAATTTAATTACACAAAGCTGTTATTCTATATCTGATATATAATAAGATGCATAATATAACAATAAAATAACATACTAAAATAAAATGAAAAATAAGCTTTCTATATCTGATATATAAATATTTAAGTGCATATAAAAAATTGAATAAAATGTGCTATTCTATATATGATCTATAATTAGGTGAATGAAAATTATAAAATATGATATAAATTATAGTGCTATTCTATATCTGATTTATATTACGAATCATAAACAAATAAAATATGCCATTCTATGTTTGATTTATAAGGTGCATAAAAATAAAATAAACAGTGCTGTTTTATATCTGGAGGTGAATCAATATAATTACATAAAATCTTAAAATCTACTAAAATAAAGGTGCTATTCTATATCTGATGTACATTATGTTGTATCGTTGAATACTTACGATGGCCAGCCTTCAAACGTGGACACTGTGAATAGAGCCATCATGGCCTTGAGCACGTTATCAAAGTTGAAATCACTGTTGTGCCAATGACGCTTCTGAATGAATGGCTGGTTCACGTCTCCTTCCTTATACAGGATATATGTTCCCCTGAGAGAGAGAAAACGTTACTTTCCTTTCCTTTTGGGAATGCTATTACAATAATTGTAAATGCTGTGAAAGCACATAGTCTAATTAGAAAGGCTTATTTACAGGGGTTAAAGCTAAAGAAATCCTGAGCCTGCACTTTTTCCCGCGTGGGGGTTTGGTGGGGTGGACACATTCACAGGGTTATTTAACAACAACAAAAAACATTATTTGAATGACTTTCCATGAAACTAACTAAGGCTCAGACTACTGAAATGGTTTTGTTCAAAATAATTCATGGTAAATTAAATACTAGAAACTGAATATAAAATATGAAATATGAAAGACAGTTTACTACAGAAAGCTACAGTTCAGTTCAATTAATAACAACAAAAAACATGCTCCAATAACTGGAAACTTAAACAAAATGAAATTCCAGGACTTTCAAGGACTTTTCAAGCACTACTTTTTGGTTTTCAAGGACTCAACTCAGAAATCTCACTTATCAAACAACAACATTATTGTCTTTCAAATTCTAATTAATGAACTAATAAAACAAAATGGCACAAATAAAGTGCAGCACATGCAAAGAATGCAATGACTGTGACAACTTTAACATTTGAAAGGAGTTCAAAGGAGCAAAGTTATCACTTTCCTTATTCCTTATAATTGACCTGAAGAATGAAAACTATATCATACACTTGTAAAATGATGAGCTATATCTCTGCTTATCGACACTAGGGGTGTGACAATGCACTTAGCTCATGAGATGAGACAAAATACAGATGCCTGGTTCACGATGTGCAACAAATCGCATATAGAAATATGTTGCTATATTATCCTGTGTTGGTGTAGGTTTACTAAGGATTTACGTTTTCCCAGATGACCGTTAAGTAACCCAAACTCCCATTAAAGGAAGAATTTAGCGCCTTTCACACATCATGTGAGATCATGTGTGAACTAAAGCACCTTTTCAAACATCGTTCTGACAAACATATCATTTTTATTGAGATGATGTGATTACTATGAGCTGTTTACAAAGCTCTGCTGCTTTTTTAAAAGCTTATCTATGTAAATATGCACTAGAGTGACATCTTTGACCATTATGCCTCCCAGTTTTTCAGCGCGTCGCACTCGAGACCTTCTTCATTCATCAGGGCTACGGCTCTGGATACTATTTCGCGTCTCGTGTTTATGAGAGCAACAACTTCGGATTGGCTAGTAATGTTAGTTTGGTTGAGAGTCAAAGTGTTCCTCTCATACTATTGGTAGGCGAACTCGAGAACTCGAACATGATATCAACAAGTTTTTAAAATGTAGGACTATCTTGATCCGGCACGGTGTTGGAGAACTTTAAGCCCTGTATTTAAGAAGTGCATGATGTTAAGCAGTTAATATCAGCAATGATTCAAATGTTCAGACTTTAGTTTAGACTCACTTGCACTCATCGGAGTTGGACTTGCTTTCATCATTACAACGATAAAACTTCCCCTGAAGAAAAATAAGAAATATTCAATATTAAGCAGCTGTTTTCAACATTGATAATAATCAGAAATGTTTATTAAACAGCAAATCAGCATATCAGAATTATTTCTAAAGGATCATGTGACACCGAAGACTGGAGTAATGCTGAAAATTCAGCTTTACCGTCACACAAATAAATTACATTTAAAAATATATTCAAATAGTTTTATCTTTTAAAAATTTATTTTAACCTACAGTAATATTTCACAGTGATAGTGTTTTTACAGTGTTTTTAAATGCAGCCTGGTGAGCATTTATTTCATAAACACTAAAAACATTGTTTTAAACCCCATGCCATGAAATAGTTTACCTTGAAGAGCTGTACACCAATACAGGCAAACATGAACTGTAGCAGTGTGGTGACAATCATGATGTTTCCAATAGTTCTGATGGCCACAAACACACACTGGACCACATGCTGCAGAAAGCAAAGGATAAAGCTCAGAGACTGTCAGACAAATGTCAACTTTATAGTTGCTTAAACAGCTGGCAGGGCACATAAGCCCTATTCTAATTAATCATATTATCATTCATATTTCCCGAAGACAAAGCAAAGCAGTGGGCAGAACCTTCAGTCCTTTAGCTCTGTTTATGGCCCTGAGCGGACGCAGCACCCTCAGAACCCTCAGAATCTTCACCACTGAGATGGCCGACGATCTGCAGGAGACAGAAGCACACGTTACCGAAAAACATACAAAACAGAGAAAGAAATCCATGCTTTAAAGTCTTCAACAGGTTTCTAAACTAGCTTAACAGCAAGATTTTCTTCGTCGTCTAGGCTCATGGAGCCGGGGGATAATTAAAATTATCCTTATTAAATGAACTATTATTTGTAAGTTTTTTTCCTTCTGGGGCCTGAAATAGAGGAATTTTGGTCAATATTGATAATTAAACAATATTTTGCTGAATGTGTTTTTGTGCTGGCACCTTGGCTGGTTTAGTTCTGTCATGAATAAAAAAAAATATGACAATAAACCGCCAGATGGTGATAGAAATGTCCTGTTTTAATAAATGACTTACTGAATCATTCATATCAAACGATTTGTTCAAAACGGCTGAAAACATATAGACTGTTGAATTACTGGCTCACTCGATTTGTTCAAAAACGGATTCATTCACCGAATTAAACTGTGTTGCTATGCACTGTTGTATAAGACTAATAGCACATTTGTGCTCGCGGCCTCGCACATATGTGCTGATATACAGAAAAGTACATTGCTTGTGCAATGAGTATAAAAACATAAAAATTCATACATGGGTATTTTTGTTTTATTGCTGGAATTAAAAGGGCATTCTAACTGTATTCTAATGGGCTTCATTGTGCAGTGAATGCTTTTGGACTCTCAAGATGTGTTTTTATGTTTTTCTCAAAGTTGGATAATGTCAGCCCCTCAGTCCCTCACAGTCACACATACATTATGTCAAGAGAATATCTTTCATTTCTAATCAATGGAAAATCATACCTTCTGCTGTCTTCTTTTTAAAGAACTTCACAATATGTGCTTTAACCATTTTGCATGAAGAATGACAAAATTGCTTCTGCTTGTGCGCAGTTTTGTTACAGTACCAAATTCTGATTGGCCAATCGTCCGTTATTTCAATTCTATTCAATTCAAGATTATTTGTATAGCGCTTTTCATGAAACAATCGTTGCAAAGCAGCTTCAGGAAATTACGTTTCTACAATAGATTATATTGCAGAAACTTAATATATTTAACTTATGGCAAAATTGTGTAAATTCTGTATATTCTCTGAGGGGTTGGCATCATTTAGTTGCCATTATTTAGTGTGTAAATGATAATAAGTAGCGAATTTTAACATTTCATGTGCATGATAAGTTTTACGTAATACACAAACTTAATAATCCAAATGGTAAAGGGGATGGTGGTTTTACAGAGGGGATGCTTTTGGTCATTTTTTTCGACCAGGGTGGTGGCATCCCCCCTCAATTCGAGCCCTGAATGTACCGCACGGCCCTAACATATAATGATCACTCACTGAATTCCGAAGGACACCAGCGACACGCCGACCACCAGCAGATCGAGAAGATTAAAGTAGTTCCTGCAGAAAGCCCCCTTGTGGAGAAACGCACCATACGTGGTCATCTGACAAAACAAGCATAGATGGTCAAAACGTGCTCCACCGCAATGAAAGAAATAAGGAACAGCAAATCACACTCTCAGACAGAGAACACACTCCCACAAGTATAGACAGAAACACACATAAACACTCCTTAATATCACTCTTTTTTAAGGGTGGCGTGCTCGGAGTTGGACTAAAGGCGAGATCCTAGCACTAACTCCGCTAAACCCTCACGGCCTCAGTCAACATGAATGTAGTAGTAAGCTCTGTTTCACAATCCGCCACTAGGGGACCCGGCAATAAAACATGCTGTTTGTTGCCAAGCTTTGAATAGGCCTAAATTATGACAGAAGAAATGAGGATAGACAGAAAGAATACAGGAGGAGAAGACAAAAGAGCAAGAAAAGACAGAAACAGTCAACCTATCTATTAGGCGATCTGAAATGAGAACTTCTCTTACTGTCACATTCATGTGAGCCGTTTTTTTTTTATCCTTGAGAACATTGCAACCTGTTCCCTCAGCAAGATTCGGTAAAGAAAAGAGGGGGAAAAGCTCCTACTACAACTTCATATTCAGCAGGCAGAGAAAAGACCAGCCAAACCAAAGCAAGTCGCTCCAAAATCATGAATGCAAAGGAGTCATTCGCTGAATGTATATGAATACTGATGCAACCACACACTAGAAGGGCAAGCACTGGGTCACGCTTACATTCGGCCGCTGATCAGACCAATTTTGGGCAACTACATAAAAATGTTTCATGAAAAGATTTTGTAGTAGTAGTTGCTGCTCCAAGATCAGCACTTATAATAATCTCTCCACAAAACAATAGGGCCAAGTTCTGAATATTATATTAGAATACTATTTACTAAATAATGCAGAGTACACACTGAATACTGCCTACTGTTCTTTAAAAGACCCAATTAAAATCATTTGTTAAGTGCAGTTTTCTTGTTTTCTACAGCATGTTGATGTTTCCAGTTGATAATAGCCATGGACTGAAGTTCTATTTAATGAGTATGTAAAACTGTTACATGATGAATATTTCAAATATTAGTATGCTAATAGTGTTGTAACACTGCATGTGAGTGGTGCCCAGTTAGCATCTTGAAAATAGTGTGCATTTTACATTTTGATGTCAGTTTTGTATGAAAATATGTTACATTTTGGCAATCTGATCAAAAATTAGTTAAACGTAATTAAAAAACAATATGAGTTATTTCTGGGTCAATATACGACACTAGAAATAGAAGGTCAAGTCGTGCACACCGAATCGTGGGTACAGTTTTCTGTATTTTGAATACTATATGTGTGTTCAGGGTCCAAAATCATGTGTAAAAACGAATAATTAGCTTTTAAGTTATTCAATAAATAAAAGTATATATAGATTTAATCAAATGCAAGAATGACAGTCTAACATTCTAAAGTTTTTCTTGTTCTTAAAACTTGTGGTGACACATTTTTGGCAACTAAAACAATCATGTGAGGAACAAATTTGAAATGTTTTTCTCTTCTACTGGCAAACAACTAATCATTTCTCCAATTGTATTACTGTAGCTCAAATCAACTAAAAATGAAATTAAATATACATAAAAATGTAAACCTAAAAATGTACGGTAATGCTATACAGTACTGGCAGTTAACTTAAATCATTTTAAATTACTGAAAAATAAATTTAAGGTAAATAAATATATATACATATATATACTACGAATAGAACTAATACAGATAGTGCTGTATTATGATTTTCTGAACACAGCCAGAGAGAATTACTGCAGCTTCATTAAATAACTGTGCTGCCCCGTTCAGCGCTGGAGGTCACATTGCATTGATATGCACTCAGTCAAGGGGTTTGAACCATGTTCGGTCCAAGCATGGTTGTATTTGCCCCCTCTTTTATGGACTGGATACGGGCCAATCGATTATGAAGGCATGAGAGAGGCAGTGTTGTTCTACTATCACAAAGAGTTGCATAGTTACGTCTTTTTGAAATTAGTTTCTTTCCTCAACAGAAATCATTTTAATATCACAGACACATCCTGTGTGATTTCTCCAAACTTACTCAACCCCACTTTGTCCAATCAGGGTTGAGTTCAAGCCCTGTCGTTTCTCCCCAAAAGAACATTGAAAACCTGACAACTCTTGTGCTTTGTTTGATGAAGATGTGCTTTCATGTTCTGAGACATTTCTTTTCTTTTAGTCTTTTAGTAAAAGAGGTGCCATGGTTTAAAAAAAGAGAAAGAAAAGAGACTGATCAAGCCAGGTAGTACTGAAGTAGCAGGTGACACACATGGAGATAATGCAGCCAGGCCTGTGTGCCGAGAGGTTACCTTCAACACGATCTCAAATGTAAACATACTAGTGAAGACATAATCTGCATAGCCTAGGACCTGGAATAAACCAGACGGTTACAGCGTTACTGCACATACACCACACACAACAGCACAGGGCAGGACATTTACCTTTAACACGATCTCTACAGTAAAGATAGCCGTGAAAGCATAGTCAAAGTAACCAAGTATCTGCAAAGAGCAACGTACATGTTTAACAAAGACATTCAGCAATCATCATTTGTTATAAGAATAGTTATAGATTTAGAACTGTAGGTATATGTTGTTCATTATTCCAGGTGTACCAGTGTGTCTGTAGCGGTAACACCCCAAAAACATTACGCTTTCAGTGAAGGTAGCTTCCTTAGTTTGAAGGAAAAGAGTTAGCAAACGCGCAGAGATGAAGGAATAACAGACGCACAAAACAACTCTACTGATATCTTATTATCTGTAAATGCTTTGGAAAACTCTTATTTAATCATACATTTTTTATATTTTTTATATTCATAATCAGAGTACATTGAGTCGTTCTTAACCAATAAAAATCGTATTTTTACAATATTCATAAGTGAAAATAAAAAGTTTACTTGATAACAATTAAATATCACTTACCATGTTGTTTTAGTTGAATTGATCGAGCATGTGACTCATTAATGTCCACGGTTTTGGACATTAATAAGTAACCAAAGCCAATTGTTTGTGTGTACATCTGTGTGTGTGCAATTTATACTCACAATATTCCGGGCAGAGAAGTTTCTGATTGGGTCCTCAGCTGCCAAGGAGGCGGAGCTTAACATAATGAAAACGAGGATGAGATTGGTGAAGATGTGGTGGTTTATTAGCTTGTGGCACGCGACACGAATTCTACAGACAGAGAGAGAGAAAGAGAAAAAGACACACTGAGACACATCTTGAAAAATATGTTATTATAATGGGTTCATGTTCATGTTTTAAGTTCACTTAAATTAGAGGTTAAGTCTAATAAATATTAAAATTGATAGCTCTCGATTATACTGTAATGCTCAATGGCTAGTCAATGGTTAAATATTAAATGGAAAAACTATTTTATAGAAACAAATTATATTTTTTAGAGTCAAATTTCTGCAATATAAATGTATATTTAAAAACTGCAATGTTAGGTGGAATTAATCGCGATTAATCATGATAAATGTAAGAAAAATGTGCGATTAATTAGTTGTTTTTTTATCGATTGACAGCACTACTAAATATATATTAGTGCTGTCAAAGGATTAATCGCATCCAAAATAAAAGTTTTTGTTTACATAATAAATGTGTGTATACTGTGTATATTTATCATGCATATATAAATACACACACAAATACAGTATATATTTTTTATATTTCCATGTATATATTTATACAAATATTTTAAATGTATAAGCATAACATTTTTCTTATATATACACATACATGTGTGTGTATTTTTATACATAATAAATATACACATTACAAACACATATATTATGTAAACAAAACATTTTATTTTGGATGCGATTAATCGCGGTTTGACAGCACTGAATATCAAAAATTTTTTAATGAAAAGTTAAAAAAAGAAGAAAAAAAAAATCTATCTATAAATAAAATATATAATTCAGGATATAAAAACTAAAAACATTGATAAATGTTATAATGTTATATAAATAATACTAAAATAACACTGACTCAAATAGTAGACAATAACACTGGCAACATCAAGGCAATGGGTTCAGTTCTTAGGGAAAGTATAAATGGATATGAATACCTAGAATGCATTGCAAGTGGTTTTGGAAAAATGTAGATGTAATTCAAAGTAAAATGAGAGTGACTCATTTTATATATATGTATAGTATATATGTAAATGTCTACATGTCTCTTTGTTCCTGTCTAGCTCTGTGTAAGTTTGAGCAGACTTCCATGTGACACATACGGGTTTGTGCTGCTGAAGATGAAGAACGCACTGCCCTCTGGGATTGGCGTGATTTTCTCTTTCTTAACGAGCTCTGAGATCTGTGGGCGGGGCCCCGCAGGAACGTCCGGCTCGTCTTCCTCCTCCTCTGTTACATGGACATGATGATCAGGACAAGCATATTTAAAAAATTGTCTTCAAATACATGCAGATGTAGTTCTTTACCTGCATTGTCCTTCTCATCTTCCTCTCCAGCCTGAAGGAGAGAAGCCAACATTAGTATATGCTACTACTAACACAGAAAATATAAAATACAAACACACACAAACAAAAAACAACCAATTACCTTGGCATCATCTTCAATTTCCTCGTTTTCATTACTTGGAAAAAAGACAACAAACACAGTGAAAAATGCAGCACACAAGCGTGGAAACCAGATCCAGGCTCTCAACGTCAGATTAAATGACCTCTACAAGCTTTTATAGTTTACCCTTTCTTCTTATCATCAGTGTCTGT
This sequence comes from Gymnocypris eckloni scoliostomus, assembly GCA_027564155.1. NCBI lineage: Eukaryota > Metazoa > Chordata > Actinopteri > Cypriniformes > Cyprinidae > Gymnocypris > Gymnocypris eckloni. The sequence goes on from CM050431.1 coordinate 19,769,600, forward strand.
GTTCAGAGACTCAGCATCGGCAAGGTTGTCCACAGCGATAGCCAAGAACACATTCAGAAGAATGTCTAGGTGTCAATGTGTTCAGAAAACCAGCAATATTACGATGTTCATAAGCAAACAACAAATAGTCAATCTGGGATAAATGCAATGGAATACTTGCAATTCTGAATCCAAAATGTGAAAATGCAATACTTTTAGTATTTTTTAAATATTCTGTATGTCTTGAGATTTATGTATTTGCTCAGGATGACACACACACACACACACACACACACACACACACATTTATTTGAAAGACTACTAAATGTAACAAAATTATTTTCACTTTTGTGTTAATTTCTTTAAAAAACAAGATAGTTAACAACTAACTCACAACAAGATTACCACCAGTAGATGAACTGACTCTGAGAATGACTGAGTTTTTGGGGGTTTTTGGTTCTAAGTCAACAGCAGTAAGAGGATACAATTTCCACAGATGAAGAGAATGATAAAGTAGATGCACACAATCATTCCTGACGATGATGGGCCGCCATACGCCATAATTCCATCATACATGACAGCATTCCAGTCTTCACCAGTCAGGATCTGAAAACAACACATCACATGTCAGAGTAAACACATATCCCATCGAAATCAAATCTGAAGACTTAACGGATGCACACAGACAGACCTGAAACACAGTGACCAAGGCCTGAGGGAAGTTGTCAAAGGTGCTCCTCTTCGTTTGTGTCTCGTCGAAGTTAAACTTGCCGCCGAACACCTGCATACCGAGGAGGCTGAAGATAATGATGAAGAGGAAGAGCAGCAGCATGGAGTTCAGCAGAGACGCCACCATTTAAAATTGTCCTGTGCACTTACATTTGTGGTATTCCATTAACAGAATTTCCATTCTTTACCGTGTGACTTTAAAGATCCTGAGAAGTCGCACACAACGAAACACTGAGATGCCTAGAGATGACATGACCTCGAACTCGACTAAGAAGGTCTCTGTGATGCCTCCACACACCACGAAGCAGTCAAAGCGATTAAACAGAGACACAAAATAAGCCTGCAGGCCCAGACTGTACATCTTCACCAACATCTCACACGTGAACAGGGCCAGCAGCACTTTATTGGCCACATCTACAGAAGACAAACAATCGTGTTAAAAGACAGAAGGACATAGTGAGAATGTGAAGCAGTCTTGATCTTTTACATTTATCGCGAGAGCACAAACACAAGCAGGGCTCACCCTGGACTTGCGAGAGCCAGAAGGGCTGGTTGTAATGCTCTGAAGAGATGGTCAAAGTGTTGAGGAACACTAGGATGATCACCAGCCAATAGAACGGCACAGATTTCACAGCCAAACGACAATTCCTCCGACACAACCGGTTCCAGCGACGCCAGCGCCGACTGAAGTCAGACAACACAAACACAGAGAGAAAAATGACAACAGAATTATACATTGAAAGAAGGAGGTACAAATAGAACGCTAGACGAAACACTAGAAGATTAGGCAGAAGTCTAAACAGAACACTAGAATAATACAGTAGATAGGCAGACAGACAGATAGATAGAATGACAGACAGCACACTAGACAGACCGATTGCTAGAACACTTGATAGATAGGATACTGCAATGTTAGGACATTAGCATACAATGATAGCATGCTAGATAGAAAAGAGGCTAACTACTGTATACAGACTGAATGCTATTTTTTTTTTGTTCATATGCTGTTTGAACAATAGAAAAGCATTCATCCCTGCTGAAAAAAACTAAACAAAACAATAGAAACAATCACAAAAATGTTAATGATTTCCACTACAAATACCATTAGAAACCATTAACTTGTAACCATTCAAATGTATTCCCATAGTGTGTTTTGGGACATAGTCCATTAGGATTTATTGGTTTTAAAAAGCCACCAATAGAGGGTATGCACGTGACATCGCTGAATGGCAGCATGGGTTTTCAGTGTGACCGCTGTGACAGTACACACAAAACACATCTAAAACCAGAAAGAGCTTAGCGAATGACTGTACAAATAGATTTGACAAGAAATCTGAGGTATATTAACAGACTGCCGAAAGTTACAGAAGAGCAAAGCAAATTGATCCCTACAATTCAGAGAAACAAATGGACTCCAGGCAGCGAATTTAGTTATTATACAATCCAATTTAGATTCAAATCTGTTCATGCTGCATGCGTGCAGCATATGTGTTTGAGCTGTGTTAAAAACACTGTGGTTGCCTCTAATTTTTAAAGGAAAAGCACAGACAAAGCCTTAGTTTGTTTATGAGATTTATTTCATTTGTGTTATTCATTTGATTTATTGGGTTTTGTTTTAACATTTAAATTAAGTTTTGTTATTTGGCATATTTCAGTTTTACAAAGAAATTTAGCCTCAATAACTAGCTTAAAGAACTGTTGCTAAAAATAGAACAGACTTGAGACGTGACTCGGACTCCACTTTAAAGACTTGAGACTTGACTTAGACTCCACTTTAAAGACTTGAGACTTGACTTAGACTCCACTTTAAAGACTTGAGACTTGACTTGGACCTCAGAGACTTGTGAACATGTCTGCCCTCTATAGGAGTGTCCATTACAGTTTCCGTTAAACCCAATACATGTCCTATTATAACCAGTAAAACCATACACATCTGTGATGGTGTCTATTGTTTTGATCAGCAGGCTGAAAGATTTACATATAAAGACTGAGATGACAGAATGCTAGTTAGAATGTTCTCTAGCAAGCTAAACAGACAGAATGCTTAACACACAAATAGACAGACAAAAGGCTAGCTATGCTAGTATTCAATCAAGCTAGCTTACATTTGATCTATCTGTCTAGCATTCTATCTCAGTGTTGCTAGCTAGCTAGCAAGATAGTGACAGCTCACAGAAATACATGCAATAACGTGCAGCTGTAAATAAATTGTAAATGAACATTAGTATGAGCTAATCTCAACTTTACTGACCTGGACTTTGATTTTGAAATTTTTTGACTGTAAATAAAAAAAACATTGTAGTTAAAACAGAAACCAGAAAATTCTAATATGATCTTGATGCAGCATATTACAATTGGTATTCATTATTGAAGAAATATACATTCATGTGTATTTGTGAGTTTTCTCACCATGTCGGGCCACAACATGATGCTTTATCTTCCACTTTCTCATTTTCTGTATTCATGGATTCTGTCTCACTCGCCGGCATACTCGCTATTGTCACAAACACAAGGTTCATCATACACACATTAAAACACATGCTTCACACATACTCTGCCAAGAAAGAATTAGTGGACAAAAACTTGAGAAAACATTAGAAAAGATAATGAGATTGAGACACATTCTTGGTGAAACCCAATTCCAGTCAAAAGCTCCAATTATAAATATAATGTGCACTTTTGAAAGAGAAAAGCTTAAAAGAGAGAGCATTGTATGTGCAAAAAAATATAATACATGAATATAACTGTATGTATGTATATATCACTTACCACATATACCAAGAAGTGTTAAGTTCAAGATCAAATTGCATCATGTCAAAGCTTATAAATGACATTTATAATGTAAATGTTATATATATATATATACACAGTACATACTGTATCACATACACTCGCTATAAATTCATTGACATTAGATCAATTCACCATGCTCTTTTTGTTTTTAGAATATATTTGTCATTAACTTGTCTCCATAATTCCATTCGCTAATTCATAGAATCATTATGTAAAGTGTTAGTTATTTTTTTATATGATATCTAAACTACAGTCAACTTGCGTCACTGTTCTGAGAAGAAATGTACAGAATCAAATTAAAGGCCAAAAGTGTTATCATGAGTTCAGTAATGGTAAAAACGATCTGTTCTTAGCCCTCACATTCCCTCAGGATATACGGATGAATTCTGACACATCCTCCAAAGACAGTAATAAGCGAGTGTGATCAGACTTTTTGTGACTGCTCTATAAACTGCTGACCATGAGCCTGGTGATCTGGGTTTAACCTCATTTCTATGTCAGAAGCTCGCTGTCACTGTTTTAAAGTGGGATTTTAAGTTGGAGAGACGCTACACTCCCACTCCTGCCGGATCTGATCTCTGACTCACTCTGATTTTGAGAAAATGAGAACGAGAGGACTAAATTAGTACAGGAAGGAGGAAACGGGCAAGCGAGGAGTTTGAGAACACTACTGTTGTGGAAAAACTGATAGGGACAAAGAGCACAAGCGCTGATGGGCATAGAGAAGGAAAACTCACACTTACAAAGCACAAGTAGCACGATTAGGAATTAGCAGTGCATTCACACACTACAGCGTCCACATAAACATCACACACATGGACATTATTAGCTTAAATACATACTTCCATACAGGCCAAAGTGGGCAGTTTGTGCATAAATTAATGATTAAAAGAAATATCTATACACTACCATTCAAAATTTTGGGGTCACTGTCTGATTTTTATTTTCTAAATTAGAAATTGTTACTTCTATTTAACAAGAATGCATCAAATTAATACAAAATTACAGTAAAGGCATTTACAATGTTACAAAAAAAAAATCTATTTATAAAATATTTTTTTTACTTTATATTCATCAAAGAATCCTGATAAACATATCATTGTTTTCACAAAAATATTAAGGAAAATATAAGTGTTCAACATAATATTCCTCAAAAGAATAGGATCATGTGACACTGAAGACTGGTGTAATGATGCTGAAATTTCAGCTTTGCATCACAGAAATTAATTATATTTTAACATATATTCAAATCGAAAAAAGTTATTTTAAATAGTAATATTATTTCAGAATTTTACTGTATCATTGTATTTTGCTGCAGAAAAATACAACATTGCTTATATCTTCTTTCTAAAACATAAAACATATTTGTGATCCCAAACAGTAGTGAAAAGTGATTTTATTACAGTTAGAAACCCAATGAAAATTCAAGTGTTTAACTTTATGCTAATTTCTGGTAGCTTTGAGGTCAACTATATGAATTATATATGCCTAAAAGTAACATTAAACAGATACATGCAAAAAATACTGAAAAATGCTGTGATATGTCCCACCCCAACTTACTGTTTCAATACAAGCAAGAATGACAACCGAGAGAAAAATGAAGGGTACTGCTTAAATCCCCCAAGTGAACAATAAACATACTAAAATGTATTGAAATACATTTATTTCATGCTAAGTACACCGTGAATACATTTACATATTTTTGTTCTTCTTAAAAATACCCTGCAATTGTACTTTTAGTATGCTAAACGGGTATACTTACTTAAAGTCTGCTAAATTGAAACAACTAATTGTGTACTTTTTACACTTTATTTGTGCGAAAGTATTAATAAAGTCACACTAAAGATGTACTGAAGCATATTTGATTGTGCTAGTCGAACTATTGCAAGTATACGTTCGGTACACTTTAGATATCTCGCATTTAAAGACTGTTATTATACAAATATCATACAATCTTCATCAACAGTGGCATTAAAACACATTTTAGGCTTTAAATTAAGAAATGTGCATTGTGCACAAGAAAGAGCATATGTTAATAGATTTGAAATATACTTCTGTATACTGTACTTTTTAACTGTAGTAAAATCACTGTAACTTGTCATGGATTATTACTGTGGACACAGCACTATGATTAAACTAATGTTGTAAATAATAAAATCAATGAATAATAATAATCCATAAAAAAGTGGATTAATTCATTCTCCCACTATAAATATCAGTCAATTGTGTAACCTGGTACTTAATAATGGTTTCCAATCAGATTTAAATTCAGAACCAGTCACTTTAATATGCCTATTAAACACTGTAGAAGGCTTCTAACGGTAATATTCATAAATATCATCAGGTTATCACACATATGAAAGGGATAGAAGGGTGGGAGGGAGATTTACCATGAGTGTCAGAGGACTGGCTGAACCAGCTAAAGCCTTTCTTCTTCTTCTCCATCAGGCTGGCCAGTGTAACCCCTTCATTTCCCATGCACCCAAAGCCCATGCATGATTTACACAGCACAGCACAGCCGAGGCACGGTCATGGGGGCGAGAACGAGTGGCCACATCGACACAGGTTAAAGCACGGGAACAAGAACAGCACCGACACAACAATTAACAACAACAACATCAACGTTGAGGCAGCTGGTCAGCTGGATGGGAGCAAAGGATGATGGGTAGTTAGTTAACAGTGAGTGAGAACAGGTTATTAGGATCACAGTGCAATGAATTCAGTGAAAACATATAGGAACATTGTGAGGGACCAAGTGTTGAGATTCGATGGTGCAGATGATAGCGATCTGTGGATGTGTGTATGATATGAAGCTGACCTTTGACCCTGATGGCCCCCACATACATTCATAGTAAGTTAATCAGTGTAAAACTTATATAAAAGGCCTCTTGGAAGATCTTAATATAATTTCTATATACCGAGTCTACACAATTAATCAAATAAAAATGGTACGAGTCAATAGAGACGAAAGCAGCAGTTTGGTATTTGATTGAAAATGCAGGATATTATTTGTAATTTGTTGACTTTTTGAAATGGCTTATCAAAAATGAACAACCAATTTAGACCGACATCTAAAATGATCAGGAATACAATGTGTACACAGCAGGCTAATCAAATTAAATACAGTCAATACTAAACAAAATATTTTCCATGTGATTTAATGGCTTTTCCTGATGTCTAAGCAACAGCAATGAGATGTTGAATGTTATATCACGGTTCATAATTAAAACTATTAAAAAAGGCTAGTTGAAATAAAATTAAATAAGAAAACTTTTATTTCAGCTAGTTGCCAATGCAACACTTATTATAAACAATTTTTATTTAGTTAACTTGATGTACTAAAAAGGAAATAAAAATAATACAAATTTGAAATATACTTAAAAATACACAATTAACACAGCAAAATTAATAACATAAACTCTAAATATGAATTAAAAACTATTTTAGTTTCTCTAATAGTGATTCTAAATTAACATGAAGTTCAAATCACAAAATAATTGCAAATATGACTAAATCACGCCGAATCTGGTTTTTCAGTAAAAATATGGAAGGTACTATGTTGATGAAGGAATTAATTATGAAGGAATTTTCCAAACAGATTTTTTCAGCTTCAAACGTGCTTTGAATTGTGTTGTAAACTTAACCGATAATGTCCTGGCAGAAAATGACCAGTACCTGTTTTTCCACGTGTTTTTTCTTACGGTGAAGATACATTTTTACTAAGAAACTAAATTGCATAGAACATTACGATTGATGTATAAAACTGCATATAAAAATTAATTACGTTTTTTCACCCTTATTTATGCTTAAAAGAAATAATAAATCAGTTGCTTCTATCTTGTTTCCAACAGCTTTTACAGGAAAACAAGACAAAGATACCGATTAAGAATGGAAATATATTCTCTTAAGAGATTTAGTGAACTTGTGCGAGCGGAAACAGAATTCAGCTTGCTTTTCCATTTGTAGAATAAGTTCTGCATAAATGCTAAGCCTTCCAGACAAGCGACTTTTGTGGGTCTGTATCAATCAATTAAAGCAAAAAAACGCTTTCAGAAAGCAGCCTGTTAATCTAACCCGACCGTCCTCTCACAGAACCGAGGTCAGTCGAAGAGGAAGCTGTAGCAGCGGCTCTAACCGCTCTGAATCATGTGTGCTGCTTATATAAAAGAGATTAGGATTAGTTTCTCCACTTCATGCCCTTCTGAGCAAACTCCTCTCGCTCAGCAGATAGCCAGCTAACACGACACCTTCTCAGAACGATCGGTCAAGATTCTTTCAACGTTATAAACAACGTTTGCAAAATGAGGAAATAGAATGTGGATGGAAGTATTTCCAGAATCAGCCCCTGCTGAACCCTCTGACCTGGAGACGTTTGACTGACAATTCTGTGCTTCGGCAGGAGAGACGTCAGCGCATGTTGACTTCTCAACTATTTCATCAAAAATACACCAGAGGCAGCTGTTTGGGGTTTGCTGACATCTGTTCTGTCACGCTGCAGTTTGATGGGCCAGTTAAAGATGCCTCTGTGGCTGCTACAAAATATTAAAAAGCTCTGGTTTTAATATCATTCTTAACTATTACAAGTCAGAAAACTGCGACGCTCACTGAGCAAATTTCATTGGTTCAACACAAAATAAAAATGATTTGTTTTGAGTAATTAAGCCTATTGATTCCTTAATATTTTAACATTTTCAACAGTTTTGTTAACTAAACAAATACTGCAAAAATAATGAACACAGCTATTAAGCACCGCAAACTCAACGACACCGTTTCAGATCCGTATTTAATACTGCATTCTGCAAAATGGACTGTTGCATAAAATACAATTCTAATATTAAACGTAAAAAAAATTATACACTACCTTTTAAAAATTTGGGGACCTTATGCTATGAAAAATTAATATTAATATTAATACAATTGAATACTTTTATTCATCAAAGATATAGAAATTATTAAAAATTAACAGTGAAACCATTTATAAAATAAAAAAATATTTCAAATAAATTGTTCATTTCAAGTTTTTATTTATCAAAGAACCCTGAAAAAAACTAAACAAATCAAATATCAGTTTCCACAATAAGTGAGCAGCATAACTGTTTTCAATAACGATAAATGCTCATTTTTGAAGTATCGTGTGACAATGAATATGTAAGTAATATTGTAATAAATATTTAAACAGAATACAGTGATTTCAAATTGAGATAATATTTAAAATACTAATGTTTTATTGTATTTGTATTATTTCTATTATTGATTTTTATCAAATAAATGCAGCTCAGGAATCCCAAACTTTTGAACAGTAGTGTATAGCTATATATATTACATACAAATATATTTTACATATAAATTACAATTGATTTTACATTTATATTTAAAGTGAAAGTATGATTCAATAAAAAACGTACCATACTTACAGCAGTAATATACATTTTTAATTCTACTTCCAAAATGTGCATTCAAATTTACCAATTTGATCCTGTTTGCTCCTCAGTTCAAATTTAATTGAAATTCATGAACTAATCTGGTATTTAAAAAAACATTATATACAATATACATTTCACTGCTGGTTATATTCTGTATAATTGTGTACCTGACGAATAAAAATCTTGAATTATGAGTTGCAATAACCTTCTGCATTTACCTGAATATGGACTGAATGAGCGCTCAGTTATTGTCAAGATATTAGGATGCATTGAAATGACACGCATTCTAAGTTAGTTAAGAGGAATATGCCGGATACACGTCATGTAGAATTATGCTAATAAACAGTCCCATGCCAGCATGAAGTGAGATCAGATGCTTTGTGAGAGTAACCTCTATTAGTCGACTGACTCAGGTACTCACGGTTGCGTTTGCTGTCCTCTTCTTCATCCTCATTCTCAGGGTCGATGTCTTCGGCTTGCGTGATCCAGTCCAGATAACCTTTCAGATCTTCCTCCAGCTGCTGTTTCTCTCGTAGCTTCTGGAAATCTCCACGAGCCTTCGCCTTCTCTCGCTCTTTAGAGAACTCCCTGGGTTCAGGAAAACACTGTTACTCTCAAAATATACAACGGCCCACAAAACATTTAACATTTCACCTAAACCACACTTTAAGAAATGTCTGAATGCTGTTACAAAGTACAATATCAAACCAAGCAACACTGCATTTCAGAAAGATGGCACTATTCAAGCATAACATTTCACAAAAAAGACGTTTGTCAGGTTTAAATAAAACAACAGATATATACTGAACAGAGGTTTTTAGTTTTGCTATAACCTTTTCAGAATTTTTTTTGATTTTCTTCATATGTATGAGGAACCAATTTTCATTGTGATGGACATGACTATTAAAATAGTATTTAATTTAATCAAATTGTAGTTTAAATTTGTTTATTTGCTATATTTAGAATATAAATAAAGCATACTTTTGTGTCCCAGGAAAATCATTTTCTGAATGTGATTCTGAACATGAACAGAGTCAAATAGAGTTCAGATTATAAAGTTATACTAAACACCTTGTGACCCGGTTAATGTTCAGAATGGATTTCTCACCAAAAACTAGTTTTGACCATCATAAAAAACAAGATAGTTGTTATTATTAAAGCTTAAAAATATGACAATGCTGATCAGTTTTAGGCAAGTATTAACATTAAATATGTACATTAAATATATACATTATATGTCAATATAAATATTAAGAAATCTTCTAAAATACTGCAGAGTAATACAATAAATTTGTATTCATTAATAATAAATTATTTTAATTAATTTAATTAATTAATAAATTAATTAATATAAATTGATTTAATTTTCATTCTAAATTATTATTAAGTATAATTATAAATTAATATATATTTATTGTACTATTCTGCATTATTTCAAAAGATTTCTTAATATTTATATTGACATATAAAATATATAATTATTTTATATTTATATTATTTTAATGATATAATACTACTACTACTAATAATAATATAAAAAGCCATTGAAAAACATATTACATGTACATTAAATTAGGAGAGGGACAATGGCTTGATTCAGGGCTTTGCTGGGAGGTTGATGACTCAGGGAACTCGATTAATTCAAATCAATTAGATTTTTTAATGCCACAATGTTTAATATTCACTCAGAAAAGTAATAACATTTCTTTTCCAAACAATGTGCAAAAATGATGTATCATTCATGTGTGTAACACAAACTGTTAGAGTACCACTTCAAAATATAACGCCAGAGGTCAGGGGTTTGATCAAATTACAAACTAATGCACATGTTGACCATATTGACATACAGCTAAACCTAAATGTGAACGCTTCAGTGTCCTGCCAGCAGGGTGCATGCTTGTCCACAAAGGACCTAGAGCAGGGGTGGGGAACGTTGATCCTGGAGGGCCGGTGTCCCTGCAGAGTTTAGCTCCAACCCTAATCAAACACACCTGAAGCAGCTAATCAAGCTCTTCAGGATGCAGTTAGGTATTTTCCCAGGGTTTTTCAGGGTTGGCGGTGAGTGGCCATCCAGGATCAATGTTCCCCACCCCTGACCAAGAGAACGTCACACAAAAACGCGCTCGGAAAGGTCACAGAACGTGTGTGTGGCGTCCTTAATAAAATGGCAGAAGTACAAAAATGGAACCCAAACCTAATTTTGAAAGATTGCTCAATCTGCAAATTGTATATGTTGCACCATGGGCACAGCGTCTGCGTCTCTCATGGTGGAATATGAATAACCCTGCAGCTCTAAGAAATGGCTTTAGGACTTACGGACACAGCAAGGAGATTAATTTCACCCTTCCGGAGGGGGATACAAAATGTGTGCCCCCCCTCTGAGGGAAATGAAGGAGAAGAGGAAGAATATGAGAGTCATGGGTTGTCTTTCTGATGTAAAAGCTGTCACCTGTCTGGCTCAAGTCTCCTTCCTCTCCTCCATCTGCCCTTCCTTTCACTGGCTTATTCTCCTCAAGTCCTTTCGGTCTTAACTGATCTCAATATTCTCTTTAAGACTCGTGCAAAAAACGGATGTCCAACAAAAGTTATGATAAACCTGTTCATGTTTCCTCACCTATATCGAAGGTTGAGGTCAGTAAAATTAATATTTTTATTCAGCAAGGTTCATCAAATGTGACAGTAAAGATATGTATAATGTTATAAAAGATTTATTTTTCAAATAAATGCTGTTCATCAATGAATAGACATTAAAATTGTTTTCACCACTGATAATAATAAATGTTTCTTGAGCATCAAATCAGAATATTAGAATGATTTCTGAAGGATCACGTGACACTCAAGACTGGATTTTAAAATATAGTAAAACAGAAAACAGTTATTTTAAATAATAACAATAATAATATTTCACAATATATTTTGATCAAATAAATACAGCCATGCCGAGAACAAGGGACTTCTTTCAAAATATGACCGTAGTTATAATATCTTAATGACCTCAAACATTTGATCTGTGTTTTTAAGTGCTGAATTGCTAAAACATCTTAAAGACAGATGGTTTTTCTGTTTCTGCTGAATTAGCATCATTCACCTGCTTGCCCTAGTTCTGTAGTCTAAACTATTTCATTTCTCCTCCATGACTTTCATGAGTCTATCACTTCCTCTCTCATAATGTTTCATTCTGTCCTTCAAACCGTTTCACTTAATAATATCATCAGTTCAGAACAATTCAACCCAGCAGACATGAGGATCATTTCACAGCACACACACAACACGTCAGAAACACCTGAAACCTGGGAAGAAGAAAAACCCCTAGGATTGCAGACACCCAAAGCAGATGAATCTGTAATTTCACCCATTTATAATGAATCTAAATCTGTAACAGGGCTCCATTCGTCCCACAGGTCGCTCTTTTGTGACTAACTTTCTCAGTTGGATTGAGACAACATGGGATTAATCAATGCATGCTGATGAACTTTGAAAGTGGTTAACATTCAACTCATTCTTTTTCATCAGTAGTAGTATTTCTGATTTGAATTTTGTGAATGTGAGTTCCTCTTTTGCAATGTTTTAAACTGGGCTTCGTTCGGATGCTTTCACTTTCCAATTTGGGATCTTGTTGTCACGTTTTACAAGAAAAGATAATTGTCTGTTTTACATCTACACACCTTTCTCTTTTTAAGACTAAAACAAAGGATGGATTCATTGTTATTCTTAAAGCTTATTAGCTTATAATAATATTTTCTCATTTGAAATGTACAGGTAGGTTTTCGTGGGAAACTCAAGCATGGCACTGCGTCATTACGTCACGTCTGTAAACATATAGAAGTTTCCCGGCTGGTTGGCTATAGCGTGTGAGGATCCTGCAGGTGACCGATCTATTATGCGCAGTAAATTCCCCAGAGTTAAATCAACACCGCTTGCTGTACATATGAGAACTGGTAACTGGATCCCATATGTACACCGAGCAGTGTTGATTTAACTCTGGGGAATTTACTGTGTAGCCTTTTCTCACAGCAGCTGGAATAATTAAACGTATCAATCTGATGGTGGATTGTGATCCAGAAAGGATTATGTGCTTATGAAACACATGTGAGTGAAATTAAATTATATTTCAGTTTCAAACGTGCTTCTGATTGCAGATAGCCTGGGATTACACACGATTTGTATTTTAAAGAAAACCAGTTCGAAGGGAACATAGTTCGATTTTTGAATTAAAATAATGTATTAATATGAAATTCAAATGGCATGACAATTAGATTAGACCGTACAGAAATTAAAATCTATACGCTAATACACACTATACTCATGGTCACGCAATGCTGATGTTGTTAACATGAATAATTTGAGAATAAAGTATATCAATAATAATAATTTGCACAGTTTAATGTGGTATGAGCTAACTGATCTTTAGATTAATCATTTTATATTAATTTATGGCGATTTATGGTAATGCTATTTTCCTCATTTGGTCAGAACAAACGTGGCAGACTTCTTACTTGTTCCAATGGAAATATATAGTGAAAATTATTTGGGTCATATATTCATATATTGGGTCATATTTATTTTCATTTGAAAACCATCTGTCGTTTCCTCAATATTCGCATCATTTTTCCCGCGCGCACCTTCGTGCTCCTGCTGATGCAGCAAGTATAAACCAGGCTCTACACTCGAAGCGCTGCGCAGTTCAAACGAAAAGCGAGGTTTCGTTATCCTTTCAGTTTCGTTTGCCGTCTGATGTTTCTCATATGCAACAGAAATGTCAGCGCTTATAAATTGAACATTGCGGTGGTCGCGCCAGTGCGACAGTACACAAAATGTAGTCCCACAGGCAGAAAATGGTCACAAAGTCTGGAGCCCTGAGAAAGTTTTCTTTTTCTTAACATGAATTAGAATAAAAATAATTTCCTAAGACTATTATTGTGTTGACTTACACTAAATGCTTTAGGACTTAGTTAACATTCATGCATATGGAAATGCATACAGTTTAGCCCAGATTGGACAATCATAAAATCAAAGACAGTTGGGTTTTGGGTGGTTTTATATATTTGATAATCATCCTGCTATGTTACTGGTATAAATTGTTTTGTTGAAGGTAAACTAGCATCGCTAAGTAAACATATATTACCAGCATGAAAGTACCAAAAACTATTTTGCAGAATAAAAATAAATTAATAAATTATAATTTGTATTTAAATTAAAAAGAGTATATGCATATTAAATGGTTAATCAATAATGCATGCATAATTGTTTATTAAACTACGTACTACATAATGAATTTAAAACTCAGATGATGATTATTATTATTATTATTATTATTATTATTATTATTCAGACACTGATGTGACAAAAGTTGCCCAGTGTTAGTATTGATCAATGATCAGGTCTTTTTCAGTACAGCAGAACAACAAATCATTTAATAATTTGTTCATTAAATGTAAGTAATTTAAGTATAAACATTTAAATATACTTTAAACATGAACTGAATATAAAGCACATTTTTCGCATTTGTATATTATTAATACATATTAATATAAATATAAAAAATACATATTTTGAGTTGGCACCTGTCTACAATTTTTACAGAATAATTAATAAATTCAAATAATTTATAGTTAAATTAAATTATTTCAATAATCGATCGTGTATATTATTAATATTGATAATAATAAACTGCTACCTAATAATGAATTTAACACTTGGCTTATTATTATTATTTCTAATTATTAGCATTACTCCATAACAAGACAAAAATTTGCCCATTTAACCAAATTCACCCTAGTTTTAAAGAAAACAATTGTCCATGACTGTAGTATTGATCCATAATCAGGTCTATCGTCAAACTTCATGCTGAACCTCAAACAGGAAAAACTTCAGAGAAATGACCAGCAGACAGAAGAAAAGCACAGCAGTCTTCACAGCACACGATCTCTTACCCACTGAGTACACCCAGCACGAGATTCAACACAAAAAACGAGCCCAGAATGATCAGACTAACAAAGTAGATCCACGGCGTCCCAAAGCCGATGGCGTCATTCACCTACAGGGGCCCAAACAGGACGGTTAACACAGAGAGAGGCTACATTTAGCTGTGAGAAACTCCAGTCTCGAGAGAGAGAGAGAGAGAGAGAGAGAGAGAGAAACTGGAGATCAGGGAAAAGAGGAGCTGCTCACCCGCTCAACACACCCAGAACCAGGTTCAAGACGAAGAAAGAGCCGAAGATGACCAAGCTCACAAAGTACAACCAGGGCAGCTCCAACCCCATAGCATCATTCATCTGAGAGAGGACAGGAATGAGGAAGAGGAAACCAGGAGGAGAGAAAGAGAGAGACGGATGAAAGATTAAGTATGAAACAGAAACTGTAAGAAGAATGTTAAAAATAGGTCTCGAGAAGACGTTCTGCTCAAAATCAAACAGGATTTCAGTTTTAACACATTTCAATGTTTTGAATAAATACCAGAAGACTTCACAAGTATAACTTCTAATAAAAAATTTGAGTGTAGGATGAAGTCGATATAAAGGAGAAGTCCCACACACTGGCCATAAGTTTGCAAAAAGAATAGTACTGAACATGTTATGCTTCAAAGACCTTATAAATAAATGTATTCAAATAAATAAATGTATATATAAACCTTTATCAGGCATTTTCTTTAAATAAATAAATAAACCTGTATCAGGCATTTTCTTTAAATAAATACATTTATTTATAAACCTTTGTAAAGCATTTTCTTTAAGAAAATTTTTAATTAACAAGAACATTTATATACATATATAAATACATAGATACACACACACACATACATTTGTATTAAAACATACATTTTATTTAGTATAAATTGTATTCTTTAATAAATAAATATTAAGTAAATAATTTAATAAATTAAGAAGGAAATATTTAATCAATAAACGTTTTCCTATCTATCTAAATTAAATCAATAAAAACTTTTTCAGGAGGCAAGTTACACTGCTGCATTAAGCATATTTTCATATTACATTTGTGCATATGAAATAAGCAATTACTATGAATTTTGGGGTGATTCGCAGGAAATCTATGGTGAAATCTAAAGTTAATGCTGCTGTAAATGAACAGTGTGCTGTGATGAAATGGAAGAACAATATCCCAGCGGATGATGTGAAAGGTGGGTGGATCTCATCAGAGCACACTGGTCAGTCACAGACCCTTGAGTTCCTGCTTCAGTTTGAGCTTCTCACACTCTCCTCAAAGCAGTAATGATGACTGTACGAGCCCTCCATCCTCTCTACACAAACATCATTATACAGTACACCAACAAGACGAAGTCCTAGTTAGGATGCGAGAGGAAGTAGCAAGCTAATACTAACCCAGTAGAGCACATCCGTCCAGCCCTCCATGGTGATGCACTGGAACACGGTAAGCATGGCAAACAAGAAGTTGTCGAAGTTCGTGATACCTCCGTTGGGGCCGTGCCAGCCCTCCTTACACACGGTGCCGTTAATGGGACATGTGCGGCCATGACCGTTAACGGCACACGGCGCAGGTTCATCCTCTGCTATTAGATCTGTAGAAAGAGGAGAGAATGTCAAACCTAAAGACACATAATGGATATAAACCCAAGTTAAAAATATACTAAAATGTATTTGAAATACATTTATTTCATGCAAAGTATACTACAAATACATATTTATGTACTTAATAAAAATACCCTGCATTGGTACTTTTAGTATACTTAACTAGTATACTTAAAGTATAAAGTATATAAATAAAGTATATGCATTTTAATTGTGCGGAAGTAGTACTGAAGTCCAACTATATACTGAATACTGAAGTATATTTAATTGTGCTAATGAAGAACTATTGCAAGTATACTTTATAGGCACATTTTAAAGGGTTCCACCCCAAAATGAAAATGTTGTCATTAATCACTTACCCCATGTCGATCCAAACCTGTAAAAGATTTGTTCGTCTTCGGAACACAATTTAAGATATTTTGGATGAAAACCGGGAGGCTTGTGACTTTCCCATTGACTGCATAGTACGATGACGATGCTTTTCATACTTTTATGGACCTTTACAGTTCAATTGACTATGCAGTCAATGGGACAACATTGACAACATTTTCATTTTGGGGTGGAGTAACCCTTTAAATATCTTGCATATAAACTCTGTTATTATTCAAAGGTCATACAATCCTCATCAATACTGACATTAAAACACATTTTAGGCTTAATATTAGGACATTTGCATTGTGCACAAATAGTACTCAAAATAAAGTTAAATAAAAAAATTATATCAGTAAGTTTCGAGCAATCTGAGAGTAAGTATGTTAATAAATTTGAACTAGGGCTGGGCAATAAACTGAACACGATAATTATCATGATATAATTTTCCTCGATAAAACGATATAAAGAGTTCGATAAAAGCTCGATATAATACACTCGGATCAAAGTACAAACTGCCACGCAGCGCGCGCTCACGAGAGCAGATGCGTTTACTCGGTCACGCGACACTAAAGCAGGGCTGTGAGATCCAGTGTGAAGCTCAACTCAGCAAAGAACACAAATGACTGTCAGATGAAAGCACTGACAAACACTGAGTGCAACGAGACAGTCAGAAGGCTTTTCAATTTACAGGTCTCCATCATTTACCATGGATTTACTGTAGTAACACCAACTGCACTATGGGATTGTGTCAGAAATGGGGGTATTTGTATCAAATATTATATTATTAATATAGACACAAATTAAATGCATTAAAGGAGTAATGTATATATATATATATATATATATATATATATATGTATCTATTTGTGTAAATTGACAGATATGTAACCTTTTTACAAATATTTATGCTAATCTAGCATCACAGCAATATTCTGCTATGATGTGATGAACTGGAAGAAAGCATCTTTAGATTAAACTCCATAAAATATTTTTTTTTATACACAAATCTTTCAAAACACTGGGATCGGTAAGTTTGATTAAGATTAAATGAATACCTTTATTCAGCAAGGAGGACAAATTATATTGATCAAAAGTGACAATAAATATTTTTTATAATATAAAATAAGCAGAATAACTGTTTTCAAAATTGGTAATAATAAGAAATATTGCTTGAGCAGCAAATCAGCATTTTGGAATGATTTCTGAAGGATCATGTGACTCTGAAGACTGTAGTGAGTAATGATGCGGAGAATTCAGCTTTGCGTCACAGGAATAAATTCAATTTTAAATATATTAAAATATCAAACAGATACACTAAAAATATTGAAAAATTTGACTGTTTATACTGCATTTTTAAATGCAGCATTTGTGAGCAAAAGAGACTTCTTTCAAAAACATTTTTCAATCTTACCGACTCTGAACATGTGTACAGTAGTGTATCAGCATTTATGTTGCCATAGAGGTCAAACACACCTGTCACTTGAAAATAACAGGTAGCGTGCATTTTTCCAATGAAAAGCTCCAAACCGATGATGGCGTAGATGATGATGACGAACAGAACCAGCAGGGCGATGTGGAGGAGAGGAACCATGGCTTTAATGATGGAGTTCAGCACCACCTGCAAACCTAGGGATATGCAAAACTACATAAAAATGCATGTACACGCACACAAACTGACACTTATTCACATCGACAGAGTGTTCGCTTGGGTGCATTTAAGTCCAAACTTTCACATCTAACTCAGAGTGCATACGCACAGACACACACTAGTATCTTTAGGGCATTGAGTTTGACAGCTTGTTCTCAGAGAACGTTCCTGAGGGGATGCAGTAAGGAATGCTGCGCTTTTCCTGCCATATGGCCACATCATGCGCCATCATCTCTCACCCAACATCCACCCCTCAGCGGGGGTCCGCTGTCAAAGTGCCTCATGATTAGTGTTGTGCAAAACTACTGTACATATTTCTAGAAAACTAATAGTCGTGGGCTGTCTGAACGACTAGTCGACTAATCAGTCTTAATTAGAAGAACTGAATATGTAATCCGCTTCTCCTGACCTTTATAGAATTTATTTTTTCCCAACAAAATGTTTTTTTTACCTTGCTAAACCTATATCACTAAATCTGTATCCCTAATTTATTTTTATTAACTAAAACCATAAAAACTGTTTTGTTACTTGAAATAAAATACATGTGAACTAAAATAAATAACTGTAAATCCAGTGGGATATTTCTATGCACAAGAAATCTGACAAAGGCCAGTTTCTCTTTTTGTTAAGTTTAACTAAAAGTAATAGTAAAAATATGAATTATTAAAAACTTAATAAAAATGACATACATAAATGATGAAAGCAAACAACACAAATGACTAAAACTAAAGTAAAAACAAAAATCAGCTAAATCAGTTAATTTAAAAAAATGTTTTTATCAATGATACTAAAATAACAATGTCACAATATTAGTGAAATTACAGTATATATACTGTAAAAAGTGGTAACAGTTGTAGGTTGCCACTGTAATTTCTGTATATTGGTAGTTTCAGTGAAGTTAAATAATATTTTTGACTTCTAGAAAACCAGTTAAATTAAATACATTTTCAGTGTACTCCTTATAATTGAAGACTGTAACAAATAGGGACTACCATTATGTATTATTAGTAACAGCTAATGACAAAGTAACTCACTGGGCACTCCTGAGACCAGGCGAAGCGGTCGCAGCACTCGAAAGGCTCGGAGGGCTTTGACATCGAATCCTCCTGATTTCCCTGCATGGCCGTGAGCGGCCGGGAGGCTTCCAACAGCTTCCTTCTCCCCATCTTTGGTCAGAATTTCCAAGACAACACTAAACAATCTGGAGAGAACAAATAACAATGAGCCAGACAAATAACTCGTTCATACCACAAAACATCAAAAAATATAAAGAAAGAAAAATATACGGTTTGGTCTCTTTACCTACACATTTCAATAAATGTATTTACTGATTGTTTCTGTCTTACAAACCTCAAGCAAACCAAACGCTTTGTTTTTGACTGATTCAAATGTAGATCAAATTAAAAGATTTCAGGCTACGTTTACACAAGTGCATTTTCTTTTAAAATGCATTAATTTCACTATGGTTACACCTGCTGTATATACTGTTTATAGAGGCTCGTATACAATCCCAGACAGGATTGTCTCGAGGCACAGATCTGGGGAAGGGTATAGAAAAAATTCTGCTGCATTGAAGGTGCACAGAAGCATTTAGTCTCTGTTACCCTTAATTTAACCTTCTAGGACTCTTCCTAGAACTGGCCTCCAGGCCAAACTGAGCAATCGATGGAGAAGGGCTTTGGTTAGTGTGGTACCTGATGGTCACTCTAACTGAGCTCCATGATCATATGTGGAGAAATCTACAGAAGGACAAACATCACTGCAACACTCCATTGACCTGTGCTTTATGCTGGTGTGGCCAAACTCAATCCTCTCCTCAGTGAAGAATGAAAACACACTTGGAATTTGCACACAAAAAAAGCATTAAAAGATCCCTCAAACTCTGAGAAACAAGATTCTCAGGTCTGATGAACCTCAATTCTAAGCATCATGTTTGAAGGAAACCAGGCATGCTCATCACCTGCAGAGTACCATCCCAAAAGTAAAGTGCGCTGGTAGCAGCCTCATGCTGTGGGGCTGTTTTTCAGTGGCAGGGACTGAGGGACTCATAAGAGTAAAATAAAAGCTCAATGCACCAAAATATAAAGATAGCCTTAATGAAAACCTAGTCCAGAGCATTCAGAACCTCAGACAGGGCATAAGGTTTGCCGTTCGACAGGACATTGACCCTAAGCACACAGCAAGAGTGGCTTAAAGACAACTATGTGGATGTCCTTGAGTGGCCCAGCCACAGCCTGGGATTAAACCCAATCAAATAATTGAAATCTGAAAATGTGCATCTGCCCCATCCAACATGACAGCGCTTGAGAGGTGAAGAGGCAGCAAGGATGGATGGCAGAGAATTGCCAGATGATGATTAGTGATACCGATATACATTTTTTATAACCGATAACCGATATGCAGAACCGATATTTATTTACTGTTAACTGTTATTAAATTACTCTAATGATGATGATCAAAGCTTGTCGCATCATACCCAAAAAGACTTGAGGCAGTAATTTGTGCCAAAGGTGCTTCAATTCATTCAAAATAAGTTTTCAAATCATAGTTTGTTTCAGTAATTTGTATGTGCTTTTGTCATTTTATTAGTTAAAAGAAAATATTTGAACAGTTTTGGAACTTCAACTACTTTTGTTTGTTTGATTTTTCCTCCAGTTCCTCCAGGGCAACATTTCAAATTTTTGTATATGCTTTTTTTTTATTAGATTTTTTTATTAAGTTTATGGTTAAGTTCATATATTATTGCAACTTTAATACTTTTAATTAACATCAATACCTGTTGTGTGTGTAGGCAATAACATATTAGGGCTGGTTTCACAGAAAAGGCTTAGACCAAGCCAGGATTAGGTCATAGTTCAGTTAGGATATTTAAATCATTTTTTAAAATGTGCCTTATAAAAAAATTACTGGTGTGCATCTTGAGACAAAACAAAGACACTAATATAGTTTACGTTTCTTTCATTTTAGTCTTGGACTAGGCTTAAGCCTTCTCTGTGAAACTGGGGGTTAGTATATAAAATCTCACAAAGTATATACAGTATATAATCTTTATTATTCATTGTTTTCAAATGAGTATTTAAAAAAACTGAGTTACAATAACTAATACAAAAAAACGTTACCTGCTTTGAAAATGATACAAAAACTGCTTTCAAATATAGCAAGATAATAGCCAAAATATCAAACCATCTTTGGATTATAACATAGATAAACCACTTTCAGCATCACATGTCTGCATGACCTTTTCTGTATTTGCCAAAACATAAACAGCAAGACATTCAATCTGAACAACATCAGGCGGCATCATCTGCTGTGTACACATGATAAAAAAGCAGCATGCGATGACCTGAACTGACCATGGTGCACATCTGAATAATGATGTTTTACAGGACCTCAACAACAGCATATAAAACACTAATTTGAATGCATCTATCTGAGTATCGCCTATGAATCACCTATCTGTGAGCATTCTTGGTTAATCTTCATCTACAGAGCGGCTGCTGCGCGGAGCTAAATCAAGAGTGACAGCCCCGTGAACAGAGAGACGTGTAGGTGAAGAGAGAGAGGGAGACAGCTCTTCTGCATGAGGCGAACTGATCGAAATGTGACCTAGCTGCCCAGTGGACTGTGCGTGTATGAGTGAGATAGAGACGCTGATGAGGAAGAAGAGGAGAGTGTACACAGTTTGAAGTGATCTACAGAGAAGCCAAACGGACAGTGGGCTAAAAAAACATCAGCGGTGAGAGATACAGATAGAATTTGAATTTTGACTGATTATTACAATCAGTTAAACGGTTTCAAAAGTAATTTATTATATCTTTTTCAGTAGGCCTAATTTATCAAAATACATTAAAAGGTTTGCTGCATGGTTAAAAGATGCTACGAGTATAAATTTTTTTTATTTTTAGAGAAAAACAAAACAAGTCACATATAAGTCGCATTGTATTATTTATTTTAGCAATACGCCTAATACCAACGCAAAATGTTTATAAACATTATAATAAACACTGTAAACATAGCTAGGCTATTTTATTTCCTCTCACTCCACAACAAATCCTTTCAATTTAACAGTTTTTAGAAACAAACAAGAATTAGAAATGTAAGAAGCTATAGCTTATAAACGACAAACCAAAACAAATTAATTTAGGCTAAAACGAAACTGAAACCAAAGTTGGGTCTCTCATTCGACAAAATCTAATATTTCCATATTCGCAATTTATTTGAATGCCAAATATGATTTATTATGTAGCTACTTCATTGGCATTCCAATATATCCACATAAAACAAAATGTTTTGGATAACATCCGGTACGGTGATACCGCTTAAAAATTTTACTACATATTTAAACTGAGCAGTGTGTTTTTTTCCATATGTTTGACTGACTGTATTTTATTATGATAATGAACAGGCTGCATTATTTTCAAGGTAGCAAACTTAAATCTGTGCGCGCATGTGGCGCCAGTGCAATCACTTGTATTTTTTTACTTCTAACAGTGGAAGCAACTACTCCTTCTTTTAGTCTTAAAGATAATCAGAATTGTAAAAGGTTTGCTTTTATTTGTGTACATTCACAACACAAACAAATCTTTGTGCTTTTGTAAAATAGGCCTATAGAAAAATAGGATGCAGCTGTCTGCCGTTTCCTTTTGCGCTGCACACAAATTGGAGGAACTGGTATTTGGTGTAACAGAATATGTTGACATGCTTTAATGTTCAAAAAACACATACTTTTTCAAATACTGTACAGAATACTGTACATTATTGTAGTTCCTCTATCCCCCCCTTCTCTAAAACTCGTCATTTTCTACAAAGCCCCTACTTCCAACAAGTGCAGTCTGCTCTGATTGGCCAACTGACCCAGTGCATTGTGATTGGCCGAGCACCACAAGCATGCTTTGAAAATGCAACGCCCCTTTCCATAATTGCGAGCTTCAAAAATCCACATTTGAGCAGTCAGTAGCAAATACCTGAACTGCTAACAACGCATACTTACAGTCGCGGATTCAGAAGCGCCAGATTGTCACAGCAAAGTAGGAATTTACCGTTTTTTTTTTTGGGAAATAGTCTTTGTGCATCTGAAATAGCCATGTACTCTACTAGGTTCACGAAACTGTCTTACATAAAATAGGTTGCACAAATTCAAACATTTGGGTTGTGCTGTTCTGTTGTAAACAAATCTTAACCAATGATCCCTAATTGCATCTATTTTCAGAAGGTCAAATAAAGTGCTTTTTCTTTGCATAGCCACAGCTGCATCAACACTATTGCGGATACTAAAACCACGCCTTCTTTATGTGCATGAATATTTGGGCGGCATTACACAAATATTTCCACATTGTAATGTAGACATGTAGGGGAAGTCTTTAACTGAGCCATTTTAGGGGGGAGTGGACGAGTCTTAACTTTTATAAAGAATATCTCTTTGGGTTTGAGACTTTAGTCAGGGATCTTATCTATGCATGAACAGCTTGTAACACTGTTCGTGTTTGAATTCGCATCATATGACCCCTTTAATGCCCGGAAAACAAATGTTATAGTAGCCTATTTTTAACGGGTCACAGACACTTCATTTAATTTGATTCAAATTTAAAATTATCTTGTCGGTTAACTGTTAACTCTTTTCTATTTGAATAGATTTTACTTAAATTAAATTAAATTTATTCCTGTGATGCAAAGCAGAATTTTCAGCATCATTACTCCAGTCTTCAGTGTCACATGATCCTTCAGAAATCATTCTAATATGCTGATTTGCTTAAGAAACATTTCTGTAACTCAGATATTTTCTAGTAAATGAAAAAGTAATGCGTTACTTTACTAGTTACTTGTAAAAAGTAATATTATTACGTAACTCGCGTTACGTTAACACTGGTAAGAACAGCATTTATTTGAAATATAAATGTTTAGTTAGATTATAAACATGGCCTTGAAAAATAAAGCAATTATATAAAAAAATACAACAATAATAATAATAATAATATAGTAATGTACTGCCTAAAACTATAAAACGACTGTAAAATTGATGAACAACTTTAAAGCTCAAATACCAACATTTTAAAAGAATTAATGTCAGTGTATTTATAAAATTAAATGCCTCATAATTCTAGTTTGAAATCCTTAAAAAAATGGACTAATTAACTTTCAACGAGTGCCTCTTCATAACCTTGATTTTGGCTGTTTTTTTTTAAAGTGCCCCTATTATGGGTAATGAAAGGTTCATATTTTGGTTTTGGGAGTCCCCAACAACAGGTTAACATGCATGCAATGTAAAAAAAAAACGTTAATTTTCTTATAATATGCATTTATTTTTACCTTATTTGCTCAACGACTCCCAAATGATTCACTCAACGATACATTTTTCCAAACCCCTTCTTTGCATGACGCTATCTGCTGTGATTGGTCTGATTTCATTTAAAGCAGTGTTTGTGAGCTTTTAACGCTCCAAAAGCTGCACCTAGTGATAAAGAATGAATTAGCATTTTCATTCAGACCAATGGGAAAAGACCAACAAGTGGGCGGGCAATATGCTAATGTTTAATGTTGAGGTCAACATGAAACGGTTTGGGGTTCATTTTAAAAACGACTCGTTTCAATGATTCTGAGTCAACTCTCTGTTTTGAGAGACACTTTATAAACGGTGCACTTTCAGATTCAAAACTTTGCGGGATGTTTTCATTCACTTAGAGCTGTGATACACTGCAGGAAAGTTAAAATAGGGGCACTTTAAAATTAAGGATGATTCTAAATATTTATGTATTTATTTGTTTGTTTGTACTAATCAAAATTAAGCTACAGATGCTGTTGTTCACGCTTTTAACTTCTCATGAACACAGAATATTCCTTTAATTATCATTTGAATGTAAATGTGATCTCACTCCTCATGCAAATTAGATTGAATGAATATCAAGTTCTATATCATTCTCAAATGGCACATTCCCAATAACCCCTGTAAATGTATAGACGTTATTAAATCAAATGCTCAATGTCGTATGATAGTGTCACTTTTGAACGAAACACTGTAAAAACAAATGTACTGTAAAAATACAGTAAATAGCAGAACAATTATGGAGTACGTTTTACAAAAAAATACTATTACAAACTTCATAATTCTAAATTTCATGTTTAATTGAATGTGTTACTTACTATTTATTCTTAATTAATTGTGAAATTTACTAGCAGTTTCTGAGTGAAAATGGTTTCATCACCAATTTCCAGTGTAGTGTTGCTCCATTTGAATAAACATATCAATATTTTATCTGATAATATTAATTGACTACATAATTCGATGCAAACCATTTGACAATATACTATATGTAAAATTAAAAAAATTACCAAATATAATTTGGGGGAAAAATGAAAAAGGTGTTTCTTTTGGCCAATGAAACTTTGAAGAAAGACATATTTTCAAAATTTAAGAAGTGTCAAAAATTATTAAAGCAAATGCTCAATGTAATCACCCAGAGAACCCTTTATTTTCTGTATAGAGACACAGTTGTGTGAAAGCATGAGATCCTGATGGTGCAGTTACCCTGCGTTTGCTTACACACTGCTTATGCATGCGCAATGAAACAGCCCTGAGGCACGGACAAAAGAGGAGCAGCTTTTTCTCTTCTACATTTTATCTCTGGGCCTCTGCATCTTTTTAGGCTGATACAGTAGAAAGTGACAAGAAATTAAAGCCGCGAATGCTGGCAAAAGGACACAGGAAGTAGAGAGTAGGTCTGCAAGCATGGTTTTTGAATATATTTCATCTGAGAATAAAGAGTGAGTAATACAGTCCATGATGAACTGAACTCTAATCTAAAATCAGGAAATGCTCCACAGAGGCTGGTATAATGAGACAGTATAGAGCAAGACAGCAGCTCAGGTCTTTTCTGGGTCATATAGCCGCATGAGGAGCATGTGCGTGCGTACGTGTGTGTGTGTGTGTGTGTGTGTGTGTTGGGAGTTGAGGAGAAGGTGAAGAGCTAGAAAGGAGGAAAATATGTGAAAGTGACATTCTAGAAGATGCTGAGATAGAGAAGGAAACAGAAAATACCTTATCCTTCTAAATGCCTTTCTTACATATATATATATATATATATACTGTTGTTCAGACGTTTGTGACCAGTAATGTCTTTTTCATAAAACAAATCAATTAAAATCCATAAAAGCTTGCACTATTAATATTAAACAGAAAAAAATATGTGTTTCTATTTTTTTGAACCGCTGTATATAGACTATTATTCAAAAGTTTGGGGTCAATATGATTTTTATTTTTACTTTTAGCACTCAAGGAGGCAAACAATTAATCAATTAATAAAAAAAAACTTGTTACAAAGAGTTTATTTTAAATATAAATATCTAATCATCAAAGAATACTGAATAAAATATCACAGTTTCCAGAAAAATCAATACTGATAATCATAAGAAATGTTTCTTGAGCAGCAAATCAACATATTATAATGATTTCTGAAGTATCATGTGACTCTGAAGACTATAATGATGCTAAAAATTCAGCTTTGCGTCACAGGAATAAATTACATTTTAAAATATATACCGTTTTTGAATATACATAATATATATATATATTTAAATTATTTGAAATTGTAATAATATTACAATATTTTCATTAAATAAATGCATCCCTGGTGAGAACCATAGTTAACTGTAGATTTTTTGAACCCTTGCGTACATATATAAATATATATGCATTTTGAATATCAATAAATGTATAATTTATTTAATTTATGCATTATTATTGAAATGCATCTATATTTAATTTGCTATTGTTACTTTACTGATGATTTTACCAGATGCTTTAGAAATATAAATTGTAGGCAGAGGTTAAGGGGGGGGTTAAGGAGAAAAATGAAAAAGATGTGCTGTTTGTAATCAAGGTGATGTGCAAAATCTCCGAGTTAACTGAACAGAAGCTACGCTTTGGAATATAAGCAGATGAAACATACCCTATGACGACAATGACGAAATCCAGCATGTTCCATCCGTTTCGGACATACGCGTTCTGATGCATCACCAAGCCGTACGCTATGATCTTCAGGAAGGTTTCGATAGTGAAAATGATAAGGAAGGCATATTCGACTGTTTCCTGTGGGAGAGAGTAGAGGGAGAGAGAGAAACCAATCAATAAGATGAACAACTGTAGAGAGCGTAGTGTACAATCAATTCAAAGACACATTACAGCTCACTGCCAAAACTATGCAATCCTCCGTCAAACACATACACACACGAACTTTTGGGGATTTGTTTGATCACACAATAATAACCACAAGACAGCTGCATGACTTTGTGCAGCCAATTCTGTCAGAATAGAGCTTTCCAATCTAGGAGAACAAGTCAGAAGTGACAACAAAATGAATCATTTGAGCGTGAAAACAAGTTATTTAAATGTTAATTAATTTGACAAAATGCTTGCTTTTTTAAGTTTCAAGGGGTCATGAAATAGAAAAATGCCTGACCTGCAGCTATCTCACCTCCGCTCTCTTGCTGTGTCTCGTCAGGATTGTAGCGCGTTCTCAATGTTTTACTGGCAGATCTCCACTGCCGGAAATTACATTGTGTTTAATGCAAAACTAACTCGACTAAATCAAATGATAAAAAAACATCATAACTGTATATTTTCATGCTTTCTCAAGCAAAGCAAATTCTGATAGTCCACTAAAAACATACTTGGTCATAAAAAATGTTGAAGACGTTATTGTCAACATGCCTAAGTGGTAAAAAAAAAAACTGGTACAAAAAAAACTGCTGACAAAACAAATACATTATCACATTTTAATTAATTACAAACATCAGGACAAAAAGGAAACAGTACCTGTTTTCCGTATGTGTCACTTTCAGTTAAAGCTGCCACGGTGTATTGTTAGACACCAAGCCTCAATTATCTTGATCCCATTACTCTATAATACAATAAAAATGATAATAAAAATGTGTTTTTCACATAAAACATTTTTTTATTCACTTTTCTTGATGCTAAATACTTCATAAGCTAGAATCTCCACAGCACATCCAGAAACAGAATATAAATGATCCTATATTTCATCACTCTTTTAAGTCCAAGCATAAACAGATCAATGGCAGCTGAACTTGATATTGAATGTGTTATGAGGGAAAATATCATTCCATGTGATTTGCCTTTTAGTTACTCCGCAACACCTCAACAATAGTGCTACAGTACGTAACTAAAACTGAAAGCATTGTGTTTTTGAAGCACTGAAGCATGCGACTCAGTCGTGGCAGTGGCTAGTGGGTTGTTTTCTGTGCATTGATGGTGTTAGACACAGCCATTTAACTTGTCAAATAGCATATCTTTATACAAACACAGACAGACTCAAGCTTTCTCCTTTATGTGTGTGTGACAGCTGTGCAAAGGTTGCACAATTAAAGAGGTTAGTTGGCGTGCGTGTGTGTGTGTGCGTTTAAGTGTAAGGACATTTGGGAAGCTTTTATACACTGTGGGCCTCGTTTTGCCAACATTTTACAGATGACTGAATGAGCACTTAGCTCCGTGTATCAGAGAAAGAGCCTTTTGTTACTGCGGGAAAAGAGTAACCCGGGCTCACTGATCCTGCTACTACAGACAGAGACAGAGAGAGAGACATATGAGTGACAGCAGCGGAGGGAAGAAGTCACAACACTGAATAGGATATTTACAGGATATCAAAAGAGGCAATCAAAAACAGATGACACAGAAAAACACATAACAGAAAGTTTAACAAACAAATGCACTTGCCACAATTCTACATTTGTAGTACAGTATAACATTTATCTATCCACCTAAAAATCGAATAAGGATAAAAATAACAATACAGATTTAAATAGTAAATTAAATAAATTATGGTTTGAATAAAAAATTAAATCAATTAAAATGAAAATCACCTTTGATAATAGTGAGAATGGCATATAAAAATGTAATAGGATCATGTTTAATATATAATGAGAAGATATATAAAAGATAAGTGTATATAAATGCAAATATATACACTTTTACTTATACAAGGTTTATGATGCAATATAAAATATTTTAGATGCATCATATTAATGAAAATTTGGAGGGAAAAGTGGTGACATCATGAAAATGTTGCAATGGTGCTAAAAATGTACTTTATTTCCGTTATGGAAATATGGCCTGGGCATATTTCTGTGAGATTCAGTGAAAGAACAAGGAAGCACTGATCTGATTCAATTTCATATGATAAATATGGCCACTTAAAATGATGAGCTTTGCTAACAAAACAACCTTTAACTTGTCATAAACAACACTGAAGCAAATTTACATATCAAATAAACAAACAGGAGCCGAAGAGCTTCATTAAGCGATATGCAGTTGAGGACCATGTGATACAGCATTCCCAATCCATTACCCCTCTACTTTATTCATCCATCAGCAGAGTGTGAGAATATAGAGAAAGAGAGAGAGAGAGCAAAACAGAGGCCTGTGGGGCAACCATAAATATCTCTGACTCATCTCTGTTTATTTATGCTCTAAAGACTAACTGTACATGCTCTCACACACACACACACACACACACACACACACACATACACACACACACACACACGCACGCACGCACGCACGCACGCACGCACACACAAACACACACACACACACACACACACAATCATTAGCTAGTTTACTAAAACAAAAACATCTCACAAACACATGCCCTGGTGTTCAACACATGCACATTTCACCTTTAGCATCAAAAGCTCAACATCCCTTTTATGTTAATGAAGTCTGTTTTAATTGTTTGGTTAGTGTTATGGTATATTTTTTGTCTGGATATTTGTTAAGAGCAAAATCAAATCTAAAATATTTTTTCATTAAAAACCAAGCCATTTAGTGATTCGGTTTCACGTTAAAATGCCTTAATGATGGATTTGTTTCCCGCAGCTTTTCACAAGACATTAATTGATGGACTGGAGTTATGTGAATTACTTGAGGATTATTATGATATTTTTATCTGCTGTTCAGACTCTCATTCTGACGGCACCCATTCACTGCAGAAGATCTATTGGTGAGCAAGTGATGCAATACTACATTTCTTTTCTAAAACTATTCCTATGAAGAAATAAACTCATCTAGGCCTACATCTTAGATAGCCTGAGATAAACTAGTCCTTTAACACAAAAACAAACTTAACCTCCTTACAAATATGACTTAGTTTCTTCCATGAAACACAAAATAAGATGTTTTGAGATGTTTGTGAGATGTCTATGCTGCTCTTTTCCACATAATGAAAGTACATAGACGGTAAACAGGGGTTGTCAACCTCTAAAAAGGACGCAAGATCACTATAAAAGTGTTCCATATGACTTTTATGGCCAAGAGCAGCATGAAATATCTTATTTTGTGTTCTGTAGAAGAAAGAAACTATAAATGGTTCTAGGGCTGTCACAACTCCTCAAATCACTTAGAGTCCACGATTATAAAAATTCCTTGATTGCATTTTGCCCGTGGCGATTAACCGGCAAAATACCGACAGTGGTGCATTCCATGGACAAGAACCCATGAAACGCATACCATTTACTAAGGCTGCATGAAATATTCAAACAATTTAAAAAACGTAATAAAGCATAGTGCTATTTTGAATTCATTGTTTGCTCTGGTCTTACTCGTCAAAATATTCAACCAATGAATTACTCAATTACTAAAATAACTGCTACTGACAGGTCTAAATGGGTCATTTTAGGGGAAACTATTTATTTACTTAACTTAAACCTCCTGCAAGTATAATTGACTAATTTGAGATTGGTCCACAATCATAATACAAATCAAACCTATATTACAGTAAAATCAATACGATAGAGTGGAAACACAAAACTAAATTAGTGTATGAGCAATCTTTCAGGAAGAATCCATGAAATCGTCCCAGGTTACGTATGTAACCCTGGTTCCCCGAGGGAACGAGACGCTGCGTCGGAACGCTAGGGGAACGCCATCAGCGATGTCCAGCTCTGAATCATAAGTGTAATCAGTCAAAATTGACAGCCAGACGTCAGGTGCGGGTGACGTCACGACCAGGATGCTTAAAAGCCCGTGATGTGCAGCCGGCGCCAGCTTCCAGGAATGAAGCAAAGCTCTAGTAGGGATGCCGGAAGTATGGCCTGCGACGCAGCGCCGTCGTTCCCGGGGAACCAGGGTTACATACGTAACCTGGGACGTTCTCCGGGAACATCGAGCTGCGCCGGAACGCTTAGGGGAACGAGATGTCCACGCCGCCAGAATTACCAATCCCTGCTCAGTGTGTGGAAAGCCCACTACGGCAAGAGAACAGCAGAGCCAGGAGTGGCTTGCAGATCTAGGTCATAGAATCTGACGAAGGTTAGGGGCGTAGACCACCCAGCAGCGTCACAAATGTCCTGAATAGGGACACCTGCGAAAAAGGCCTTGGAGGCCGCCATACTTCGGGTTGAGTGAGCCTTGACCCCAAAGGCGAGGGGAGATCAGAGGACTCATAGGCAACTATGATGGCATCCACTATCCACCGGCTAAGGGTCTGCTTAGCAGCTGGAAAACCCTTTTTAGGAGGACCGTAGCATACCAGCAGTTGGTCCGATTTTCTCCACAGGGCAGTTCTGTGGACGTATGCGTCCAGTGCTCGCACTGGACACATACAGTTAAGCTTTTCCTGGTTGGGCTCCCTGAAGGAGGAGGACAAAAGGCCTGGAGTACAACGGGCCGTGGTACCGAGGAGGGACCTTAGGGGCGTACCACACGAGGGTACAAAAAGACTTTCGCCAGACCGGGCGTAAAGTCTATAGAGGCCACCGAGAGGGCCTGTAGATCCCCAACTCTCTTCAGCGAAGATATGGCTAAAAGTAGCACCGTCTTCAGCGTAAGAAGACGCTCTGACACCTGCTCGATGGGTTCAAACGGAGGTTTGCAGAGAGCTTCTAGCACCACAGCGAGATCCCAAGGAGGGACCCTGGACCGTACTCTAGGCCTGAGCCTCAGCACACCGCGGAGGAAACGTATGATCAGGGGGTCCTTGCCCACTGATTGTCCACCCATGGGGGCGTGGTAAGACGCTATAGCTGCCACATAAACCCTCAGGGTGGAGTGGGATAACCCTGCGGAGAACCGAGCCTGCAGAAACTCCAGTACTGTACCAATCGGGCAGTTAACTGGGTCGAGCTGGTGGTCTCCACACCAAGAAGTGAAGAGTCTCCACTTGAGGTCATACAGTTTCCTCGTTGAGGGAGCTCTAGATTGGAGAATGGTCTCAACAACCTCGGTTGAGAGACCTGACGCTATGAGTCGCGCCCCCTCAGGGGCCACGCCCACAGCTTCCATAACTCCGGGCGGGGGTGAAAGATCATGCCCTCCGCTTGTGAGAGGAGATCTCTCCTGACTGGAATCTCCCATGGGGAGCCGTCGAGGAGAGAAATCAGGTCCGAGAACCATACTCGGCCCGGCCAGAACGGGGCTACTAGCAACAGCCGGACCTTGTCCCGGCGCACTCTCTCTAGAACTCCCGGGAGCAGAGCGATCGGGGGAAAGGCGTACAGACGAAGCCTCGGCCACGTCTGTACCATAGCATCCAGCCCCAGCGGAGCCGGATGAGTCAGAGAGTACCAGAGGGGACAGTGCGATGTCTGACGAGTCGCAAACAGATCCACCTGTGCCTGGCCAAAACTCTCCAAATCTGCTTCACCACCTCGGGTGAAGCCTCCATTCGGCCTCGGCCCCTGTCTCGACAGGATGTCTGCTCCTATATTGAGATGCCCAGAAATATAGACCGCTCTCAGCGAGAGGAACTTGTCCTGGGACCACACAAGGATCTGGTGCGCCAGCTTGCATAAAGGGGCGACGCAGACCTCCCTGGTGGTTGATATAAGAAACCACAGCTGTGTTGTCGGTGCGTACTAGCACATTGTGATTTCTTAGGTCCGGAAGAAAGTGTTTCAGTGTCGAAACACGGCCAACATCTCCAGGCAGTTGATGTGCCACGTGAGATGGTGACCACTCCACAGACCGCGGGCAGGGTGGCCACTCATGACCGCTCCCCAACCGGTCAGGGATGCATCCGTCGCTAGCGTTACGCGGCGGCAAGGAGCTCCCAGGACCGGGCCCTGAGACAAGAACTGGTTTCCTCCACATGTCCAAGGCACGTAGGCATCGCCGCGTGACCTTGATCATGCGGAATGGGTTTCCCCTCGGGGAGAACCCCTTGGACTTGAGCCACCACTGTAGGGGTCTCATGTACAGCAGGCCAAAAGGTATCACGTTGGACGCTGCTGCCATCAGACCCAACAGTCTTTGAAACTGCTTGACAGTGAGTGACAGGCCTTCTCTGACTCTCCTGACCGTGTTGAGAATCGACTCGATCCGAGCAGGGGACAATCGTGCCTGCATCGTGGTCGAATCCACACCACGCCTAGATAAGTGGTTCTCTGGAATGGAGACAGCACACTTTTCTTTGCATTTAGTCTTAACCCCAACTCTTTCATGTGAGCGAGAACGACATCTCGATGTCGAACCGCCAACTGCTCTGAATGAGCTAAAATCAACCAATCGTCGATGTAGTTGGTATGCGGATGCCCTGGAGTCGCAAAGGAGCCAGTGCGGCATCCACGCGCCGTAAAAGTTCGGGTGAGAGTGTTGGGCGAAGGGAAGAACCCGATATTGGTAAGCTTTGCCCTGAAAGCGAACCTCAGGAACTTCCTGTGACTGGGAAGGATGGATATGTGGAAATAAGCGTCTTTTAGATCTATCGTGACGAACCAGTCCTCGGATCTGATCTGAGACACGACCTGTTTTACAGTAAGCATTCTGAACTTCAGGCAGCTGACTGAGCGGTTCAGTAGCCGCAGATCTAAAATTGGACGTAACCCTCCATCCTTCTTTGGAACAACGGTACCGGCTGTAGAACCCGGACTCTCTGTCGAGAGGAGGGACCACCTCGATGGCCTCCTTCCTCAGAAGAGAGCTGACCTCTTGTTCTAATACCAGAGCCTGCTCGGGATTTGTGCTCGTGAGACACAACCCTTTGAAAGGTGGCGGCGGAGCGCCGAATTGAATACGATAGCCTTTCTCTACAGTCTGCAGGACCCAACGAGATACATTTGGCAGTAGTTTCCACGCTGCTAAATAATCTACTAAGGGAGCCAGTCTCTCGAGACTGGCCTCTGGTGTACTTGGAGCTGCTAGATCGATGCCCTGACACGGAGGACCGGCAGGAAGCCACCGATGTAGCTGCTCGGGAGATCCCTGAAGGCGTGGCGAGGCTCTCAGCTCCGCTACGTTTCCGGGCGGAAAGAACTGAGAAAAGCACTCGCGGGAGACCGCTGCGCCCTGGAACTCTGGCAGGGTTGGCAGGACGATCTCCAGAGGGCGCTGAGGAGAGACGGACACCGTGTAATGCGGTGCACCCCGCTCTTCCCCAGCAGGGGCCGCCCTCAACAGTCCTGCGTAGACGTCAGGACCGCTTCATCGAGGGCTTCCTAGACTGAAGCACGACCCTCAGGTCGGGCCTCGTCTCCGAAAGCCTCGATTTTCTGCTCTGCCTTTGGACCTCCCTATATGAGGAGCTGGTACACGGTTGGGGCTGCTCCCGCCCAGCAGCCCCTAGAGCTACAGAGCGGCGAGGGAGAAACCGCTGAAATGCCGCCGCCTGTTTAGAAGCCTCCTGGAACCTGTCGACGACCGCGTTAACGGCGTCGCCGAACAGCCCAGAAGGCGCAAGCGGGGCATCCATCAAGACGACTCTGTCCTTCTCTTTCATGTCGGACAGAGTCAACCATAAGTGCCTCTCCGCTGCCACCATTGCTGCCATAGACCGCCCAATGGCACGGGCGGTCTCCTTAGTGGCGCGGAGAGCTAAATCAGCGGTTCTCCTCAGTTCTCCTACATCACTTGAACTGATTTGCTCGCCCTCATCTAGCTCTTTCAGCAGGTCTGCTTGATATGCCTGAAGCACAGCCATAGTGTGAAGGCATGCACCTGCCTGACCTGCTGCCGCGTACCCCTTGCCCAACAGCGCTGATGACCCACGCAGCGGCTTGGTGGGCAAGACCGGAGCCTTCAGAGACGATGCCGCACCGGGTGCCAGATAGCTCGCAAGCGTCTGTTCAACCCGGGGCATCGCTCTGTAACCACACTCACTTAACCCCGCCACATTACCATAATAATCAGAGGCGGGGATAAATAGGCGTGAAGAAAAAGGCCTTTTCCACGATCTCGACACCTCAGTGTGAAGATCGGGAAAGAAAGGCAGGCTCCGGCGTAGAGGTAGTGACTTACTATGCAGAAAGCGTTCATCTAGCTTACGCTGCTCTTCAGTCTGATCATCGGCGGGCCAATTAATATTTAACTTGGCAACCGCATGTAACTACCTCTAATAACTCCTCGTATTGTGGTGATAGAGTGGGCGAAAAACCAGTGCTCTCCACATCTTCCTCCTCGGAGGGAGATAGGTGAAACACTGGCCCCGCCCTCTGAGGGGAAGAAACCGCAGTACGGGCTTCCGAACCCAGAGAACGGGCAGTGGATCTGGCAGGTGAGGACAGAGATAGGGGTTTAGCCGTCTCTAATCCCTCTGCCAAATCCAATTGCGAGCCCCACGAGTGCAGCCACCGCTCCGCCTCAGCGGAGGCGGGGCCAGCACC
The DNA here is from genome assembly GCA_027564155.1 of Gymnocypris eckloni scoliostomus. Lineage (NCBI taxonomy): Eukaryota > Metazoa > Chordata > Actinopteri > Cypriniformes > Cyprinidae > Gymnocypris > Gymnocypris eckloni. The sequence goes on from CM050431.1 coordinate 19,805,695, forward strand.
GTGAGGAGCGCTCGCGAAAACTCCCTCCTCGAAGAGAGCTCTCCGGGAGCGAAGCGTGTGAATGGGAAGCCGCTCACAATGCGGGCAGCCGGCTTCCTCAAAAGCCGACTCCGCGTGCTTCGCCCCCAAGCAGACCACGCACAGACTGTGTGTATCCCCGCTCGTGATGAAGCGAGGGCAGGGAGTCACACACCGTCTGTACTGTGAACCACTCTCGCCCCTCTTAGATTTACAGGTTGCCTTCGACATGTCTGTACTAATCTTTCTTTGCCTGCCTTTTTAGAACAAACTTTCTTATTTCCTCACTGGATAATAACAGATCTACAGACAATGACTGACACACACAGAGAGCTTTGCTGAATGACAAAAAGCTGGCGCCGGCTGCACATCACGGGCTTTTAAGCATCCTGGTCGTGACGTCACCCGCACCTGACGTCTGGCTGTCAATTTTGACTGATTACACTTATGATTCAGAGCTGGACATCGCTGATGGCGTTCCCCTAGCGTTCCGACGCAGCTCGATGTTCCCGGAGGGGAACCTGTAAGTGCTTGATAAAATTATTAATAATAAACTGATTCACAAAAAATGTGAGCAGAGAAATGTAATAAATGAATGCTAAATGCTGATCCATCAAGAAGGCTAATCTGATTCGGTTCTTTTTAGTGTTTTGATAATTGGTAAATACAGCATGTCATTTAGCATAACCATTGGTTTGAAATGAAGCACACACACACACACACACACACACACACACACACACACGTGTGCATGTGGTGTATAGCTGCCGTGACATGAGTCAGAGTAACAGAATATAAGGCACATACCAGCAAATACATTGTTCATCTGGCAACAAACAGTCAATAAATCAATAAATATTTTACGAGTGGGATTTTTCCATGTAGATTTCACTATAATGATGCAAGGATGATGTTAAAGGATGTAGTCCAAAAAATACATTACAAAACACACCTCACGTCAACAAGCCGTATGATTTGAGAATTGTGTTACAAGTGAAAAGTGTCATAACATTAATACTTGGGGTTAACGATTTGATCAGAAATCCCAGAAGCAAATTATGTGCAATACCAAGTTTACCAAATTTAGTTTCAATTAGGACTTTGAATGGATTACACATTTTGATAATTCATACTAAATACCTATTGCTCATTAATTATTCAAAATAATTGCATATAACAATATAGGGGCGGGCGATATGCCTGTAGACATGATTAACCAGTAGAAATTGATCAACCGGTGGAGATTTTGCAGATTTTCCGATTATCACGGTTACATGCTTGTGACATTGCTGTGCTACATGGTCACGGAAACTGGTCATTTGCACAAATGATAACTGATAATATTATAGTAAAGGTATAATTTATTGTGAGCTTTTTGTTTTTCTATGCATTTTTTTATTGAATATTAAATAAATCCAATATTCCACCATAAGCTGTAGTTTGCCTTGTTTGCCAAATCATTTAGTCAAAATGCAAATGGGTGTTTTTTCTCTCCCCAATATAATATGTTCATCATAATATGAAGATTAAACTCAAATATAAAAAGGGTCATTAAAACCAAATATTGTGCACTTTTGGCCACCGGTATTGTGTGTGTAATCGAAAAAAGATTTTGTGTAATATTATATAAATATACCATCTATTATTCAATCATTTATTTATTATAATACATAGAATGAATCACTTTAAATAAAGGGGTTGAGACCACTGAGAGCCCTAGTTTTAATACATAAATTTGCATACAAGTTCTTGATGTCATTTGACTAATGATTTCAAGGTTTCAAATCAGTAGAAGTATTGTGACACAGCTACAGCTTGGTATTTCTGAGAGACAGGAAAAATGCATTTCTCTACCTCCTCTACTTCCATCTTTCTTTCTTTCTCTCTCTTGTCTGTATAGATCTGTCAGCCTGCACCAGGAGAGCTGGAGGGAGCGGAGACCACTTCATGGAGTTGCCCCTCTACCTCCTACGGTGTGTGTTTTGTGTGTGTGTGTGTGTGTGTGTGTGTGGGTGGTTGAACAAGAGTGACAAACAACCGTATACTGGCACAGGAAGTACTTTTCTACAGAAAGAAAGGAACTCAAAGAGAAAAGATCCTGATCACAAACACGCTATAGAAATATGATGGTTTTTCAATGACCTTGCAGTGATAAACTCTGAATGCATGATGACAGACAGCTGAATGCAGCATCTATTCCACCTCCTCTCTCTCTCTCTCTCTCAGCCGTGTAATCCTGAACGTCAAACTCGTGCTCAGTAACCCAGCAACAAACCGCATCCCTTCACATCATGCAGTGCCGCTCAGAATCCGGCGGTCTTCGGCGCGCTGTTCCACCCCTAACCACTGAGGGGCAGTGTGTGGGGGCGGCAGCGGAGAGCACAGACACATGAAAATATGACTTAATACTAATGAGGAGATAACTCTCCTGCACCAAAGATCTCCCTCAAAACATCATTATCTTCCATTACACTGCAATTCAACACTCCATCTCGGATTCCATTTAGATATTCATTTATCACACAATGACCTCTGGAGCAAAACTATTTCAAACAATTCCATGTGGCATCTGATTGAACAGAAGGGACTATCGAAGCAGAAACGTTTGAGATAGAGCGTTAAACGGATAGTTCAGTCAAAAACTGTTGTTATTATTTAGACATCCTCATCCTTATCCTCAGGGTCAAATCCATATAACTCTGGCATTCATTGAACGCAACTAAGCAGCTCTTTTCCATACAACAAAAGTTGAAAAAACAGAAACATCATTCAATTTTATTATATGGACAAGAGGTGCTTGGACAGACACAAAATTCAAGTTGGCAAGAGTTTTTAATGTTACAAAGTTTCTTATGTCAACAAGGCTGCATTTATTTAGGGCTCTATGATGCAGAAAACCTGTGTTATCCTGTGTTTCCCCGAGCTCAGAAGAGTTCCACCAGCGCTGAACTCTGAAATCTGCCTTCCTTCCTCCGAATCCAACTCCAAGATCTGTTCCAGTCCTCAGCCCAGAAACAGCGGGTCACTCCTCTCTCAAGCCTGCCGGCCGCTCCAGCGCACGTCCCCGAACTTGTCGAGTTTGAGCTCATGCCTGAGTTATCATGCCTGAGCCCCCCTTTGTCTCCGCTGGTCCCATTCATCCCTCCTTCGTCTCTGCTGATCCCGTCCAACCCTCCTTCGTCTCCTGAGGCTCCGCTGGTCCCAGCCAGCTCTGCTCCTCCAGAGCTCACTCCGGAACCCATCCTGGCCTGTAGGCCCATTTCCCCCAAGAAAAGCGGAGCAACCTGGACAAGGCCATGAAGGCCCATGCTCCATGGCCTCCTGAATGGCCAGTTCCTCCGTGGCCTCTTGAACTCCCTGATCCACCCTGGAGGCCACCCTTATTCCTGTTCCTGTTCCTGTTCTGTCCACCTGCCCTCGCTCCCCTGTGGAACAGTTACGTTGCGGGATGCGGCTTCCGAGAGGGGGGAGTATTGTTAGAATTATGTTTGGTTTTTGTCCTAGTTTTCATTGTGTTTTCAGTTGGCCTGTTCCCCTGTGACCTAGTTTTCCTTAGTTTCCTGATTATCATTCTGTTCACCTGTGTATGATTAATTAACTCAGTTGCTTTGTTTTTTACCCCACTTAAACCCTCAGTTCTCCCTTAGCATTGTCCGTTCTACATTATTTTAAGTTGTGTGTACCTTCACTATTTTCCTTATGTTTATGATTAAACTAAGATTTGGAAAGCACCTTTTGTCATCATCTGCCTTCCTATGACGCACCATAACAATAACTTGAACAGAAATGATTTCTATCGTACAGCAGAATGTACATTTCTAAGTAATAATAACAACATTAAAATAATTATTCTATGTTTTAAATTTAACAGTAATCTCGGTGCAGTACTTGCTAAAAAATAATACAAATATATTGTCAAATTGTAATTGGATTGCATTTTAAAAGCTTAATTAAACGGTTAATGTTTTATTCCATCATTTGTTAACCACCGATTGTCATAAATCGAATGTATCTATAAAATCTATATAATGCTCAACAGAGACTTATTGTTAATACTAAAACATAAAAAGAAACACTTTAATTTCACTTCACCAATTGTAAAAAAAAAAAAAAAACTTTTGATAATAATATTTTATTATAACTTACAGTAAAGTACAAATTCACAGCTTGATGCAAAGTACAACTGGAAGTAAGCTAATAGAAAATCAAAGCGTTTAACCAAACATTGACAAACGCTTCTAACCGTCTCTTGATAAGCTACAGGATGTTCTATTCATTCAGGAAATGTATTAGTCAAGGTTGAATTGTATCCAAACATCAGCACTGAAGTCAGAACATCTAGCAATGTCTTTAAGTTTGTAACGAAAACAGCTGCTAGTCATTTGTAGATGTTTGATTTCTACTTACATTTCATGGACAGTTTTCTTCGACCAACGTGTCTTGTTTAACATTAAATAAATCCTTATAATAATCCAGAATCCTTTTTTCTAGAACACTAGTCCCGTTATTTACAACCACCTTTACAAATACTGCCTGTTTGTCATTTCAGGCACTGCCAAAAAGAAATTACCTTGTATATTATGCTGTATCTATTTTACGTGTGTGTCCCTGTGAGTGACTCTGCGTGTTAGTAAGTGTTCTGAAATATGACTTGACTCCATGCCCATCAGCAAGATCGCTTATTTATGCCTGAACACGAGATCACCTGGGGAAAACGCCAGGACGGAGTGCTAATGCCAGAGACACACACACTCACACACTCTCACACACACACACACTCACACACTCACACACTCACACACTCACACACTCACACACCTCACTCACACACTCACACACTCACACACACACACACACACACACACACACACTCACACTCACACTCACACTCACACTCACACACACACACACACACACACACACACACACACACACACACACACACACACACACACACACACACACACAGTGGACCACCAGCTTCTGCACATACATGTGAACACCTGAAGCCACTGAACACTGAATCTGAGTGGTTGAGGAAAATACACAAATCTTGCACACATTAGAGTATGACATTTACATTTATTCATTTAACTGATGCTTTTATCTAAAACGACTTAATGGTACATGTGCAATACGTGGGTTCAGAAATGAAATGGCTTTAACTATGAGTATTAAAGATACAATGTGAAATGTTAGTAAATGCACTGAGAGAATGTAAACTAGAACAAACTCCATGACTCACTCTCTCTCTCTCTCTCTCTCTCTCTCTCTCTCTCTCTCTCTCTCTCTCTCTCTCTCTCTCTCTCTCTCTCTCTCTCTCTCTCTCTCTCTCTCTCTCTCTCTCTCTCTCTCTCTCTCTCTCTCTCTCTCTCTCTCTCTCTCTCTCTCTCTCTCTCTCTCTCTCTCTCTCTCTCTCTCTCTCTCTCTCTCTCTCTCTCTCTCTCTCTCTCTCTCTCTCTCTCTCTCTCTCTCTCTCTCTCTCTCTCTCTCTCTCTCTCTCTCTCTCTCTCTCTCTCACACACACACACACCATTACACAGAATCCCATTAATCGAAATACATATAAAACACAGTGTGACACACAAAATCAAACACTCCTATCAGTATTACACGTGCATATACACACGAATGGACAGTGGCTTTCCAAAGCCGTCAAACCCACACACGCTAAGATAAAGAGCACTAGGAAGTCAGCGCATCTGGTGAAAATAAGCAGTTAGCTAAGTGATTAAACATACACTTCAGCCTTCATCACCGCTGGGGTCCGGAGACACAGCCAGACACACAAACACACACACACACACACACGTCTCAAATCAGCGGCTTCTCCTTCTAAACAGATTTGTGCTTAACTTCAGTCTTTTCCTCATACTTCTTATTGTGCAGTTTTGTGCTTTGGACTGATTCTATCTCAAATTTTGCTCTATTTTAAGCTTTTCTCATCTCACTGACTCTATATAGGTTAGACCTGACAACTGTTGAAACAATGGTTTAAAGCTTACGCAGGCCAAAATGTGCGGAGTTTGCTCGAATTTGTCCTTTCTCATATAGGGACAAATTTGTTCTAAAATGATGTTAAAACCTGAAAAATCTACACTGTGGCCAACCTCATGGAAACAAGCTTTATAAATGGACTAATTGTTATCAAAGAATGCCAAAGTAATGCTTTTTGAAAATGCTGGATTAAAACAAATTAATGGGTTTGGTACAAAAAATCTAATTGTGTGGAAAAAAAACTAGTGCTTTTAGTTTTATATTGACAATATAACCAGTTTATTCATTCTAATTGTTCAGTTAGAAAACTTATTTAAATTAAATGAGTTGAACTATTTGACATAAATGGGGCACAGACAGTGTGTTGTTTAAAAAAGTTAGATGGTTAGAAAATTATAAATAAAATATTTAACTAAACTTTCCATGAAATCCTCTCCCGTAGAAATGAAATAAAAGAAACGTAATTTCCCGACACTAGTACCATGATCTTTATTCTGTTAAGTACATTGGAATACTTAAAATATGTAAATTATGAAATAATCCTATGAAATATGAAAATGCTAATTATTAAACGATTTTAAGTAAAAATATTTGTTTCATTTTTTTTAATAGTCGTGTGTATTTTATGTGCTGTTAAAAGTCACAACATGTAATTTTACCCACCTAGCATTTTTGCAGTTCACTAAAACGGCCCGTGATGTGACAAGTGCATTTATAAATGTCTAAATATTCCATGAAGTCAATATGAGATAACAAAAGCAGCATGTGTAATTATAAATGAATTAGTAAAGTGCATTTTAAAACAGTCACACTGCAGGACAATGCTGTCACAGCTTAAAATGTCCTGTCACCCATCCATTACAATCACTGTACCATGTTACTGTGATATTTTGCATGTAATAATTTCCAAAATATGACTGCATGTGGTAGCGCACTGGTGTAGTAATAATAATTAGCTTAATTTAAGAACAACAGAAGTGAATGTAAGGTTTCCATCATGATATACAACATGACACGTGTGTGTGTGTGTGTGTGTGTGTGTGTGTGTGTGTGTGTGTGTGTGTGTGGGAAAGGTTGGAGGATGTGAATATTATTGGCCATGAAAAGGGCACGCTTGTACACAGCAGGAGCTGCCTGGAGCTTTCAATTTACTGCATCAGAATAACCTTATACCAGACTCTGAGTCTGTGCTTGTGTCTGATGAAGAAATGTGAGTGTCTAAAGAGTCTGTGTGTCACCTTGTGCACCTTAAAGGTACCAAATTATGTTTTTTATACTCATACCTGCAGCAAGCCACATTTTTGAGCAGCATTTTGTATGTAAAGAAGGGTAACAGCAAACCACAAGTATTGTAGAGAATACATGACTAGGGAATGTTTGACTCAGACAGGTACGTCATTAGTGTACCAAGAACTTAGGGCTTCAAGCATGCGTTTCATATACTCGACTGAAGATGTTCCTTTTTTGGCAAACTGACGCATGATCTATTTGAAGCAGAAATCTTATGGTTAGAAATCTTATGACATTGTAAAATGTACACATACGTCTCTTAAAGCATCTGCTAAATAACCAGTAATGAAACTAAATGTCTTAAAACAATGTTCCGTGTTCAATACGTCAAGTAAAATAAATTAAGTATGCCATACATGCTTTGGTTATTTTAATTGTGATGATTTTGGCTCACATTTAACAAAACCCTCAAATTTTAACAAAGAAAACAAAATTCAATCTCAACAAATTAGAAATAAGACCAATACAAAAAAAAAACATTTTAGTGAATTGTTGGCCTTCTGGAAAGTATTTTAATTTACTGTATATGTACTCAATACTTGGTAGGGGCTTCTTTTGCTTTAATTACTGCCTCAGTTCGGCGTGACATGGAGGTGATCAGTTTGTGGCACTGCTGAGGTGGTATGAAGCCCAGGTTTCTTTAACTGTGGCCTTCAGCTCATCTGCATTTTTTGGTCTCTTGTTTCTCTTTTTCCTCTTGACAATACCTTTATATATTCTCTATGGGGTTCAGGTCTGGTGAGTTTGCTGGCCAGTCAAGCACACCAACACCATGGTCATTTAACCAACTTTTGGTGCTTTTGGAAGTGTGGGCAGGTGCCAAATCCTGCTGGAAAATGAAATCAGCATCTTTAAAAAGCTGGTCAGCAGAAGGAAGCATAAAGTGCTCCAACATTTCTTGGTAAACGGGTTCAGTGACGTTGGTTTTCAAAAAACACAATGGACCACCAGCAGATGACATTGCACCACAAATCATCACAGACTGTGGAAACTTAACACTGGACTTCAAGCAACTTGGGCTATGAGCTTCTCCACCCTTCCTCCAGACTCTAGGACCTTGGTTTCCAAATGAAATACAAAACTTGCTCTCATCTGAAAAGAGGACTTTGGACCACTGGGCAACAGTCCAGTTCTTCTTCTCCTTAGCCCAGGTAAGACTCTGACGACAACTGTAGACAAATTCCTCGACACGTCTGTGTGTGGTGCTCTCGATGCCTTGACCCCAGTCTCAGTCCATTCCTTGTGAAGTTCACCCAAATTCTTGAATCGATTTTGCTTGACAATCTTCATAAGGTTGTGGTTCTCTCGGTTGGTTGTGCATCTTTATCTTCCACACTTTTTCCTTCCACTCAACTTTCTGTTAACATGCTTGGATACAGCACTCTGTGAACAGCCAGCTTCTTTGGCAATGAATGTTTGTGGCTTACCCTCCTTGTGAAGGGTGTCAATGATTGTCTTCTGGACAACTGTCAGATCAGCAGTCTTCCCCATGATTGTGTAGCATAGTGAACCAAACTGAGAGACCATTTTGAAGGCTCAGGAAACCTTTGCAGGTGTTTTGAGTTGATTAGCTGATTGGCATGTCACCATATTCTAATTTGTTGAGATAGTGAATTGGTGGGTTTTTGTTAAACGTGAGCCAAAGCCATCACAATTAAAAGAACCAAAGACTTAAACTACTTCAGTCTGTGTGCATTGAATTTATTTAATACACGAGTTTCTCAATTTGAGTAGATTTACTGAAATAAATGAACTTTTCCACGACATTCTAATTTATTGAGATGCACCTGTAGATGTTGTCATCAGTGAAATTATGCAGCACAAAATAGATTTGTATTTCGAGATTTGCTAAATATTACATTTAAAGGATTACACATTCCCCTAAAAATTTAAAGTAGCTGAAATGTATTCACCCTCAGGCCATCCAAGATCTGAACAGATTAGGAGAAATCACCAGCGGATCCTCTGCAGTGAATGGGTGCCGTCAGAATAATAACATCATCACAATAATCCAAATGACTCCAGTCCATCAATTAACATCTTGTGAAGAGATAAGTTGTTCCATCAATTAACATCTTGTGAAGAGATAAGTTGTGTTTGTAAGAAACAAATCCCTCATTAAGGCATTAATGTTGCTTCTGGCCAAAATAGTCCATAATCCATAATAATGCTTCCAGCAGTGACAAAAGTCCATCCTCTATTGTCCTCTCACATTACAATTCACTGACATATTTGTTTAAAACTGCTTTGGACTGTTTTCACTTGCAAACAATCCTTGATCTGTACATATTTGAGACTACTTTTTCAATAGAGAAAGAAATAGTATTAGCAATTTTGATGAAGGTTTAGGTTTTTGATGAAAACATTCCAGGATTTTTATCCATATAGTTAGTTTCAATGGACCCCAAACGGTTGAAGGTCAAAATTACAGTTTCAGTGCAGCTTCAAAGGGCTATAAACGATACTAGACAATGAATTAGTGTATTATCTAGCAAAACGATTGGTCATAAAAATTAAAAATAATTTATATGCTTTATAAACACAAATGCTCGCCTGTTCTGCGATGCACGTTCATGATGTTATGTAATATGTAATTATGCTGAAAAGGTCACGCGTAGGGCGTAAGGCCAAAGACCTTTGTTGGATGCTCGTGGACTTCAGGCCCTCAGCGACACTGCATCATTCATCGGCAAAATTCTGTCATTGACATTACTAAATGGGCAAAATCCGCCATGCCATCTGCAGATGCCAACTAAAGCACTATCATGCAGAAACAAAGCCATATTAGAACATGGTCCAGAAGCTGTCGTGTCCTGTGGGTCAAGGCTCATTTAAAATGGACTGTTCCAAAATGGAAAAGTGTTCTATAGTCAGACGAGTCCAAATTTGACATTCTTGTTGGCAATCACAGACACCCTGTCCTCCGGGCTAAAGAGATCTTCCAGCATGTCATCAGCATTCAGTTCAAAAGCCAGCATCTCTGATAGTATGGGGTGCATAGGTGCATATGATATGGGCAGCGTGCATGTTTTGGAAGGCACTATGAATGCTGAAAGGTATATAAAGGTTTTAGAGCAACATATGCTCCCCTCCAGATAATGTATCAGTTTAAACATTTGTTATGTTATGTATGTTATATTGTGAGTAAAATATTGGCTCATGCTATTTGAAATTATTTTAGTTTTCATTTTATTCAAATTTAAAACACGTCCCAACATTTCAGGAATTCAGGAAACAGATTTGGAGAAATTTAGCACTAAATAACAATTCGCAAGCTCTCAATTCAATCTTATTCAAATCTTGGTTCAATTATCTTTTTTTTTTTATTACATTCATTGAATATAGTTTTAATGCAAATGCAATTGATATTTAAAAAAAAAATGACTAGTACATTGATCAGTTTACAAGTGGTGAACACATTAAGAGTCACAGGCCTGTATTAAAAACCTATTCTCTCTTTATTTAATAGGACCCTATAATTATATATTTTTCCTTGTAATCAAATGAAGCCATAAAACATTAATTGAATTTATCCTAATCAAATGAAAATGAAACCCTTTTATTTATTGGGAAGCAAAGTGCTGCACAACAGAGGTTTACTGTCAAAACTGAAAAGAAAACAAATGTGATTATTTATTTAACCTTAAAAACATCTGATTTTTTTCACATTTTTATTTATTTTTTTTATTTGCAAAGATTTAAAACAAACTTCTTTCATGTTTTCATTATAGGGTATTGTTTTCAGAATTTTGAGGAAAATAATGAATTTAATACATTTTGGAATAAGGCTGTAACATAACAAAATGTGGAAAAAGTGAAGCTCTGTAAATACTTTCCATATGTAAACATATATTTATACAACAGTTCTTTCTAGTCCTCAAATCTGATAAGCCAAGTGAAGTGCAATATTCTAGTGAAACACTCTAAAAATGCTGGGTTAAATACAGCCCAGCACTGGGTAAAATATGGACAAACCCAGCGATTGGGTTGTTTTCAACCAACAGTTAGGTTAATGTTTAACCCAACCTTCTTGAGTTTGTTCATACTTTAACTCAGCATTCTTTAGAGTGTAACAGAACTCCAACCGTTTGGATCACTCCACTTGTGGTATTTCTCACAGCAAGTGTCATGGCGGACGCCCAAACCCACTATAATTTAATAAATAACACTGTTTTTGTGGCACAGTAGTTTTAAGACTTTTTTTAGTCGAGAATGTACTTGTTTAGACTAATAGACTTCAAATGTGCGATTCATCCACCTAAAACAGAAAATAAATTTGAACTTCACATCACTGTTTTTAACCTTCCTGAATATCATGTCCTATTGACTCTCATTCCAAGTGCATGAGTGTAAACTGAGAGAAGGTCAAAGTGATTGTCTGTGTCTTGTGCATCACAGACGCTGTCGTTGCTTGACTCGTTTTGAACCCAGAACACACCTTTGAGAATTTTCACTTTCTATACTCCAATACTCAACCTTTATCACCTGGAAAGGCCAAATGAAAGCTGATACCTTTGGGTAATGAATTCCCTTAGAAATAGGATACCTAATACACAAGGAACTCATGTACAAAAAGAGGCACAGAAACACCTCATTACACAGCACAGACGTTACCGTTGTTCTGTAGTGGCAGAATGACAAATTAAAAGGTCCTGTTATACACTAAAAAGGCATTACATTATTCATAACTGCGTGGCGTTGAACAGGTGGTTATTATCGAATCACTGGAGGACTGTCCTATTTCACATACTGTACTATTCGGAAATTTGTGGTTGGTAAGATTTTCAAATGTTTATGCTCACCAATGCTGCATTTATGTGATCAAATACAGTGGAAACAGTAATATTGTGAAATATTACTACATTTTGTAAAATGTAATTTATTCCTATGATGCAAAGCTGCATTTTCAGCATCATTATTCCAGTCTTCAGTATAACATGTCCATCAGAAATTATTCTAATATAAATATATTATAAAATATAATTTATTACATGTTTGGTAAAACATGATACCTTTTTCCAGAGTTCTTTGAAGAATAGAAAGCTCAAAAGAACACCAAATATTTTAAACAGAAAACTTTTGAAACATTCTTAATGTCTTTACGATCACTTTTAAGCATGATTATGAGTCCTTGCTGAATAAAAATACTAATTAAGAAACTACTGACTGACTTTTGAACTTTAGTGTTGTGTATATTCTAACAATACTCTACAGATCAGCATTAAAAGTTCCCTGGAAAAATATCAGCTGGGAATTTTGTTCACATGAGACAGTGTGGGGTCTGTGATAAAGTTATGCTTTGAAAAACACTTAAAACATTTTGTTGGATCTAAGAGACGTTTGATCCCGAACCGGACCCCCTAATTGGAGTCTGTGATCTACACAGAACTCCCACGAGCTGCATCTATAACCACAACTAAAACTGAAGCTCAGCTGAGGAAATGAAGAATTACCAACCTGCTTTCTAGTCAGTAACAATGTTTGATCTGTGCCACAGACGCTATCTCTGAGCTCTCCGTGCTCTGAAAGCAGCACAACCTCATGCAGTCCTGTGTGAGGTGTTCTCTGCGGTGCTAAAATCAGTGATAGACAGCCTCTGTATTCATTTACATAGTATTATATGAGGAAGCAATGTGCTGCTAGGTTGCACCAATCTATTTCTATTCCTCACTTTCTATCAGATATCACAGCTTTCAAAACCTTCGCAAGCCAATTACAACTGCAGGCAAGTGGGGAAAAAACAGACATTATAAAACAAGATACTGGCCAAAAAAAAAACACCCACAATAAAGTGTTCATGATATTCTGGGCCAGATTCACAAAGAAATTAAGTAACACTTTATTTTAAGGACCAATTCTCAATATTAACTAGTTGCTTATTAGCATGCATATTACTAGCATTTTGGCTGTTTATTAGTATCTATAAAGCACATATTAATGCTATATTCTGCAAGACCATTTTCTAGATCCCTTAATCCTATCCCATTCCTAAATTTAACAATTACCTTACAAACTATTAATAAGAAAAAGTTGTTTTTAACAGTTAACAGAGATAGTTGGTCCCCAAACTAAAATGTCACCAAATTGTTTTAAGAACGGTGAAATACAAAAACATTGTAAGATTATTAATCTAGTAAAACATATAAAAGCATCATCGACCCTTTATATGGGCTGCTGGAACATCTTTGACCCTCTAATGTATCTATAGGCTCTCCAGCATGACCTCTGCGCATCCATGCGAGACAACCTGGGATGCATGTTATCATACCTGCTGGGATTCTGATGAAATTTTGCTGTGCGATTACCTCCTGCTGTTTAACACACACATGGGAGTGCAGATGAATGAGATAACACAGCCAGCACATGAAAAAATAGTCAAGCAAGAGGAATACAACTGGCGAGGTTGTTTGTTTGATGTGTATTGCTGTAGCAAGTGTGCATTAAAAGAACAATGCCCTGCTTGTGATGTTTACGGTAATCTGAATTGGTCGCATGGTAAGACTACAAACGAAGTCCAGCAGAAATATCGCCTGCTCAGTTTGAACGTTTCAATAAAACAAGAGTTTTACAGCCAAAAAACTTTGTCAAATGTAGCCCAAAATGCTTCGGGGAGGGGGTGACCAGGAAGCCCCATCTCTTCCTGCCGTTTCTCGTTCCTGTCTGAGTTGCTGAAATCACTAAATTAAACTGTGCCAGTAGCCATGAGAGCTATTCACAAATCACCAAGCCCTCGTGCTGAGCCGCGCTCCGCCACAAGATCGAACAGCTGTCTTATCTCAACTCACAATCATCCTCTCGGTCCAAAGCACAGAGAAGAACATCCGCCCCCTCCGAACTCGATTCAAATTCACCGCTTGTCTAAATATAAATCATTTATCTGAGGAGTTCAAGATCAGATCAATTGAACCGTACAAGCGAAGCAGTTTGTCAAACGGAAGCGAAGCAAGTTTGAAAAGAAAATGTCTGAGCTGAGCGTGCATCTGTTCTCAGAAAAGATCATCGAGATTATAATGTGACAGATTTTCCTCTATGTCCTTCCAGGAATATACACATATAATCACAATGTTGTGGCTTTCATTCGCCTGTTCTCAAAGAAAAAAATATTATGAAACAACTGAAATCCGGCCTGATTTCCTAACAAGATTTGGTCTTTATTATGCAAATTCTTGACAAATAAAGCCCTCATTTGCTATAACTTAACTAATAATATACTGTATGTTCTAAAAAGTCTCCTTGCAGTCTCAAATATTATCCATTAAAACTCATCTTTGACAATCAAAATGATCTATTAAATATATCGTATATTATATATAAAATTATAATGTTTTCCCCCAGTGAAAATAATTTATTCATGCCTCAAAATAGCTTTAACGTACACTAATACCCTTAAAGGTATAGTTCTCCCAAAAATGAAAATTCTGTCATTAATTATTCACCCTGATGTCGTTCCAAACCCGTAAGACCGCCGCTCAACTTCGGAACACAAATTAAGATATTGTTGATGCATCCCGAGAGCAAGGAGATCGGTAAAATAATCGATGTGACATCAGGGGTTCAACCATAATTCTACGAGATTACTTTTGTGAGCAAAGAAAATAAAAACAACAACTTTAAAACAACACAAAAGTAATCTCGTAGCTTTGTAAAATTATGGTTGAACCCTGATGTCACATCGATTATTTTATATTTTATAGCTTTCTGTAGCTCAACTGGTAGAGCATGGCGTTAGCAACGCCAAGATCATGGGTTCGATTCCCAGGGAAAGCAAGAGCTGATAAAATGTAGAATCTGTCACTTGATTGCAATGTAAGTCGCTTTGGATAAAAGCGTCTGATAAATGTAAATGTAAATGTAAATATCCTTGCTACGTTTCTGGACCTTGATCGTGTAAGGACCCTTGCTGTCTAGGGGAGGGTCTGAGAGCTCTCGGGAGCGCTGACCTTCAAAATCTTAACCCCCATTCACTGCCATTATAAAGATTGGAAGAGCCAGGACATGTTTTGATATTAGTCCCTGCCTCCACTCAATCCACCAGCTCAAAACCGCTCCACTCGGTTAACTGAAGTAGTTCACGCTACACAATGCCAAGTGGCAATATTATATTAATCTATCCGTTTATGTTTGAACTACTGTAGAAACTGATTCTGAAGAAGAAGAGGAAGAGTGAATTATACAGGGTCGAATGCAAGTCATTGTATCAGAATGGTAACATATTTTATGTATAGCTCTCTACAATGTCGGACACGTAATGGTAATTGATATCATTAGCTTTTGGCTTGACTGCATTATTAGTAATGTGTTACAATTGTTAAACAAACCATGTTCCTGTTCACCATCTCAGAGAGCTACCTTCTAAAACTCAAAACATTCATCTGTAGAAACACTTTGCTAATGATATGAAAAGTCCTGCTCCACTAGTTGACAGGATTGGTTACATGTATGTGACATAAGAAACCTTGGTTATTTCAAACCACATCTTAGCTACACTGGATTTCAAGGAGAAAATGCTCATGTTGACTAATGCATTTGTACATGCTTTTCTTTAAGCATATTAAAAACAGCACAGACATGTAGACAAATTTAAAAACTTGATTTTCACCACAGGGGGTCTTAACGCCACAAGGATTCACTATGAAATTATCTATAATGACAGCTGCACACATTAAAATGTAAAAAAGATGGAGCTTAGTCTCCATTAAACAATGAAATAGCCATCCCTTATGAGGCACTCTTTGACCGGAGACCCATCTTAAGATGCAAACATCAGTTAATGTGAGTGTGGGTTTGGGGTCATGGCAGGGGTCAGACTGGAACAAGCTAAAAGGTCAAAAGGTTGCAGTTATTTACTCACCAGGTCGTGGTTTGTTGAGTTGGAATCATCCTGGGGAAAGGGGATGTATACAGCTAAGGCCATGCAGTTGGCGAAAATCGCTATCAGTATAAAGATATCAAATGGCCTGAGATGACAGTTAAGGAGTAGAACAAAGATAATTCATCATTATTAATAATTCAAGTCAGAGGCAATTCATATATACATCCAGGCATTCTTGTGAATTTACTAATGGAATCAAAGAAGAAAATAAATCGGGCATATATTGGACATAAATTCAAGGTCGAAATGTGAATAAATCAAATTTCAACTCATCCCTCAAGTTGGCTCGATTAAAATGGAATTACTCCAAACATATTATTCAAAAGTTTCCTTTCTTTTCTTGCCATAAATTCAGATTTGTTACTTGGGTTGCTAGCATTTTTTAAGGGTCTGAACACATTTAAGTTTTTTTTATAAGCCCTATTCATTATGGCATTTTTTTTTTTTGAAATTTCAACATAACCTATAATTACCTTCCTTGGTGATATTTAATTAGAATTAAATTCAACATAATTTACAAAACAATATTAAAAACAATACTGAAAACTACATTTGTGTGTTTACAAGGCATAAAAGCATATATCATCGTTATTCAATGATCGTGGACTATGTTCCATCAGCTGGCCTGAAACGCTCATGTTATACGCTCATAACCGGCCCCTGTTCATCTGTACATCTTTATATTCAACTGAGCTAGATTTCATCTTGTGATTGCTCAAAGGGTCAGAAGTAAATCGCAGTGAGTAGCTACTTGCATGCGGTATAACAGTAAAAATCCCATCACAACAGCACTGACTCAGCCGCTCGGCTTCCAGCTAGTGAGACGTACAAAATGTAAATAAAACTGCTGTGAGTCAGAGGACCTGAAAGTGCTGCAGTCTACATTAAATATTTGACAGTCAATCCTATAAATCTATTCTCTGCTTTCACAAAAATGGCTAATTTTGTGTTAAGGATACGTTTTACACTACATTCTAGGTTGCGTCTCACATTACACATGCGTTTTTTAAATCCAGTGCAATGCAATGCTCTAATTTTATGCTGCTAAATACTCTTATTAGGCCATGAGCTAGGACACTAAAATGTTAAATTATGCGCCATTCAGGAGAAGTTCTCTCTGACTTTCCCATGATTCCCTTGAGGAAAGACAAGGCTGCTAGCGCTAGGTTAAGATATTTCTACACAACACATTTCGACACAAATGTTAACACCTGCAAGGCTTGTTTCACTGTACATTATACTGTTTAACAACAATATGCAGCTTGAAAAAATAAGGCTATACATCCGCTCTCGAAGAGATGAATCTGAAATCTACAGCCTGGAAGCCATAGCTCCTTTATCTTCCCGTAGGGCCGGGGAACAGACGCTCTTTTCAAAGCTCCGCTACACACAATGACTTGCGTTTGAGATTAAGGTGTTTCTCACAGCAGGAAACACAGCTTCTCTCTAATAAAGACCACCAGACAAGCTTCTACCGGAGATCACGAGCTGGGATGTCTGCTAGAGACGTAAAGGTGGACTACTTTCATTTGTTTACCTGTTCTCTTGATGATTCGCTAAATTACGTGATCCCACCTTCACTTATTTTCAGCACAGGCCACAAGCAGATCATACCATATGTTAGTTTTCTAGAGAAATAATGGCTAAGAATCTCCAAAGCGTATTTACAAACAACAAACTTGGACTTGAAGCACAGACCACTTAGTTTTTCTATGTGTTAAAATGAATATACTGAAAACCTGTAAGCAACCATTTTTTCATGAAACATACACATATTTGAGTCCACTGTTCTTTACTAGTCTACTTTTTACTAGTTTGTAATCACGCACTTGCAAACCATTCTAACTCAAACTTTTAGGGAAAATGTTTTTAAAATCAAGAATCAGGAAAGAGTTGTCAGAAGCTTGCTGGTGATGACGTCGAAGTCTGTTTGTTTTATAGCCTACATTTACCTCTTTACTTCTGCCGATTGTATTTAGACTTCAAAATTCAAAGAAGTTATTTTCATTTATGAAGATTATCATGATGAACCAATCGAATAAGAATCATCAACTTTTGTTGATCACAGATCTTATATTCTGCCATAATCCAAAAGTAAATGTAAAAATCCTGTTGGGTTTTTATCGAGGGAACCAGGGTGATGCAAACGTTTGAGTTGGCCTATAAAAATGCATCTATGCATCGCTCTGTTGCAATTTTGCTGCAAAGCTGCCTTCAACCTGATAGAACTCCAACTCTTAACAAAATTAACCATGGTTTTATTATAGTAAAAGTTTACTAACCACAGTTTTTGGCATATTCATTTCCATTTGTATAACCACAGTTTTACTACAAATACCTTTGTTAAACTATGGTTAGTGTAGCAAAACCACAGTTAATGTGTGGTTACCGTGGTTTACCTAACCATGCTTTTTGGTTTTATTTTTAGTAAAACCACAGTTAACTTGTCGCAAGGGCTACCACCCTTGGGTGGATATAGTCCAACATCAATGTTCTGATAGCACCACAAAGCCAAACCATTCACAATTTTCAGTGGACTCAACCTATGGCTTAATTATAGCTGTCTTACCATCAAGTTGTGCATTTTTTTCTTCTGCGAAAGAAAGCATTTTAAAGAAAGTTGAGGTATAAACAACTTTGACCTCCATTGTGTGGAAAGAGAGAAACGAATTTTGGAATGACATAAAGGTGAGCAAATGATGACAGAATTGACGTTTTGGGGGAAAAAAACTCCTTTAAACTTGGATATGAGAACATTTTAAACACCCTAAGGGTCTTGATATTAATCAATCCCAATGTTTTACAAACAGAAAAGGATACTTCCATTCCACGAGGCTGATGCAGGCCCGGCGGATGGGGTTGTTGAGGTTGAGGCAGAAGAGAGCTCTCTGTGGCCGCGTGTTGGCCGAACTGCCCTGTTTTTTGCTCTTGGCATACTGCTGCCGCTTCTTCTGGGCCAGCGAGCTGACCGGTACCCCTGACGATACAGGCAGGGAGTCTGCGGGGGGCGCGGCAGGAGTCGCAGCAGGCGGAGCAGGGCCGTTGGCGCTCATGGTGCGGGCGTGGGCCTGAGCGGGGCATCCACCAGCATGGGCCTGCCAGGGGAGAGGGCACAGGGGTGGGCACTGGAGCGGAGGGTCTCACCAACAGGCTGGCACGTCACCAGAGACAGGGACTCTGGTACTGCTGGCATAGTTTGCCTCTGTGAAAGACAGAGAGGAGAGTTAGAGAGAAAACGAGAAAGCGCAGAGAATATAGTGGGAGGCTGTGCAGTGACTTCCTTCACTGCTACATTATATTATGCAACAATGTGGGCGTAGGACTAAAAGATGCATACAGTATGTCTTTTGGTCTAAAAGGCCAGTGTCTCAACCAAAGTTTGTGAGCAATCAAACATGTAAAAGATGTGGGTACCAAAATAATAGTATAGAAACATGACAATCTGGCCCTTATTTACATCCTTTAATGTCAAAAACACTATAAAAGAAGCCCATACGACTCATGCAGCTATATTTAGCTTCTGCTTTTGAGAACCCATGTAAAAAGTGTTCATTAGACAAAAATGTAGAACGTTATTTCATCATTAAAGGCATTTCCCTCTTCCTTTTTAATCAGTAACACTTTACAATAAGGTCCCGTTACTTAACCTTAATGTATTAACAATGACCAATGCATTTGTTAGAGTATTTAAATAATATTAACAGATCCAACTTTTGATTTTGCATGTTGAAATGAACATTAGGATAAATAATTGCTTCAGAAGTATTTTTCTTAACTAGTTTATGTTTATCAACTAATGTTATTATAAAGTGTTACCTTTAAATATATATTTTAAATATATGAACTGCTACATCATGTCATGACAAAAAGACAGCATTTGGCATAAAACTTGTCCAAATATGTATATATTGACATAATGTTTATTTCTTTAAATCTAAAATCTGAACCATGAAACCAGGAGTATTGAATATTGAAACGTCTGAGGTAGTGCACCATGACTATGAGGTGTACAAACAACGTGCCACTTTAAACTAAAAAATATCATTGTACAGGTTACTACGATTTATCAACAAACCAGGGCAGCAAAAAGAAATTGCATAACATGCTGCTTAAATGACAGAGGTATTATTAGGATAATATCACACAAAAAAGTTACAGCCTGTGGAAAAATCAATGTGTGTAGCGTGACCCAATGAAAACCAGCCTGCAAACAGATGTGGCAGAGAATCACACTACCAACATCCCCACATAAAACAGACATTATCAGCAAACAACAGCAAGAAAAACACGCTCTGCATTTAAATACTAGCAAAAAGCACACATCCAATCTCATGGGAGCCACAAATGTCACTCATATACATTCGAGTCCTTGAACCACTGACTAGGCCCTGCAGAAGAAATGAAGACATGCATGGAAACTAAAGGTCATATCGCATGAATACATTTCCCTTCAAGTATTTGTCTGCCATCGGATCATGAAAACCTAAGACATGGCATCCAAATATGTCACAAATGCAAGCCTATGCTCTGCTGTGATTGGATAGGCTACACAATAAATGTTAATCTTCACACTAATGATATAGGACATATATTGTACTATATCCTTGTTAAATATTGGCTCGTATATTATATATATTTATCATTCTAACCTCATACATGATGCAAATTGATAACGAAATATAGCTCTTTAATGTTTTCATTCGAATAGTGCTTGCATAGCCTACATACTAAAATATTTTGTAACATGACACAAATTGTCATTGTAACACCGCACGGCAATGATGCATTTAGATGCATAATGACATATACAGATGCTTAATGCGATAGATAAAGAGGCTCGTGACTCTAAGACAATAACTGTAGCGTTACTCCTCAAAAATGAAATATTGCATATATATAAATTGCAGCCGAATCTGTCTTTCTTTAGATGATGTCAATGATGCTCAGTTACAACAGCTGTGATGCGTCTTTATAGTCACCGACTGTTCATTTCTTTTAAAAACGCCTGATTATGACAAGCAGCGACAACATCAAAGGTCCGAGCGCAAAATCCTCTGCATCAGCATCATCGGCATCTTTTCAGCTCGGACTCGGACGCAAAACGATTGCACTCCATCATTTGTTTAAAAAGATCCATTTTAACTCGAAACGCGCCAGGCCGCTGCGTGAACATCCTACCTTAGATGAGGTCTTTCCTTTCAGCTGAGGAGGATGGTGGTTCGGCTTATATCCAGAGAGAAATCTCCGACATCGATTAAAACGCTCAGGTCCGATCTGACACGGTAAATTCAAATTCATCAGTATGCATTCGTTCTTTTGCGCGTGAGAGAGCGCGAGAGCTTCCTCGCGTTCGGCGCGCGCTGCCCGTGTTTAAGCGTCACGCGGCGTCGGTGAACGGTGAAATGAGCTGAACTCCCCCTCTGGCTGTGCACGCACAAACCGAGCTTACTTTAGTGAAGAGCGCTCTGAATCATTTAGAGAATCGGTTCCTTTAAATGGATCATTTCGTGTGATCACTTGAGCCATCACTCAATCCCAATGCTGGATTTTACTTTTCTTTTTTGTTATAAATCCTCTTTATCGCTACAATACTGGTAACAAAAGTTGCTGTTCCCAATATGATACAAATGGATATTCATAGGCTACTGTCCCAGATAACACACATATGTCTGCAAGATGTCTGTTAAAGATCACTTGATTTAAAACATCTTCTGTGTACAAACATCTGACTGACAGACGTCTGTAAGATGTCAGTTTGACACACTTTCTAAATCATAAACATCTTAAAGACATCTAATATACGTCATCTAATAGGAAACGTGCTATGCTATTGCAGAAGAGCAAACACTTTAAAACTTTTGTCATCTGAATTTTCAGAAGAAAAACTAAAATATTTTTCTTCTTATGAGAGGTGAATCTATTACTTCACAAACAGCAAGAATGGGACAGTGATATAATCTCCACCGCAGTCAATAATCATTTATTCAGGCATGTTTATTAATATTTTAAATGTATTGCCGATCAACCTCGATCGAAGGATGATCCTGTAATGTTTCTTTTCATGCAAAGGTTCAAACTGTCAGCCATCTTTAGAAAAGACAACCCCTGCTCACCACCTGCTCTCAGAAACTCACATTACAGTCATGTCTGGAATATTCTCTGAACAACTGAACGTTCAATGACATTCGTGAGCTCAAATGTTGCCATCAACAGCATTCGTTGTATAGAAAATGACAGAAATGTTGTATTACTACTACTACATATAGTTTTACATGTTATTGCCATACAACTTAGCTGTATTCTTGAAAAAAATATATTACACATGTACAAATTGCTGTTAGTTGTGAATTCTTCAATTCAGTCATCCATAAACTTTGAGCAATAAACACTATAGAAATGTAATCGATTGCAGCAGGAATCAATGTAAGCTCACCGTTGGGAAGGTTGCTTTTATGAATCTGATCAAATGTCGTCATAAAACCCATGATGAAGTAAAGTCCGTGTGTTTTTCTGATGTGACCGGTGAAAGGTTCAGGCAGGCCTCGGGCTCACTGTGAGACTGGGATAGATTTACAGCCGGTGTCCACTTACCTGTCTAACAGATATAATGGTTTCTCCCTGAAGCAACTTTAATTATTAAATGCCTTGGGTATTTCAGCCAATCAGCGCTCACACTTGTTCCTGTTATTGTCACATGACATGGGCCTGTATTGTACAGTGAAGAACACAGAAATGTAAAAAATAAAAATAAAAAAACTATTTCCCTGGGATGATTTTTATAGAAACTAACAGATTTTATTTATGTTTAGTGCCACATAAGTATTGTCTTAATATATTTATTTATTTATTTTTTACTTTTTTTTACATGCTTTCATTGTTATTTTTTGTACTTTTCAAGTAAGTTTTGAGTATAGATTGTTTCCCCAGACCCTCAACTTCAAGTACACTGAGGATTTTTTGAAGTTGTAAATAAAACAAAGAGTATTGAAATATGTTTTACAAGAAAATGTATTTATTATTTCAGTCTTTCTAAATTCCTCATTTAATTCAATATGTTACTTTCCCTTTACTTTATCTGTTTCTTTTTAATTTTGTGTCAAAGGATTTCAAACAGTGTTTTTTTCAGTATAATCTATTATAAAAATCTTTTATAAAATAGATCAAATCTATTATAACAATCTTAATTATCAAGACTATAATTATCAATATGAACTACAGAGAAAACAATTAACATAATAAATTCAATAATCAACACAATAATGACTCAAACATTTCAATATGTATTTTGTGAAAATATTATGCAGTTATTACTTATATATTTATAATTTATATTATTAATAGTGCTGTCATAAGTTTAATCACGATTAATGGCATCCAAAATAAAAGTTTTTGTTTACATAGTATATGTGTGTGTTCTGTGTATATTTATTATGTATATATAAAGACACACACATACAGCATATATTTTGAAAATATTTACATGCATATATTTATATTCATATAAATGATATCTTATATAAATATATTTAATACATAAATGTGACACATTTTTATTAAATATATACATGTACTGTATGTGTGTGTATTTATATACACAGAACAAACACATACTGTATATTAACAAAAACGTTTATTTTGGATGAGATTAATCGTTTGACAGCACTAATTTAATATGTGAATATCATTTTTAAACAAAGTATGAGTAAATCTGGCATCATTTGCATTAATATTTTCCCCTTTGTCAAAGTTTAAGTTATAAAAAGAATACAAATATTTTTTATTTAAAAACATAAAATGCTAGAATAAGCCTTAGTAAGAGAAAATAAAGACTACAGACTTTGGACAAAGAATTTGTCCGTTATATTGAAATGTAATTCATATAGCACATATAATGACACCTATTTAACACTTTTCAAATAAAGAGGCTACTCAATGCCGTTGGTGTTCGTCTTCATATCTGTCCCTGTGTCTCTCGTCTTCTCTTACCTGCGTTTGGTCCCTGTTTGCTTTGCTGACTGCAGAAGTGAAACGCGTGTAGCATCAGATGTACACTCTTAAAAATAAAGGAGCTTCTTGGTGCTAAATGTCCCATAAAGAACCTTCCCCATCTGAAGAAGCTTTCTGTTTCACAAAAGGATCTTTGTGATGAAAGAAGAGTGTATCTGTCGGCAGCAGTGAGAGCCACGCTTGTGTTATGCTGTTCTTTACCACTATCACTACCAATAGCACGCTGTGTTTCTCTTCAAACAATTAACACTTCGTTTGTGAGAGTCAGCGATGTTAAAAATGTGCCTTCAATGGTGTGGTGTGCTTTTGTGTTTCAAAGTGATGAAACTTACAACAGCATCCAATAGTTTGGAGATGTCTAATATTTTCTGACAGTCTCTTATGTTCACCATGGCTGCATTTATCTGATCAAAAATACAGTAAAAACTATAATATTGTGAAAAATTATTACAATTAATACGAGCTGTTTTTGTCATTTAAAATTAAATTTATTTCTGTGATGCAAAGCTGAATTTTCAGCATCATTACTCTAGTATTCAATGTCACATGATCCTTCAGAAATCATTACAATATGCTGATTTGATGCTCAAGAATATTGACATTAGTGAATGACATACAGGACATTTTCTTGCATTTTTGTCTGCTGGTTAACTAACACATAATTTGATGAGGCTGACATGAGACTTGTATTATGTACATGGTTTTGTACAGTTGTTGCCGATAAAAGCTTTTATTTCTCATGTGATTTTGTCACCCTGTATTGTGTGTGTGTGTGTGTGTGTGTGTGTGTGTGTGTGTGTGTGTGTGTGTGTGTGTGTGCATGTTTATGTGGTTTATGAGGACACAAATTTGTATAATGACATAGGTATGACATAGGTATTACAAGGAGACGGTGATGTATGAGGACATTTTCAGTGTCCCCATAATTCTAAATGCTTATAAATCATACAGAGTGCGTTTTTTGGGGGGAAAGTAGAAATGCACCGTCTCCTGTGAGGGCTAAGTTTAGGTGTAGGGTAGGTGTAGGGCAATAGCACATACAGTTTGTACAGTATAAAAACCATTACGCCCATGGAAAGTCCCCGTAAACCATAAAAACCAACATCTCTTCAAAACCTTGTTCTCTGCCTATACCTTTTTCATGCATCTGTTTTGCTTCTTTATGCGATTTATGTGACTTTTGTTTCTCATTAGTTTAATCACTTCCTCTCATTTCTCTGTACTTTCCTTCTAATGACATTTTGCACAGAATAACACTCCTCAATGTTTCTGTCCCATCAGGGTGTTGCACGAGATCCTTCCACCTGGTTGGCTGCAGTCAGAGTGATTGACAGCTCTTCACCCCTCCCCCTTGGGTGCTGAGGCTAAGTGCTATGTCGCTGTAGTAACCACACAGTGTTTTATGGGTAATCGAGTGAGCACCAAGGAACAGAATCACCCCTCAAGGAGCATCTGGCATTAAAATCTAGTTTGTCTCAGTAGCATTGTGTTATGAATCTCACAAAATGTGTCAAAAACATGGGTTATATATAAATAAAAACACACAAAACAAAACATGAATTATATTTTAAAGTCTTCTGTAGGACTTTAGGACAAAAATCACTGTTATTACTAAAAATATTGATTTATTATATTCAGTGTTTGGGGTAACGCATTACAAGTAATGCGAGTTATGTAATAATATTACTTTTTACAAGTAACTAGTAAGGTAACACATTACTTTTTCATTTACTACTAAATATTTGAGTTACTTTTTTCCATTTATTGACCGACAGTGTGCTGTGTGAACATGATCTTACTGTAGTTCTAATCTAGACTAAATGTGAACGTGTATTAATTCATCCCACTCACAAAAAACAGATTCAGTATTCATCAAAATGAATTAAAACAGTGAAATGCAAACTCAGAATATGACGTAAACCTGCAATAATTAAATATGTTAAACAACACAAATATATCTAATCTCATTTTATTAACCAATGTGTTTGCTGCTGACCTTTGATGATCCAGTTCAACCATACTAATAAGCAAAAATTACTTTAGAAAAACTTACAAATGAGCTTCGGTGTTGTTTTGTGTTTTTATATTGCTGAAGAGTGTTGAACCTTCTTCTCCTGTGTTCTTCTGTACAGACGTGATTTACTCTTCCTTCAGCCTGAGGTTTATTCAGTACACTTTTTGGTGTGAAAGGGCTTTTACATTTGCTATAAATATAACTTATTGTATTAAAAACAAACAATCAAGCGCTGCTCATATTTAAAAAGTAACGCAAAAGAAATGTAACGCATTACTTTCCATAAAAAGTTACTAAGTAACGTAATTAGTTACTTTTTTGGGGAGTAACGCGATATTGTAATGCATTACTTTTAAAAGTAACTTTCCCCAACACTGATTATATTATATATCAAAGTAATATTAAATGATAGTAAAATAGATAGATAAAATAGAATTCATAAATTGCCATGATATTTTACACACACTCTCTCTCTCTCTCTCTCTCTCTCTCTCTCTCTCTCTCTCACACACACACACACACACACAGTATATATATATATATATATATATAGTATATTTCCAGTATATATACTGAAATATAAAAATAAAATAACATTTTATTTAAGCTGAATTTTTAAGGCTTAATTCTTTTTAAGAAATGAAAATCGAGCACGTACTATTTACAATAATCATGATTAAATGTATATACATATGCATATATATATATATATATATATATATATACACACCAGTTGATTTTGGGAGTGAAAAGTGGGCATGTTTTTCTGAATCTCACATATGTTTCTGAATGCACTTACATGAAAACATTAATATGAGTCTGCATATTTGCTTTCGGTCTGTTTGCACTCTGTGAAGTGCTGAACACATTTGTATGTGTTGGAGCATGTGAAGATCAGCATCTGTGTCACCAGAGTGTTGTTTTTTAATATATCCCAAGGACTTCGCTCACGTTGATTCAGTACGGCCAACACCTAGGTCTCCCGGATCGCATTGTGTGGCGCTGTGTTAAGTTACGAGTTTAACTGTTGGTGTAAGTCTGCACCGTTTGCTGCCAAAGAAAGTAAAAATAGAAACAGTCATGCACCCTGGATGTACATTCATTCCCTTCAGGAGGTAAGGGACCACAGGCCTCCCTGATTGGTTGATGTGTGTCACATGGGCATGGGTTCTCAGGCTAGGATTGGCTCACACATTTTAGAGCACTTTGATGACAAGTGTTTCTGACTGGGATGGAAAGCCCAGAGGAGATACTGCTTACTCAGAGATAGAGCGAGAGAGAATGGAAGAGGGGGAAAAGGACAGCGGAGTGGGCGGAGACTGGCCTTATGACATCAGAACAGCATATTACACACGCCAAGATTTAAGCTGTGCATTTCACATGCCTGGCAATTTTGTGGACTGGAAAAAAGAAACTGCTTTGCATTTTTTTATCGTTGTATAAATTCAAGATAATTTTTAAGGATTTAAAAACCTAAATAAGCAAATTAATAATAATAAAATAGAAAAGTAGCTGTTTTGTCTTTTGTAAGTAGTTTTTTTTTCTCCTCAGAATAACATTTACAAAGTAAAGAACCATATATTATACAATAACTTATGCTTTTGTGAGAATAACATATAGCCAACATAAAAAGAAGTAGGCCTTGCAAATAATTTATTTTAATAACAATAACAAATATAATACTAATAATCATGACATTAAATTCATTTAGAAATGTTAAAACTCAAGCCACTATTCATTATAATGATCAGATATGATAACAAATAAACAATACAAATAAATAAAAGGAGAAGAAAAAACTATGAGATAATTGATAGATGGGCCTGAGATTACATTATCTAGATAATTACAGTATTTAAGGATGCTAACACTGGATTTCATTCTTCAACACCTTCCCTGAAGACACTTTTTTTCATTCTTTATCAAACTCGAAAATTACAGTGTCAATATATTGCAATTATTGCCTAAAATAAAATAATAATTTAAGTAAAAAATAAAACAATAAAACAAAACAATAGAATAAAAGAAGATAAATTATTAAAATAAAGCAACATTTAAAAAATATATTTTTTATAATTCTGAGATGGTTCTGAGATTATTAAATCATAAAAAATAGACTCAAATTTTAGACAGCTTCAATCTAGACATTCATTAATACCCCCCATCTTTTGTAACTTGAAAACTCCAGTCCACATTCATTCATTCATAAATAAACTAAATTCATTCAGAGATGGTTCTGAGATGAAATAGTCTCGATAATAACAGTGTTTATGGATGCTAAGACTGGATCTAATTCTTCCACACCTTCCCTCAAGTCATGCTAGTCCTTGTCTCATTGTGAGTGACAGGGATGCATTAAAATGTCATCACAGCATTCAAAATCCAAAACGTGGCATGTGATGGTAGAATCTGACATGTGACATAACTGGACAACATAAGCATGACATTGCAGAAGGGCAGCGAGTCATGTGGTCATTGTGCAAACACTGCCAGCTGTGTTGATTCATGCTGCAGACAGACACCACAGGATATCATCACAGCTCATTTCAGATTCACGTCACTAATATATTTTATTATTGTATCGGCTACAATTGTATTACTCCAAACATTTCATGCACCGCCAATTTTGAGGGAAAGTTCATTTTGAGGGCAAGTTACTGAAGTCATAACAGTGTGACAAATACATTTTCATTTTACATAAATGCACGTGCTATACACAAAAATGGAAGAAGTGATAATAATAAAAGAATATAAAAATTGGCTTTAAACAACATGAGCATGTCACACAGCTTGTGTATCTACTCAATATTTTTTATCTAATACATGTATTGCAGGTTTCACTCGAACAGTAACTGGAAGACAGTGGTCACACAGTGTTTATTTCAAAAGTATCTAGGAGTTTTTAAGAAAGTTGTTCCATATGTAGATGTCAATGGTTCAGCTTGTCTCTTTATGGTGCAGTGGTGTTCTCTAGTGGTGATCTGTAGAAATAGCAGGAGTTTGTGCTTCAGCAGGATAAAACGAAATGTTGGCATATAGGAACAGTGTTTTCTGACTGATGGACACTAGACCGGACGGAGAATTAACAACATATACATTCAGCATCAAAATTTACCATGGTATTACCTGGGTTTGTGCTCTCTGCATGTTATTTGGAAAAACAATGGTGTGTTCGTGGTACTGGAATATGGTAATCATTCTGTACCATAATAGGTATTTATATCAAAGTACCATGCACGTGATATTTAATTTAATCGATACATCATTGCTTAAAGCAGCTTTATGTTTTTTTTTTGTGTATTTTTGTGACTTTGGAGCAACTACAGTTAAAGGAAACCTGTTATTTACTATATTTAATACAAATCTCATGTGTCCCCAGAATGTGTCTGTGAAGTTTCAGCTCAGAACACCCAACATATTATTTTTTATATCATTTTGAAAATGTCTAGTTTGAGTGGAAGCAGAAACAGGTTGTTGTCATACATGTCTCTTTAAATGTAAATGAGCTGCTGCTCCCCGCCCCCTTTCCCAGAATAGGGCTGTGCTTTACAGCTCCAATCCTCTGCTAGAAAAAACATTTGTTTGGTTTTGATCATCATGTCTATCATGCTGAAACCATACGTTTTAAATCATATTAGTTTAAACTTCTGCTATATGGTTTTCTGAGCGTACACATCCGAAGCATATCGTAGTATGTGGAGCATACTTTATTCACATTTATTGACCGACAGTGCGCTGTGTGAACATGATCTTACTGTAGTTCTAATCTAGACTAAATGTGAACGTGTATTAATTCATCCCACTCGCAAAAAACAGATTCAGTATTCATCAAAATTATCACTCTAATTATCAAATTATACTCACTTATTCAGTATTCATCAAAATGAATTAAAACAGTGAAATGCAAACTCAGAATATGATGTAAACCTGCAATAATTAAATATGTTAAACAACACAAACATATCTAATCTCATTTTATTAACCAATGTGTTTGCTGCTGACCTTTGATGATCCAGTTCAACCATACTAATAAGTAACTAATAATTGTGCTTCATTGTTTTATTATTGCTGAAGAGTGTTGAACTTCTCCTGCGTTCTACTGTACAGATGTGAATTTACTCTTCCTTCAGCCTGAGGTTTATTCAGTACACTTTTTGGTATGAAAGGCTTTTACATTTGCTATAAATATAACTTATTGTATTAAAAACATTGCTCTCTGCGGTCTCAGACAACGGCAATCACGGCACCTTAGCCCTGTATCGACCACCATAGCTTCTCTAAAGTTAGGGGTTAGCGGGTGACTGAGCCGTTGGTTGCAATTCACAACCTCAACTGCTAGATGTCGCCAACATCTACACACTGCACCTTTAAATTATCCTTTGACTATGTACTGGCCTGCCATCTAGTGGTAAATTTACCCCTTACAAGAGTAAAACAAAATATTATTGTTGTACAGTGTGACAATGTGCATATGCCCAGTAGCATCATATGTAGGGCCCTATGATTTCCGCGATGCAGAAAATGCAGACAGAATTGCGGAATCCAGTCATAAAAACGGAATTTACAGTTTAACGCGGAATGTGTAAAAGTTTGGATGAATTAATCAAAAGTAGGTCATCAACATAGTTATGTAAATTATATTGAATTTCAGTCTATAGATCATCCTAAATATTACACAGTGCACCTTTAAGAAAGTAACTATGAAAAATGCAACTAGAATTGCCTGTGTGACAGACTGTTGCATTGTCTTTTGTAACTGGTAATGAGCTGTTACACTGTGCTGAACTCTGTAGGAGGACAGTCATTAACAAAAAGCCACATTTGTATGGCAGTGTCAGGCAGAGTATGTGAGCGAAGTGGAGAATCAACAAATTACCTAATTTTTCCTACCACTTGACAAGCTAATAACATGGTTGTCAGCATTAAAAGATATAATTGCTGCTTTTGGTGAAAATTGTGTTTGTGATGAAAATAACAGTATGTTTTCGTCAGATATTTAACCTACGGATCAATGCATTTCTTACAGATTTCTGCTCATTCGAAATCAGATGTAGTAGCTCAAATGTACTGTTTAGATTACATTTATTGAGAGATTGCATTATTGAGAGAGCGAATGCATGTGAACAGGTGTTTTAGTAGCTACTTCTTTAATAAATCATGCTTTCAGCTGAAAATATTCAGTAACTAGAAGGAACAAACAAATTTTTGAACTATTATAACTTCCCTTTCATGTCCATTGCCGTCATTCACATTCTTTCTTATTTGAATGATCCTTCTCTATCAAGCTAGCTAAATGTTAACATGTGAATTTGTGCTAAATATGCAGTTATATTATGGGTCGTTGGCCTTGAATTGTAATTGTGATGGCGGTGGAGCACTCTTGGAGCTAGTGAAAACCACGACGCTCCGACTTTTAAAACATCCGCTCCTCGGTCCATTCATAATCACACTGCTCCAATCTGCGCTCCGCTCACATACTTTGACTGTGAGTAACTGTCGTGGTCATGACACAACCAGCCCCTATCAAAATATCTATTTCTATTTCTATCTATTTCACAACCAGCCGCTATCAAAATTATCTGGCTGCGGGCTCGGGCCAGTTTTGGCCTGCGGGCCGCCTGTTGCTGACCACTGCCCTTCGTTCTCATGAACTTAACGGACATGCACGCGGCGACCATTGTAAGTCCATAAGACCACAAGTGCATATGAAGTGTTCCATTTTGGACACGGTTCAAGCGCCAACACAGGCGTCAACGAGGTGACTGGTAACCTCCAAGCTATTTCTCCTTCACTCTTACCAGCCCTCACACACATCATTAACACATATCTCCTTACAGGCACCTTCCTCAATGCATTCAAGCAGGCTCGGGTAACCCTACTGCTCAAAGAACCTACATTAAACACTTCACTTACAGATAGTTACAGACCCGGCTCACTCCTTTCATTCATAGCGAAAATGCTTGAACAAGTTGTTTTCAACCAGTTACCCTCATTTCTGTCAAAGCATAATCTACTGGATGCTAACCTATCAGGACTCGGATGTGGACATTCAACTTAGACTGTGCTACTCTCAGTCACTGAAGCCCTGCAAATTGCAAAATCTGATTCTAAATGATCAGTTCTCATTCTGCTGGATCTATCTGCTGCTTTTGACACTGTTAACCATCAGATTCTCCTGACCACCCTCTCATCACTGGGCATCACAGGGATTCCACTTCACTGGTTTGAATCCTATCTCACTGGCAGATCCTTCAAGGTGGCCTGGGGAGGGGAGGTATCCACAGAACATCAACTAGTCACTGGTGTTCCTCAGGGATCGGTTCTTGGACCCCTCCTCTTCTTCACATACACTATATCACTGGGTCCTTATAATCACTCCAACTCTACAGCATGATTTCACCATCCAGCTAGGTTCTTCTACAATTACCCCATCAAGTTTAGTCAGAAATATTGGTGTAATTTTCGATGTCCAGCTGACTTTCAAAGACCACATTGTGAAAACTGCTTGATCTTGCAGGTTTGCACTGCACAACATCAGACAGATCAGGCAGTTCCTTACACAGCATGCAGCACAACTTCTTGATAAGGCACTTGTCATTTCTAGACTGGACTACTGCAATGCTCTTCTAGCTGGACTTCCATCAAACACAATCAAACCTTTACAAATGATTCAGAATGCAGCGGCATGACTGGTCTTCAACGAGCCCAAAAGAGCTCATGTTACACCTCTCTTTATTCCTGCACTGGCTCCCGGTTGCAGCTCGCATCAAGTTCAAGACACTGATGCTTGCATATAGAACATCCACAGGCTCAACACCCTTCTACTTCCACTCACTTATAACAATCTACATCCCCTCAAGAAGTCTGAGATCTGCAAACGAGCAGATTTGTTTTCATTCACCGTTCCTGGCTGGTGGAATGAACTTCCCACCCCCATCCGGAATGCTGAATCGCTGACAATTTTCAAGCGACACCTGAAAACTCATCTATTCCATCATCACTTGACTTCATCTTAAAAACAATAATAATAATAATTTAATAAAAAAAGTAAAAAACACCTTCACTCTCTTTCCTTAACTTTGCTCTCTTTCCCTTAACCTCCCCCTGTCTGGCTAGAATTTGCTCTGAACAATGCCTAGAAATTTGTATTACAAGCACTTCCTGTGTCTGTTTGCCTCTTTATAATGTATCGCTTATTGTATTCCTCAATTGTAAGTCGCTTCGCTTTGGACAAAAGTGTCTGCTAAATTAATAAATGTAAATGATTCTAATCTTTGGCGTGGCTTCATTCATTATAAGGAGACGTGAAATGCTTGGTGTTCCCTCCTTGCTTCATAGTAACATATTAATACTTTCATGTGTGGACAATGATTCTCAGAATGAAGACAGCTGCCATTGCTGAGTACTGCTTTTGTGTGGAAACTGGGATCAACAAGATGTGTGAATCATTTGAATGTGGCTGCTATAATTGCAGCTGACCACTGGATGTCACTGGTAGGGTCTGTCTTTGAGGCACCATCTTTTTTGGTACAATCAGGAAAAAGCCTCAAAAGCTTCATCTGCCCATCTTTAGTGGAAAAGAATCTGTGACGCGTTTCGATACAAGAACAGGAGAATTTATTCACAATGATGAAAGGACCAACGGTGCCTCCCTTTCTTTTAATGTTTAATGATGACTGTAAAGCATGGAAAATAAACAGATAAGAAATTAGACAAACGAAACAAAACGGTCAACAGAAAGTGAGTACTCTAGCTACTCACCCATTTCCTCCATGCCTTCCTTCTTCTTCTTCTTCTTCTTCTTTCGACTATTAATGGCGGTTGACAAACTAACTTATAGTGCATTTCCGCCACCTACTGAGATGGCGTGTGGAGCATCAATGAGGAGTGTGATATAGGTAATACATTAGAGCAGTGGTTCTCAAACCTGTCCTGAGGACCCCCAACCATGGAATTATTTGTATGTCTCCCTCATTTAACACACCTGATTCAGCTCATCAGCTCATTAGTAGAATCTGCAAGACTTGAACTGAGTGAGGCCTGTGAGAGAGACATACAAAATATGTGGTGGCTGGGGGTCCCCAGGGCAGGTTTGAGAACCACTGCATTAGGGGAAAAAACATTAAATTATTTTAATAAAATGTGACATTTACCAATTCTAATAACATCTTAAACACTTGTGATGCATTTCTCAATACATTCTGAATTGAAAAAAACACATCTATTGATTTGATTTTCTAGTTTTAAACTTTCATTTTTATATCTGGTGCATTCTAACAGAAAATGAGTCTACTGTCTCTGTTTTTGTTTTACAGTTATTACATAAACCTGACTCATGTTCCCCAATTCCATGCCTTCCACCGGAGAACTAACAGGAAAATATGCACCTATGCCCTCCCATAATCGGAAATGGACATTTCAAAATAAAAGACCTCAAACCTTTCAAATCATATTGTTTGATTTTTAAGTTATAATTTACATTTACATGCTTACTGTGCATAGATCCAACATGTTGTAATTATATTAATTCTATTTATTTCAATGTTTTTTATTCAGATTACTGTGCTCCTTCTTTATTGATAATTTATTTTAATCATTTGGGTTATTTTTGTGAATTTATTTTTAATGCTGGTGCAC
Organism: Gymnocypris eckloni scoliostomus; assembly: GCA_027564155.1. Taxonomy (NCBI): domain Eukaryota; kingdom Metazoa; phylum Chordata; class Actinopteri; order Cypriniformes; family Cyprinidae; genus Gymnocypris; species Gymnocypris eckloni. The sequence continues at coordinate 19,840,530 of CM050431.1, forward strand.
TGAGCTAGAACACTCTCTCTCTCTCTCTCTCTCTCTCTCTCTCTCTCTCTATATATATATATATATATATATATATATATATAAAATGAATATTTTGTCCACCGAGTCTACAATGAGTCAGTGGAGTACTCCAGATTGTACCATGTAACAGCTGCAGATGGAAACGTCTCTAATCCCCGAGCAGAGCAACAAGGCCATTTGTGGTGGTTGAGGAGAGACCCCCCATATGATTTTAAAGAGCTTTGGGTGTACAACAATACACAATAAAGTGCTATATAAAATGCATAATTAATTCATTCATTCATTCATTCATTTGGCGGCCATTAAACATGCTATATAAAACACACATAGACACATAGTAGAATTCCTCTCTTCTTAACTCATCCTAGTGCCCACAAGATGGCAACACAAATCTTCAACATTGAGATTATTTATTTTTAAACATGAATAGGTTTTTTTATTTTTAGATTTTGTAGTTTTCTTGTTAAAATTTTAGTTAAAGTTTCAGTAGTATTGTTTTGTGTTTGTCATTCTATGTCTGTATAGTTTTTATTCAGTTTTATTTCATTTTTATTTATTTTACATCTACTAAAACTAACTAAAAATGAGACAGTTTTGTAACTAGCTGAAATAAGACATGTATTTTATATCATAATGAGTATTTTATTTCAAGTAACAAATTTTTTTTTTTTTTTGTTCAGCTTTAGTTTTAATGAACTATCTTAAACCTGTTCTGCATATAAGAAATGACACATTACCGTGATGATTACGTATATTTTGCATCATTTTAGCTGCCAGCAACTTAAACAGATTTAACCATTAGAAAATAAAATGTTACACTGTTCACATTTCTTTCTTCAACTGTATTTCATTAAACTGAATATACAGTTGTCAATATTTAAAGTGGATCAATAAAGGTCATCAAAGTTGTCCTAAGACAAGAAGACATTTTGATTTTAGGGCAACTTTGATGAAGGATTTTGATCCATGTCAAATGTTGACTAGTAGGCATATATTTCAAATTCTTCACTGTTTGTAATT
>CM050431.1:20516570-20594070 GCA_027564155.1 Gymnocypris eckloni scoliostomus
TTTATACTCAAAGTGACTGTTTAGCTGTTTCGTGAACCGACATCTTTCCCCTTACCAGGACAGTGGTTATTATTAGTGATGCCATGGCTTTTCCTTGACCAGTGACAATAGCTGCGTTTCCATCCACCTATTTTTATGCATAAAAAACGTATGCGCACATTTGAGTAGGATAAACTTTTTATCTGTTAAGAATTAAATGCACATAAACCATGATGGAAACACATTTACCGAATAAATCCCTCCATGCGCATCAAAAAAGTAATGTGACTTTGCGCTTTGAGACGGGATAACTTGACTAGCAGTGGACCGATCTCGTTCAAAGCATCTATTTGATCATTCTGAGGAAAGTCTGTCACCAAAGTATTTCTGTATAATTGTCTTACATGACTGCGTTCCCAAACAGCCGGCATCCACCTCCGAACGCAGTACAGCATTTATTGTGTTACGTCTGCTCGCTCTGAGGTGCAAGTCATTTATATCATATGTGAAAATGATTATATTCAGTGGCTTCTCCAATATTCTTGGTGATATTTAGTGCCACAGTTTACCAGGAAGTGACGATTTTGTTCTGTCTGACTCGTTGGATGGAAACGGTGCTTTATTTGCATGTTTTATGCAATATTCCAGCTTTGCGCATAAGTTAAATTTGAATCTTTGGTTGGAAACATAGCTAAAGTCAGACACCTAAATATGATCTTCTTCCGTGTAGGTAGCTACATGTTTTCTAGCAAACTTAACTGACTTGGGGCTAGTTCACACACACACACAAAAAAAAAGACAAATGTGCCATCATTTACTTGCTCTCATGTAAGAAGTATGAGTTTATTTCATCTGTTAAACACAAAGGAAGATATTTAGAAGAATGTTGAAAACAAAACAGTTGCTGGCAGCCACTGACCACCATATTATTTCCCCCCCCATTCTTTAGAAGACAATGGCTACCTGTTATGCTCTACTGGTATTTATTTATTCATTTATTTGCCGACTGAATTGTTACAAACCCTTAAAAGTGTACTAATAGTATACATTTCATATTGACTACACAATCCGTGAGGATTTTTGGTCTGAGCATTTTCGGTGACTCTGCCGGTACGTTTTAGCGAGTGACTGAAACAATTAATTGACCAATTCTTTCAAAAATGCAGATTCTTTCAGGAACTGACTTACTGAACAAATCATTGAATTGTTTGCTAAACCGATTCATTTACATACATTCAGGAACAAAACATTACTACTTTTATGAATGAGTCATAAAATGAGCCATTTAAAATATTCATTCAACAACACAATTTTACTCAGGATCCACTCTCTCCACATACTTTGTTTTAATTGTCTGACTCACTCATTTTATATATAATATTATAATATATTTTAAAGAATATTATATAACAATATAACTGCAACATCACCTCCTGAAGATATTGGATGAGAAAATGTAAAAAAAAAAAAAAAAAACAATGCCAATATTACAAAATATAACATTAAAAGTGTATAAATCACTTGATTTTCTAAAGAAATATCAACACCAGCAGGTAACGTTACAGCGGGAGTATGCGTCTCTCTCGCCTCCCCTGAGCCCATTGAATTTAAACAGCCCCACTAAAGCCTGTGGTAAGTTTGGTGAGGGGTAACGGAGAATGAATGGGAAAGTCACGTGAGAGGAGGCAATGCCTCCAACGTGACATGACTGGATATGACTGGTTATGTTTGGCTGTGATTGGTTTATGCAATAATTCCCACCTCTTATATTTGGGCATCTTCCAGGCTCATGAATCATTCTGAATGAACAATATAAAGCAAAGACTATTTTTAAAAAACGTATAAAACTCACATAGTGATATAACCACTACTTGGCAGAATATAGAATATACCATATTTTGACATCAATATTTTAATAATACTTTATCTGAAAACAATGCGGTGGATATTAATCTTCTCACAAGGTGCCTTTATTAATAAAAAACCTGAGCATCTGTCCCAGCCTTTGTCATTTCCCATCTATGACCTGAGTGTCATGTCTCTCCCTCTGTCCCCGCAATTGGATCTTTCACACCCTCATGCAGCTTTGATGATTTTCTAAGCTTCACATCTCTCCTCCTTGTTTGACGGTGCAGAAACCAGTGACTGTGCGTTTTGACAGTCTGTGCAAGCGAGTCGATGCAGGTGGTCATCCTTCCCTTTCATCACGTCGCTGTTAGCCCGAGCGGAGAGGTACAGTGAGAGCGTGATGTTGGAGGTCAGTTTGTGTGCCAGCCCGGATCAGATGAGATGGGCTTTGATGTTTGGTAGGGGCCCGAGTCGCTCAGGCAGTTCAGATCCAATTTCTGACCCTGTCGTCGACACACGCTCTGGGGTCAGGACTCTAATACCCCTCTGGCCTGTCGACAAGGATGGATTCTGATCCCTCCACAAACTCAGGACAACAGCAAATGCCAAGTAAGATTAGAGCCGTCGATATGAACCTGTGCACACCACAAGGAATTCAAATGCTGTATTAGATGAGCGACTGCAGGGTTCGGGTCCGAATCACTCGTAGATTCAGTTGAGCTCGGTATTGACACAGATTGCACGATCTGATTCCAATTCACAAGCTCTTGATTCGATATCAATTAAATTGGATATTTCTCAGGCATAGTACTTGTTATTAAGTACATTTAGTAAAAGTAAATTTATTAAGTAAATAAATAAATAAATAAAATAGAAATAACAGGCTAAGTAAAGATGGTAACAATTCAATTAGGTTCTATTATTTATTATCTTTAGTTAATGCATTACTTTCTGATGAGATACCTTCTGATCTTAATTTATGTTTATTTCATGCTATAGTAATAAATAATAAGAGACGATCGTTCACATGCTCTACACAGTTATGTCATGGCACATTAAATACTGACAAATTGGCATTTATGGTTTGAATTTTGTGATAAAATTGACAGATTTTGAAAGCTAAAACATTATTTAGTTAAGTTTTGTTCATGCATCAACAGAAAACAGACTTAAAAGCCTGTTCACACCAATGACAATAAATATAACAATAAATAAAGTTTAAAATAGCCTAATAAGTAAAAATCATTCTAATTCTATGAGAACAGGGAACTCTAACGGCACAAAGCGACAACATCAGAATCATTCTCGGAACAATTTTTTTTCAGCTGATGAACAATAAAACTTTGGGAATTAGAATGAAATCAAGCATTTATAAAGGTGCTGTATGTAATGTTTTGACTGTAGTAAAGCATAAAATATGTTTGCAAATATTTAGGAAACATGCTAGGTAGACATATTTGTTTCTTCAAAAAAAGAATGCTACATTTATTCTATTTTGAAATGTGCTTTCCATGTCGGAATGTCTGTTTTAGTTTGGTCTGTGTGACTCCGCCCACTGACAATTTACCCAATAGTATTGCAACACCGCGGGTTGCCAGTGGGTGGAAAACACAGCATATTGCAGCCATGGAAGCCTGCAAATGAATTTTATCAGAGATCTCAGATTCTACCCAACATAAAAGGCCTCGGCATCCATCTAAAACTCTATGACCAGAGATATATTAGCATGTGGATAAATCAACTTATCAATTTACTTTGTTAGGCTCATCGTCTTCCAATGTGAATTGCACGCATTCCTGTTGCATGTCCTCAATCTGGCAACCCGCATGAGCCTTGGAGGAGGGGCGGAGAATCAATGTTTTGAATTTGGACTGCAGTACCCATTTCAACCACTAACTGGCAACATAACAATGCACATTTAAAGCAACAGCTGACATAAATGTATTAATAAACAGAACATTACAGCATGATGGTGTGGATGCTAATATAGTTCTCTTAACGGTTATTGTTTTTAGTGTTAATGGGCCTTAAGAGATTGACCTTGTTATTTAAGAATGGATATCGAGATTAAATGAAGATTGATAAAAATATATTGACTGATACTGGCAACTCCTAACAGGGACACGCAAAACAGCTGTCGTGATCTTCTCGGATAAAATAGAGACAGCCGTGGGTAATGCGACCGCGTCGACCGGCCTTCTCTGCCAGATGTGACATTTTGCAGCGTTTCTGTCTAAATGGCTCCAATAAAGAGTTCACTTGTGCGGTCCGGAGAGGATGAAACTGGAATAAATGAGAATGGATGAGCCTAGCAGGCAATTCTCATTCAGTGCCAGGCTCGGCACAATAATGAGGTGGATCTCAATTATGCCACCACGGCACTGTGAAATGGACCGGGGGCTCCCACCCCGACGCCTCCGGAGGCCCTTCAAGCCCCCTCGTCCAAATTGAACTGATGGAGCAGAAAAGCCATTTTGATTTTCGTTCTCACCTCCGAAAACACGGTTTGGCAGCGATAATGCCAGGCTGCTGTGGGCATCTGCCGTGCGCTTGCGAAGGGGGTCAGCCGTAACGTCGGTGGGTCCCTATCGGATGTGCCGTATAGGGACGTAATTGGATTTGTGCTGACAGTCTGTTGACACAGACATTATTAATTGGGGTGGCTGGATTGACACGCACTTAGATAGCCACATCATAAATGCATGAAACTCGGCATGATAATTGTGACCGCTCCGCTAACTGCAACAGGCTTGATTAATGATCCCGTCATCAGCATATGCCAAAGCTGACCTCACGGTTATTGAGTTAGCGGGCTAATCAGAGAAGAGGTGGGGCGACTATGGCTCGAGAGATTGTTGAAGCTCTTCAAACGACTCTTATGATTTAATGAATGCAACAGTTGCCATTGAGGTTTCCGGAGTAGTAGAAACAAACAACCAAACAAAGCACAGCGGGATCACTAAAACATGGCCTATAGGCTTTGAGTGTGGGTACAGAACTGAAAAAATATATGATGTTAAAGTTTACTGAATATATCAAGCAATTGTTTTTTTTATTTTTATGGTTCAGCATGCTCAGAAGTGTTCACTTATGCTCTCCAGCTTCTTCCATTCACTCACAAAATGTGCTTTTCCTTTCCTATCACTCAATACTTTTAGATAAAAGAATACTGTCAAATATGTATTATAAATATTAAATGAGTTGAGGCTACATTATGGTTTCTGACCATCAGCTCCATCTACTGAACCACAGTCAGACAGAAAATCCTTACAGTGCTGACAAAATAATCATATTCTGCACATCACATCTATAAAACGCTGCAATCATTTTGCTTTTATGGTGATGCTAACTATTAATATGGCCAAATTAAAATAAGGGAAATTATATTCACATCCCAAACTATTTTTACAAGACAATACTAGGACAACTACTTAATTTAATGAAGAATGTATTATTATTATGTTATTACTACATTATTATGTATCATTATTATTATGTTAACATGTTTGTTTTCTGAAAAATTCATCATATTTCAATATTTTAGAATTATTATAGTTATTAGGCAGAAAATACTAGCACAATAATTACAAATAATAAATATTATTATTAACATTGTTACTACTACGAAATATGTATGCACAATTACTTAATCATAATAATATAGTTTTGTGGCATTGTTAAAATATTATTTTCAAAACATCCAGTTATTCAATGAATTGGCATTTGTGTTAAGCACATTCTATCGATCATACCTTCTGTTACTATTTTCAAAACTACTGGCAGATAAAGTTGAAGAAAAGTGAGAACTATGGGTATCAGACTCATCTATATCTCTAAAGACGTGTGTTTGTTTCCTACAGGTGTGGTGCCCAGTAGTCTGGGTTTACACAGCCTGCAGCCCAGTCCAGTGGCTCCAGACAGCCAGGCTCAATCTCCCACCCAACTGCAGTACCGCAACAAAGTCCAGCACCGCCGATTCTCCATGGAGGTGAGTCCTGTTTAATCATCTCATCCTTCTCCACGCTCTTTCCAGAGGCTTTGATGGAGTCCTGGTGATCCAAACAGAACAACACACGCTCTGCTTGTAATCTTGTCTGGGTCCTTAATAAAGTCCTTGCCAGAGGCACTAAAGCCTAGTTATCAAATGCTTTGTTTCTCTTTAAGGTGAGACTGGGAGACAGGTTTTGTCTATTAACTAGGGATGTAGCGATTCACTCAACTCATGATGTGATACGATTCCCTATAATGATTTCACAATACGATTATTTTAACAAAAGTAGATTAAAGACAAATTACAAATGAAAAGGTGTCCTTTTATTATTTCTAAGACAACATTTCCTTGTGAAACTAAAATATGATAAAACTCCACTGTTCTGTGTGTGTGTGTGTGTGTGTGTGTGTGTGTGTGTGTGTGTGTGTGTGTGTGTGTGTGTGTGTGTGTGTATTTTGGGAAATAGTAAACAAAAATCGAATTTTATTGGGATTTTAGCAGAAATTGTGGTGTGTACATATATAGTGTCATAAATAAACCATGCCAAGTGGATTGCTGAATGACAACAGACTAATCAGAGGCCTGCCTTGATCAACTTCCCCGTTTTTCTCCTCTCTTCCACCATAATCATCCATGCGACTCTGTATCTGTGTGACAGGAAAGCCTCTGTTGGAGGCACACGAGAAAGATGGAGTCCATCATTAAATGGAGTGGAAGTATTACCTGTAAGTTAGTCCATCGCCACAAAAGACAGACTCCACATTCGGAGAGTTCTTTGCCTCGGCTGTCAGCTTTCTTATTCAGTGGCCATGAATCTAGAGGGGGGAAATTGGAATGAATGCCCTCTCCCATTTTCAAATCCGACAGCTTTTTTCTGCTCTCGCAACCCTTTTATCTGCACCGTGCACACTTATTTTATTCCCACAGGCATGACGGGAGAGTGCCAAGGACTTTTTATTCCCTGGTTTTATTGAGAATCGCTGGCTAGTTTTATTGCACGACCGTACAAACTCAGCCACAAGGCAGAGCGGGAAGAAATCACAGGGAATGCTCTCATTTTTCAGAGCACATAAGATTCCCCTCGTTGTCGTGCTATTTTTGGGTCTCTCATGGCGATGAATCGAGTTACGAACTAACTCCATCAGAGCTTCTTAAATCCAAGAAGATTGTTGGTTATACTTCAGCTCGTCATAAGATACAATATTTTGTCCTACCCTGCCTTGGCGTGTTAAGATTATGCCAGAACCCTTTACTGAGTGAGAGTCTCCGTACTGGAGAAAAGTGACAGGTTTGCTCATTGTCATGTAAGAATAGTCAGCTCTGCCGATAGGTGTAGAGTTGTGTTGTGTGGAGGAGAAAGCTGTCATATTCACCTTGACAAGCTGTGTTTTCATATGTGTGCTAGCTGAACGCTAATAGCTGACAGCTCTTTGATGTGTGCGCAGGATGTAACGAAGAGGATGTCTCTGCCCATGGATATTCGTCTCCCACCAGAGCTTCTGAAGAAGTTACAGATGGAAAGCCCTCCACCGTGCAAACCGCTCAGCCGCATGTCCAGAAGAGCCTCGCTGGTTAGTAACCAATCTAAACTCACTTAGACAGTTAGATAGTGATCACAATAAGAACATTATTTAGTCTAAGTTCACACTGATAACTACAGACTAACTCTAAAACCTCTAAACGTTTTGCATTTAAAATTGAATAGCTACAATAAAAAAACATAATAATAAAGAAATATTATTTATAAAGATAGTTACTACTATTATTTATAAAGATATTAACTATAAAGTAGTTAATATCTCAACAAAATTGCAGAATATTTTCAAATTCTGTTCCAAAAACATAAGAGCTATCTACCAGACAACATTTTTAGGCATTAAAGGCATACAATAGTACACAGATAACCTTTTCTTTTCTTTTTATCTTAAACTATGGAAGCCCATTTGCACCGCTGAATAAAAAATAAAAGAGGTAACTGCGAATTAGTATCTCGCAATTCATACTTTTGTATGAACTCTCAGAATCACAATATGAACTCACAATTATGAATTTTTTCTCAGAATGGAAATCAATTTATTTCTCACAATTGCGAGTTTATATCCCACTATTCTGACTTTATAACTCGCAATTGCAAGTTTATATCTTACACTTCTGAGAAAAAATATCAGAATTGTGAGTTTGTATTATGGTATTCTGAGAAAGAATATAAATAAAATGCTTCCATATTAAACAACAAATGTGTTTTTGCAGATAATGATATCCCAGAATACACTGCAACAAGCTTGTTCAGTGGCCTGGGTCCTGGTAGTATTATTTGCTTTCATTTTTCCCATAGGGTTTACAGTTATAAGAACCACAGCAACCAGTTACTAGGTGAATCACAACAAACTTTGATTTGAAGCCAAAAAGTATTTGAAATTTAGACAAAAAGACAACAACAGGCTTAATGACTTTACTAAGAGAGATAATTACAATCTCATGAAGCATAGGGAAAAAGCTGAAAAATAAAAGTATTGATTTAAAGTTGTTAATTAAAGAAATTTAAATGTATAAAAAATGCATATTATGCATACAAATAATAGTAGTTTGAGAGTGTAAGAAAACTGACTCTACATCATTCACAGTTCTCTGATTGGTGGAGTTTTCTCTGCAGAATCATGGGAAATGTAGTTTTCACCAGATGTTCCACTGCTGAATGCAATACATTGAAATAATGTAGGCTGATGTCTTCAAAAGAAGAATATAATATTGATTAGCAACCTTGTAGCTCACAGTTGGTCTGACTTGTAGATTTTTAAGTTAGGCTTAATATTCAAAAATAATTCACAATGTTAAAAATGAATGCCATTTTTACTCTATTACACTCTATAGCAGGGGTAGGCAACGTCGGTCCTGGAGTGCCGATGTCCTGCAGAGTTTAGCTCCAGGACCGACGTAGCCTACCCCTGCCCTATAGTGACCATTAAGTTCAACTACTGTCAAACTATAGGCCTACTACTGCATTCGAAATATATATTGCGAGTAGTGCTATACACAACAGGCACAACAGGTTTGCACACTTAATGCGTTGGTCTAGAATTTCTATCTGCATCCTTCACTCACTCTACTTCATCCAGTGGTCTCAAACTCAATTCCTGGAGGGCCACAGCTCTGCAGAGTTTAGCTTCAACCAGCTCCAAATCACTCCTGCTTGAAGTTTCTAGCGATACTGAAGACCTTCATTTGCTGGATCAGGTGTGTTTGATTAGGGTTGGAGCAAAACTGTGCAGAGCTGTGGCCCTCCAGGAATTGAGTTTGAGACCAATGCGTTAAACAATACTAGAAACCCTAACAACAGCCTCTTCAGTGTGCTTATTTACATGTGTTGATATCCATGCACTGTTTACAACTTCAAAAACTATTCATTAATGTAATCAACAAACTATTTCAACAAATTGAAGTCGTTGGTCACACTGTATTCCCTTCTATTCCAGTCGGACATTGGCTTTGGGAAACTGGAGACCTATGTGAAGTTGGGCAAACTCGGAGAGGTAAGATGTTTTTACTTTCCTTGGTGAAAACAACAACTACAAAAAGCAAAAATTAAAAACCATAAAACGGCAGCCATCGAAATGAAGAATCAAATGTGTTCATTATGAGATTCCCCGCAGGCGATTACAGTGAATATGAGTCGTGTTGAATGTGGATTCTGATTTAATGGGCTTTTTTTTGGCATGAAGAGACATCAGTCTCTAATATGCTCAAAGCTGTACTGAGACTAGGCCGTCGATTTTCCATTAAGTGCAACAAAGCATGCACATTGCAAATTGTGAGAAATAATGTACTACATACAGTACAACCCTGAGGAATACCGTATCTAATGACTGCGTGAGAAAAACCTGAAGTACTGGAAGATTACTGGACTCGTGCTGCAGTGAATTCCCTTCAATAAAGAAACAAATATCAGTAAAGCAGGTTTTCATATCTTTGTATCAGCAGTTATAAATGTTTCATTAACGTTTAAAGATGCTTTTAGCTCTGCCTGGAAAAGTCAGGGAAATCAATACAAATTTTAAAAGTGTGATAGTTATGCTCAGCTCTAAAATATTACATCAGCTAGAAATTGCACTTTTGTGAGTAAAATATCAGTAATATCATACTTAAAAACCTTAATAGGCATGTCATTTAGCAGACACCTTTATACAAGGATTATCAATTTACAAGGACAATCAACTTTAAGCAATATTAGGTTTTCTACGTACCTAGTAAGGCTTTGAACCAAACTGAACCCACTGATTTTTTATTAATACTTTTATCCAGCAAGGACACAATAAATTAATCAAAAGTGACAATAAAGACATTTATATTGTTACGTAAGATTTTGAAATAAAGGCTGTTCTTTAGAACTTTCTATCACCATTTCCACAGAAATATTAAATTAATTATTATAAGAAATGTTTATTGAAAAATCAGCAGAATGATTTTGAAGGATCATGTGACACTAAAGACTGGAGTAATGCTGAAAATTCAGCTTTGTATCACAGGAATTAAATTACATTCGAGATTCGACAAAATCATCACGTAGAAAACACTTACATTATACAACTACTTCACTATATAAACATTTTTACTGTATTTTTTTTAAATAAATGCATTATCCACTTAAAACAAAGTATATCAAAAAGTGCCATAAAACATTAAAAGTTCATTTTGGAATTTAAACATTTTCCTAGCTATGCTCATCTCTAGCCAACATACAGTGAAATACGGTCAATATATGAAATGACTTTTTATAGACAATAGATCACTGGTTTTAATGAGCAGTTTGGATTTTCTAGACACAGGAGCAGATGATATGTCATCAAACCAACAACTGTCCATTGAAATTCAAGAGACATTTGTGACCATGGACCACAAAGTCAGTCTTAAGTGTTAAGATTTATGCATCTCATGAAAGCTGAATAAATAAGCTTTCCACTGATGTATGGTTTGTTAGGATAGGACGATATTTGGCTGAGATACAATTATTTGATAATCTGGAATCTGAGGGTGCAAAAAAATCTCAATATTGAGAAAAACACCTTTAAAGTTGTCCAAATTAAGTTCTTAGCAATGCATATTACTTATCAAATATTACTTTTTGATATATTTATGGTAATACATTTACAAAATATATTCATGTAACATGAGCTTTACTTGATATCCTAATGATTTTTGGCATAAAATAAAAAAGGATCATTTTGACCCATTCAATGTATTTTTGGCTATTGCTACAAATATACCCCAGCGAATTGAGAACCAAACATACACCTAACTTGTCATATTGCTGCGATTACGCAATTTACGGTAATAATAATGTTTGATTTCAAGACAATTCTGTTTGCTTTTGTGCAATACATTATTTTGAGCTACCAAAGTGAAATCTGGGTCCTCGAGCAAAACCCAGAAGAGAACCACTGATCTATTCAGCACCACTCCTCTTCCCCAGAAGATTGACATCTTTTTGTCTTCCTGTCTGTCAAACAGGGCACATACGCAACAGTATTCAAGGGTCGTAGCAAACTCACAGAAAACCTGGTGGCCCTGAAAGAGATTCGTCTGGAGCATGAAGAGGGCGCCCCGTGCACGGCCATACGGGAAGGTAGCGTCCTCCTCTTTCAAACACACAACTATGATTTTGAGCTCACCAGTTGTTCAAAACCCACATTGTCACGAAGAGTATACAATTTAAACTGGAAAGCCACAGGCATCTCCTTCACCCAGCCTGAATCACTCCATCTAAATGAGATGGAGTACGTGAGCGGGGTTGTTAATGGAGAACACCGATGTGAAGCAAGGCTGCCACCCAGTGGCTGATGAGCTCCCGCTAAAGGGAACACCGTGCATTACAAAACATGTCAGGAGAGGTCAGGGTTCTTAAACAGAACTCCAGGTCTTTTAACTTGTTTCAGCCTCAGCACAAGTGTGCATTCATTCTCACTTTAATATTTAGTGTTTCCTATTGCATAAAAAGACTTCAGATGAGGGGTAAATTAAAGCATTCTTACAAATCCATATGAATAATAATTTAATTAAAATAACAAATAATACATCATTAAATAATCAGACATAAATATATAATTCTTTAGAGATTTTAATAATTCAGTAGGGACACAATAAATGTATCAAAAACAACAGTCAAGACATTTATAATGTTGCTAAATATTTTTTTTAAGTGCTGTTTGAAAGTTTCTATTCATGAAATAATCCTGAATTAAAAAAAAACTATAAGCAGCACACCTGTTTTTAACAATGATAATAAGAAGAAATAGAGCAGCAAATCAAAATATTATAATATTGTATAATTTGTGTTAGATGTATATGTAATAAATAAAAGAAAACAAGTATCTAGAATAGAAAAAGAATTGGGAACTTTTTTAAGAAAAATAGAGAGTTTGTGTTAGAGGGCTTATTTCTTAATAAAAAATAATACTAATAGACAAAAACAATGGTAGGCTATAGAGTGCTAGAATTAGAGGGTCAAAAAAAGATGGAAGACATGTGTTTTACGCCTTTTATTAAGATATATAACAATTATATGTTTCCAGAAATAGCAAATATGTTGGCTGTTTATGGTAATACTATTTCATTTTTCAGTATGAATTATTACAAAACAACTCTTAGAATAGTTTTCTAATTTGAATGACAAGTCTGCATCCTGTTTGGCTCGATTAAAATTCAGGAACTAGATTAGAATTTCAAAAGACAATTTCATGTTGCACAACCTTGCTGGAGGTTATTATTGTAGGCGCTCATTGTCATCATATTGTTGTTGTGTTGCACCAGTGTCGCTGCTGAAGAACCTGAAACACGCCAACATCGTAACGCTGCATGACATCATCCACACGGACCGATGCCTCACTCTTGTCTTTGAGTATCTGGTAAGACAGCTTTTCTTCTGAATGCCATGAAAACTGTAGCCGTTTGTCCACAGTGCTTTGTGATTTTGGGCGGGGTGGTATTTGACGTATTTTCCTCTTCAGCGTGACAGGATCAGTCGGTTTTAAATGCTATTTTTGTCTTTGCAGGACAGTGACTTGAAGCAGTACCTCGACAACTGTGGAAACCTAATGAGCATGTACAATGTGAAGGTAACAGCCAAAAACATCAACAAGCTTATCAAATACAAGTCAACAGAGATGTCTACATAGACAGCATCATAACGCTAAATAGTAATAGAGACACGACAGCTGACATGGTGCTAAGTTTCCAATCACGAGTGATTAATCAATCGATTTCTAGCACAAAGCTGCTCGACAACATCGCATCCAATCAGAAGATATGCTTCAATATACAGTTTTTGGACCAATGAGATTTCACTGGGCGGGGCTACTAGCAGACCCAGAGAAGACATGAGGTCTCATTTGAGATTTGTCTTACCTCTAGGGAAAACTCTGGTGGAAATTAGAGCATTGGGAACCCATAATTGACTAATTAGTTTGTTTAAATGACTAATAAGTCAATTTATTCAAAAAAAATTAAATAGAAATTATGTATAGATCTCTAGCTGACATTTCAAACACTGATTAACAGCATCTAATGATTTGGAAATAGCCCATATGTTGTATGATAATGGGGAATTTAGGCTGAAAATTAATACATTTATAAAAACAACACAACAGCAGTAATCAACTTTTATAATTGGTTAAGCTAATAGCTTTTAGCATGTCACTTTATCATGTTGCACCTAGATAAAATATGGTGTCAGGCATAAAATTAAATAAAATATGGGAAACGAGGTCATTAAAATGTTAAATAAAAAAATGTAATTTATACTTGTCATTATTGAATAAAAAAATATAGTTGAATTTTAAACTTTCAAATATTTGAGAATATTTTGCAATGCATTCTGGGATTGCGCTTCACAGTGTAAATGACAACAACTTCCATTTCATCCCTTTTGATGTAATGTAAAATAAACTGAAATAAAATAGATAGAAACTAAAAAAACACGGTTTAACTATAGATAAAATACTAAAATAACTACATAAAAACAAATAAAGCTATTCAAAACACATCACACACATCAACATACCTTACTAAACTTAATATCAAATAATAATTAATATAAAATATTACAAAATGTTAAAAAATATATAAATTAAAATCTATATTATTTCAACTATGAAATAGCATCAGTAATATTAATGATAATAATAGCATCCCAATTATACTAAAATAGCAGTAAATGATAACTATTTCTATATTTCCAGTGGATACACGTGATGTTGCCTTAAATTAAATTAATTAATTAAATTATCTCATAATGAGGCATCTTAGAAGGCAGCTGGCTACATTTCAAAAGCGGTCTTTGTTGGTACTTTACGTTTAGAAGTGCTAACATCCGCCTCTCTGTGTTGTAGATATTTATGTTCCAGCTTCTTCGTGGTTTATCATATTGTCATACGAGGAAGATTCTCCACCGGGACCTGAAGCCTCAGAATCTGCTCATTAATGACAAGGGAGAACTCAAACTGGCAGACTTTGGTGAGACTTTCTTACAAGGCCTGGATTTTCACTGATGTCTTTACTTTGGTGCGCTGTACAAAGAATATCTTGTTATTAGCACATTACCCAGCAGCGGTCTCCCATGTGACTCTTGGCTCAGATTCTGGGTTACCCAGCAACGTTTGTTCATCGCCTTAACTATCTGTCTAATCTCGCTTCTTAAGGTTTGGCCAGAGCAAAATCAGTCCCAACAAAAACCTATTCGAATGAGGTTGTGACCTTGTGGTATCGACCTCCTGATGTCCTGCTGGGTTCCACCGAGTACTCAACACCGATAGACATGTGGTAAGATGTTCCTCCCATAAACCGCTGCTAGAAAACACAATAGAGCTACAGTACGGCATCAGCCACAATGTGTTACTAACATTAGGAAAGCTTCAAGCTAAACTTATGATACTGCTCATACACAATGCTCAGAGACTGTAAAAAGGCAAAAATAGTCCATAATCTAAAATGATAATCATGATATATACTGGAGACCAGGCTCTTTTCCACCGAGCAACTTGTAAAACAGAGCTCCACTCATGTTTTCTTACACACAAATTTAAATATACAATTTTAACCAGAAATCAGTCATTAGTTACATTTGCAAAAAAAGCACTAATATGTTCTTCAGCAAATGTGAAAACCTGTCTTAAATTGGTAAAACTTGTCCTTTTAAATTAGACAGATGTAACCATTTAAACTAGACATATTTAACAATGTTAATGATATAAAATTAACCAATTTAACTAAACCAATGTAAGCATTTAAATAATACAAATATAACAAAAGCAGAACTCATAATTTATTTCTCTTGACGCTTTTAACTAGCTAATGTAACCATATGCATTAGAAATGAGTTGAATTAGATACAATTGCAAAAAAGCACCACTCATATTTCCTTCAGCAAATGTAAAACCTGGTTAAAATGTGTAAAATGTATTCCTTTTAAATTAGACCAATTTAACCATTTAAATAATATAAATTTAACCAATTTAACTAATGCAAATGTAACCCTGAAATCATACAAATTTTATTTAAATAGGCAATTTTAATCATTTAAATCAGCTATTAGATACATTTGCAAACAAAGCACCACTCATATTTTCTCTAGACACATTTGAACTAGCCAATGTATCCATTTAAATTAGAGATTAGGTTAGGGTTAGGTTAGGGTTAGGGTTAGGGTTAGGTTTAGGTTAGGGTTAGGCAAGCAAGATTCACTTAGTTAAAATGTATGTTTATGTTTTGTATGGTTTAGATTTATCAATTACATATACCTGCTTATTGTGCATTTCAATTAATTAGTACTGTTAAATAAATCTCACTTGTTTTGTTTATGTATGACTTATGAATATGCATCACATTAAGTTCATGTTAAAAGTAAAACTGTAATGGATGAAAAATCTTTAATATAGGACAAGCATGTATGGTATACTGTTAACATGAATCAAGTTTTATTTCTTATAAAGTGTTTTTGAGATGATTTCCATCACTGGAACTTTTTTGCTTTCTCAGCACTCAAACACATTCAATTCAGTCTTTTTATTTATTCAATATCTCATGTCAAAATAACTAAATGGATTCACATAACCTTTTGTTTTAGAAATAAAAATCCCATTTATGAACCTTCTGAAATAATACATCAAACTGCCTTTTGATTATGCCAAAGAGCTCTTGACTGTTGCTCAGTCATCCAGAAGAAACATTAAGTTAGAAAATTGAATTCTGTCTTTCCTGACACAACCTTTTAACATCACACGCGCACCCTGACACGCACTCCTCGGGCCACCTTGGATAGCTGACACGGACTCGGACACAAATGCTTTTTTAAAGCTAAGCCGTCCTGTTCGATAAAAATGCTGTAGTGTTTAATCCTCAGGATTAGTCCAGTGGGCTAATCAATCCGAGCGTGACAGCAGCCACATGTGTCTTTCCCATATCTCCACCTCGCAGCTTTCCCCAAACTACCCTCCAGTCAAGCAGACGTCAAACTGTGAGACGCCGTATCTTAAACATCTCTGACAGTCCTGATCTGATATATTCAAATCATGTCTGCTGGCTTCATTTAAAAGCTTTGACGTATAGAATAACAGCACTGAAATTAAAGAGATTGTATGATCATAACACACAGTTCAATGATGGATGTCTCTGTGACTATAGGGGTGTGGGCTGTATCATGTACGAAATGGCGACAGGCCGTCCCATGTTTCCTGGATCGACTGTCAAAGAGGAACTACACCTGATATTTCGCCTCATGGGTACGAGAGACGTTTTGTGTCATTTTAATTGTGATTACAACACTTGAAAATAAAGGTTCTTTATTGGCATCTGTGGTTCCATGAAGAACTTTTAACATCCCTGAAATCTTTCCAATCCACAAAAGGTCCTTTAAAGTGGAAAAAGATTCTTTAGATTATTCAAATGTTCTTATACAGAGAAAAACAGTTATTTTAAGAAAGGCTCTTTAGACGAGAACCAAAAAACGGTTCTCTAACAGCAAATGTGAAAACCGGCTGCAGTGCAACTATATATCAGCTAATTCGTATGAATTTGTACGACCTCACTCGTACGATTTAATACGATTTGTCTAAACCCCAGTGACGGGTAGGTTTAGGGGCGGGGTTAGGTGTAGGTCATTCCTACAAATTCATACAAATAGGCAACTCGTAAAATACGTACATTTTAGCAAAAATCGTATGAATTTGTACGAGTGAGGTTGTACGAATTCGTACAAATTAGCCACCTCGTAAAATATGTACGAATTGCCGTGAGATCGGGCTGGAAAACCTGGTTACATATGCACGTTTAAATTACATTTCTCATTTTAATTAGATCAATTTGCCTAGTTAAAACAACTAGACCATTCTAAATTTAGTTAGGTTTATTTTTATGTTTTTCAAATATGCCTTTTGCTCACCAAGTCTGCATTTATTTTATAAAAAATGCAGTAAAAACACTCTAAAATATGCTGGGTTGAAAACATCCCAATTTGGTTTATTTGGCAAATATTGGACAAAACACATGCTGGGTTATTTTGACCCAGCTGGTTGGATTAAATGTTTTTACCCACCATGCTGGGTTGTTTTATTTGTCGGCTATTGTTTGAAAATGATTATATTGCTGGCTTAAAATAAGATTAGAGAACATTTTACATCAAATTAAATTAAACTCAGTACTTGAATAAAATCAAATACAATTTTAACGAATAAATGGCGTTTCCATTGTGCGAAGTGACCGCTGCTGACTGACATCTTGTCCTTTTTACAGTACATACTTTATAAATGAAATAACATGTATACAAACCTTTATTTTGCTGAAGAAGTGCCCCAAATCAGCGGTGGCGCTGAGAACCGCTCTCCTGTGTAGAGGACTCAATAAGCCCACAATCTCACTGTAACTCAGCCGCTGGCTTGTTTTGTCGGAGACAAGCTCAACCCAGCGTTTGGGTAGAAAAAAAATGACACAGCAGCTTAGTTACAGAAAAAACACCCAGCACCTGGGTAAAAAGTTATTCAAAATAAGCCTATAAAATGACCCAACAAGATGAACCCAGCATTTTTCGAGTGTAGTAATATTGCAAAATACTATTACAATTTTAAACAGTTGTTTATATTTTAAAATATAAATCATTCTAATATTCCGATTTGAAATTAAAACCTTTAACAGTATAAATGTCACTGTTGATCAATTTAATGTGCCCTTTGTAAATATATATCACCACACACACACACACACACACTCACACACACTGGCATATGTGGTTTACGGGGACTCTCCATAGGCGTAATGGTTTTTATACTGTAAAAAAACTGTATGTGCTATTGCCCTACACCTACCCTACACATAAACTTAGCCCTCACAGGAGACTGGTGAATTTTTAGATTTAAAGAAAAAACACCATTTAGTATGTTTTTAAGCCTTTTGGTTTGCGAGGACATAGGCAGTGTCCTTATAAACCACCTTCATGTTGTAATACCCAGGTTATTATACAGATTTTTGTCCTCATAAACCCTATATACCAGTTCTCACACACACACACAAAACATGTAGACTTTATTTGCATCAAAACTACTTGTTTCAACTTTACTTACTAAGTGAATTACTGGCACACTCTCAGATTGAGTGATTACATGCTCCTCAAAAGCGCTCGTTCCAGCAACCAGCTGTAAACATGACAACCAGTGCAATTTGATTCAGAAGCTGTGCAAAGCCAGCCAACCGAATCAGAGCTTGCCAGATCAACAAAATATCTGGTGTTTTTTATGCAATATGCATCAGGCGGTCAGCGAACGGGCTGTGGGTGGTCGTGGGTGCCCGTCTGATGCTGAATGGATGTCTAATTATCTCACTGTAGGACACAATCTAAAATACTTTCACTTCTTTCCATAACCAGGCACCCCAACTGAGGAGACCTGGCCCAGAATCCCAGCTAATGAGGAATTCAAATCCTACCTGTTTCCTCAGTACAGAGCACAAGCACTCATTAATCATGTGCCCAGGTAACACAGAAACACCACAAACTAACTCGCAAGCAACAGGACTAGCTTTCGGCTTCTTTAGATCAAATGTATAAACAAAAACACACCTGTATGTAGAAATAACAACAGAGCTGCATGATATGAATTATAGATGGTGAATATTGTAATATAAAGCATGTTTGTTTTTTTAAGGCTTGACACAGAGGGAATAGATCTTCTTACCGCTCTATTGATGGTAAGTGAAATAATCTGTGGGGAATTTTTTATTATTCTGATTTGAGCTAGAAACATACTTTATGCAAGTATATGCAAACACTAATTTGAAGCCTCAGCTAATGCACCACAAGTGTGATTATTTCTGGGTTGTTAATAATTAAAAGTCCTGAATTGTACAGAATTGTTTTAGTTTTTTTTACAAAATGAAACATTTAATGTTTCATTTAATTAATTTCAATGTTTAGAATATACAAAATGTCTTAATTATTAAATACTTCACCCAAAAACTAAAATTTGCTGAAATTGTACTCTCTCTGGTCATCCAAGATGTTTGATTCTTCATCAGAACAGATTTGGAGAAGTGTATCATTACATTCATTACATATCATTACTCACCAATGGATCCTCTGCAGTGAATGGGTGCCGTCAGAATGAGAGTCCAAACAGCTGATAAAAACACCACAATAATCCACACTCTCATTCTGACGGCACCCATTCACTGGATCCATTGATGTAATGCTACATTTCTCTCAATATGTTCCAATGAAGAAGCATCATTGAACTTTCATTGCATACATCTACACTTTCATTGAACATTTAATTTTGTATGCCCTCCTAAATATTTCAAATTAGCCCTTATTATTAAATAAAATAATAATAACTAAGTGTCAAGCCCTTTATTTATGTACTTGTACATTTTTACTGAAAACATATTACCGGTATCTGAGGTGCACTGTTCTGTTAATAGTTATCTTTGGAATGTTGAGGAGGTGCCGATGAGATATGAGATAACAGATTTACACAACATGAGGATTTGCCAGTCTATATCAGATGTCAGAAACAACAGCCCTGCAGGGCTGTACTGAGAAGAGTTCAAAAGCACAGCAGTGGTACTGTGTTTAGAAACGCCCTGCTGATGAAGGTCATCGGAGGACGACATGTGGCAGAATAGCAGGAAGACAATATTTCTGGTATCACAGCATGGATAAAAAAGGAATACTTCTGGCTATTTTGATAGAAAAAATATAAGCAAGTCACGGTCTATACATCTGATGAAGTCTCATCATTTATTGTTAAAAACACTGCCATCTTAACAGATGATAACAATAACCCCAGGTGTGCAGCTGTAAATACTGCTATGCAACTATGCATGCAATTCTGGTGGCATCTGCATGATAAGAGATTAATAATCCGATAATACTGATTTTCACACTTTTCTGTTGGTTGATATCAGGTCATACTGAAACATTTCTCCAAAACATCACTACAACATGCTATAATTTATGTAAAAGCTGCTCATTCTCAGCTGAGAAACATGTATAGGCAGCATTTTTGTACTATTATAAGAATTATTATCAATAACAATAGACTCAGACTGGTCACAAATATTCATATTTTTAACATCGTGTTTTTAGCCCTGTGTTACTCTAATCATTATGCATCATTTCAAAAATCTAAAACAAAATAATCATTAAAAACCAGATAAAAAATGAGGATAATAAGCAATTATATTTATGCAAATATGTTTTGCAATCAGAATGTTCACAAATTAATATTACACATTTATGTTTTACTAATACAAGCCCCTGTGGTCTTCTAATAGTCTAATCATGTATATAAATTATCAATAACATTAATTATTGTGTCAAAATTTAGAAATTATTACTACAAATAAGATGAATTAAAAGATAAACTATTAATCAATTAAACTGAATAATAATAACACTCTCAAATTAAAAACAATTATTGTAGCATAACTAATACATCAATATGCATTGGGTCAAAAATCTCAAATAATAAAAATAATAACATCAGAATAATCTCAAATAAAAATCATAATTATTGTGGCAAAACTAAGCAATAAAATAAAATAAAAAAATGATCAACTACTATTCAATTAAAATCAATAAATCATAAATAAAATCCATATTAAAAAAATATAACAAAAAACATCGGTCACGCTCTAGCATTAGAACAGACATTTATGTGTGATTTCTAACAACAGCACATGTACTCAGACTCAGAGGCCAGTGAGGTGCAAGTGTCTTCAGCTCCCACAAATCCCCAGGTGAAGAAAGACCTTGTTAAGAGCGTCGCTGCCGAGACGGAGTGAGCTCAGAAGCTAATTATAGTGTCAACTTCCCCTCTCTGCCTGCTCTCCTCCAGGTCCAATTAGTTTGATACAGGCAGGGGTATCAGGCACGGAGCATTCTAGCGTTATCAAAACACAGGTAAACAAACGCAGGCTGACACCTCCACGCTTCACTCAGGTACAGGCAAGAGGAAGGACCTTTCAGAGGAATATTGTGTTGGGGGAATGACTGAACAAAGAGGGGTGCCACAGGCTAAAGACTCAATGCTGATCACAGCGCTCTGACTGTAGTCTACAGTATGCGTAGCATATACAGTTATGCATGTAAGTGTTAGAGCTCGCCTATATATTGTATTGTAAGTAGGAAAAATTATTAACAACAGATTATTGAAGTACATTTTACAAGAAAATATTTTTTCATTTTTTTCTACTTCAAAATGTAATTAATATTTTATCTTTTTCTATTTCTCTGTAATTAATTCTGAAATTTACTAGCAATTTATAAGTGAAAATTCTTTCTACACAATTTTTTTTTCATTGTACATTTCAGGACAAAAAAAGCTGAAAATATGCCTTCAAAATGTATAATTATAATTTATAATACAGAGCAACTAAAATGTCTTCATTCAGTTCTTTTAAAAATACTGATCTTTTTGTTGGTTTTAGAGAGATTTGACCCCATTTTAAAATAAATAAATCAATCAATAAATAATATTTAAAAATGTATTCGTTCTAAAAAACAATAAAACTTAAAAAAACTAAGTGTTTTAGGTTTAGGATTTACAGGTACATCTAAAAAAAATAGGATATGGTGAAAAGTTCATTTTTTCTTGTAACTTATTTAAAAAAGTTAAACTTTCATAGATTTTAGATTCATAGCAAGTAAAACACTTCAAATGTTTTTTTGGTTTTAATTTTGATGATTGGAGCTTACAGCTAATGAAAGTCAAAAATCAGTATCTCAAAATATTAGAATATTTACATTTGAGTTTCAATAAATGACCATCCATACAGTATAAATTCTGGGTATCTTTTGTTCTTTGAAACCACAATAATGGGGAACACTGCTGACTTGGTAATGGTCCAGAAGACGATCATTGATACCCTCCACAAAGAGAGTAAGTCACAGAGGGTCATTACTGAAAGGGGTGGCTGTTCAAGGAGTGCTGTATCAAAGCATATTACATGCAAAGTTGACTGGAAGAAATTGGGTAGGAAAATGTGCACAAGCAACAGGGATGACCACAAGCTTGAGAACACTGTCAAGCAAAGCCAATTTAAACACTTGGGAGAGTTTCACAAGGAGTGAACTGAAGCTGGAGTCAGTGCATCAAGAGTCACCACGCTCAGACATCTTCAGGAAAAGAGCTACCAAACCACTTCTGAAACAGAAACATCATCAGAAGCATCTTACCCGGGCGAAGGAGAAAAATAACTGGACTGTTGCTCAGTGGTCCAAAGTCCTCTTTTCAGATGAAAGTACATTTTGCATTTAATTTGGAAATCAAGGTCCCAGAGTCTGGAGGAAGAGAGGAGAGACACAGAATCCATGTTGCTTGAAGTCCAGTGTGAAGTTTACACAGTCAGTGATGATTTGGGCTGCCATGTCATCTGCTGGTGTTGGTCCACTGTGTTTTCTGATGTCCAGTCATCGCAGCCATCTACCAGGAAATATTAGAGCACTTCATGCTTCCTTCTGCTGACAAGCTTTATGGAGATGCTGATTTCATTTTCCAGCAGAACTTGGCATCTGCTCACACTGTCAAAGGTACCAAAAGCTGGTTCAATGACCATGATGTTACTGTGCTTGATTGGCCAGCAAACTCTCCTGACCTGAACCCCGTAGAGAATCTAGATGAGAGACACCAGACCCAACAATACTGATGACATGAAGACCGCTATCAAAGCAACCTGGGCTTCATTACACCTGAGCAGTGCCACAGGCTGATCGCCTCCATGCCACGCCGCATTGATGCAGTAATTCTAGTGTATGAAAGTGCATAGAAATGAACATACTTTTCAAAAGCATGACATTTCTGTTTAAAATATATTTTATTGATCTTATGTAATATTCTAATTTTCTGAGACACTGAATTTAGGGTTTTCATTATCTGTAAGCCATAATCATCAAAACTTCAAGAAATAAAGGCTTGAAATATTTAACTCGTGTAATGAATCTATATTAAATATTGGTTTCACTTTCTGAAATGAGTGACACAAAATATTGACCTTTTTCGTGATATTCTAATTATTTTAGATGTACCTGTAGTATAAGATTTGTCTACCCTTTTTTGTGTCTACACTGTTTTTTTGTTTCTTCATTAAATGGGTTTGCTGGTCTTGGTCTCCCAACTCTAGTCAGACTCTTTTTGTTTTGTTTTGTTTGTTTGTTGCTGGTTTTAGAGGGTTTTGGGCCACTTTTGGCTAGTCAGACTGGAAAGCCAGCTTAAACCAGCTAAAACCATCAAACTATTAGCTTAATTTACGAAATGTTAAAGTCAATACACTTGGTCTCCAGAATGACAGTAGGGTAAATGTATTTAAGGGGTTTTTAAATGTGCCAAATAATGTCCTAAATCTATAACTACAAACTTTACCCGGATGGTGTCAGATGGTAAAACGCATTAAAAGAGGTAGGGTCAGTGTGTAATAGTTACGATTCGTTTAATTTAAGAACAGAAGTCGTCGTCAATGGGAGGTCTAAGACTGTGTGCGTTTGTATTTCTGTATTTGTGTTGAAACATGAATGCGTTTCTCTCTTTCTCTCCGCGCGCTCTGATGGCGCGCGCAGCTTGAGTGCGCGCTGACCTGTCATTATGATGAAAGACCGCGGAGCGCGCGATTCGTTAATGGTGACAGCGGCCTTAATGAGTCCGAACCGTGCACCTGTTTCTCATCAAACCCCGCTGACTGATCGCGCCGTCAGCCTCACACAATGCGCTCGCTTGAAACACCGCCAAACTTCGCCGGAGACAATTTTATAACTTTGTGTGAGATGACAGCAGGGTGATGGGTGCTTCATTATTTAAAACTATTATATAGCTCAGGCATCAACAAGTCAGGGGAGCTGTGCTCAAATCCAGTCATTAGTGAAGAGCACACACGACGGGGATGATCACTGCGGCTACTGTAACTTCACACGCGTCACATAAAAGATCAGCATTCAAGTTCTGTGCCTTCAGTGCACTTTTGTTAGCTTTGAGAGGATCTACTGTACTTATACAAATTTATAAACATTTTTATTCAAACTTAAGTTGATTAAAACAAGTGTAGTCTTTCTCTACTGAGATACAAATATTATTAAATTTATATTATATTTAAAGTAATGTATAATGTGTTTTTAATGTCATTGAGTACTTAACTGATCAAAATGAATTTGAATTAAAACTTAGGTTGATTAAGGCATATATATATATATACATAAATACATTAACATATGCTAAATTCAGATTGAAATATGTATAATATTAATATTATTTATATGAGTAATATCATACTCATAGCCATGTGATATGGCTGTATATCGGCACGGCTGTGATTTGGCCGTAGGTAATTCAAGCAAACGGTGAAACGGTTGGAGTTCCGTTAACACTAGAATATCGCACTCCTATCAGACAATCAGATTCGAGGACCACAAATAACTATTGCATAAATAATACAAAACAATTGCACCATTTTATCATTATTTATTTACATACACACTGGGAAAAAAACAATCCCCAAAAATGCATCAATTCTCTGTTTCCCCCTCATTGTTTTGGTTTTGTTTCTGTTCAGTACGACACCAGGCGCAGGATTTCGGCTGAGACGTCTCTGAGACACTCTTACTTCCTGACTCTGGGCGAGAACATTCACTCCATACCTGACAGTGAGTTTATCCCAATATTTTCATTATTTCTAGAATATAACATCACCACAACACGAGCCGTCTAATCTGTCTTTCACCTTGATGATACAAGACAATACATTTGCTTTGATCATCACCCACTCGTCTTCTTTCCTCTCTAGCCTCGTCTGTGTTTTCACTGAGGGAGATCCAACTACAGAAGGATCCGGGACACAAGAGCTCAGTATTCCAGCCGCCAGGTATTCAGTTCCATTGCTTTGACATCAGAGTGCAACTTGATCATGTTTAGTCATGCACATTAATCCCATCCATAAACCTGTAAGAATAAATGCTTTAAAACATACTCACCTGCACTCCTGCAGATCCGTCTAACCGTGGGTCGTTTTCTCCAAATCCAGGTCGAGGCAAGAACCGCAGGCAAAGCATATTCTGAGCACAAAAATCAAAGCGGTGTGCATGGAGTGATCGCCAGAACAAAACCACGATGAAGCTTTGTTTCTCCATCCAAAACATGCATGCATCCATTCACATACACACCAATGTATTAGTCTGTACTTCAGAAAACGGACTGTATAGAAGTGAATCATCCTCAGTCATAACATGAGCTGGTTACAAGTGTACCCAGGTGAAAAACAAGTACACTTCAATAATGTAGTGCTCTATTTTCGCGCACTAATTTTGTTCTTAATATACTCAAAATGATTATTTAGTTCTTCTTAAGAAAAACTTATGATCATCTAAGTGTACTCAACCATGCTATTTTGAGACACAATGAATTTGAACTAAAATGCACTTTTGACATACCATCTTTGTATTTAAAATAAATGTATTTAGTTACCACTTGTAGTACACTTGAGTGTACTAGTGTATGAAAGATGGGTTCAAGTGTGCTACAAGTGCTAACTAAATATATATTTTTAAATAGATAGCATGTTAAAAGCGTTCATATTCATGGTGTTGTCTCAAAATAGCACATTTGAGCACACTTAGATGATCTTAAATTTATCTTAAGAGGTATTAAATCATAGTTTTTAGTATATTAAGTACAAAATGAGTGCGTGAAAATAGAGCACTTTAAGTACATTATGGAAGTGCACTTGTTTTTCACCTGGGTAACCAAAGCTCAAAACAAATCTCTCCGGCAGTCTATTGCAAACCTAAAAACCACACTGATCCTAAAGACATTTAGACTTGAGTTCAGCCTCTTCTCCACCTGCATCTAGTAGTATTTTCAGACGTTCATAGTATTTTTAATAGTGCGTGTATATGTATGTGTATGTGCAAGAAACATGGTAGCTTCATGTCCTAGTTTTCCACTGAGTGAAATTCCATTCATTTCTGTTTGAGGTTTGACTTGTTTTGCCATACGTGTTTGAGGAGTCATTGCACAAGCTGATATTGCGGTTTATTTCATAAGCATTCATTCAGTACTATAATACAGAGAAGAGCTGACACATTAAAAATGTAAATTGTCATAGAAATATTTGAGCCATTGAATAGAGAATTACTTGAATTCTGTCATGATACAATTTAAGTTCAACTACTAAAGGTGCTGTAAGTTATTCTAGAACAGAATTATTCTAAATCCAACCCTGTCCACAAAATGATTGACAGGCAAAGAGTGTATCTGGCTAGAAAAAAGTTCTCGCTCACAGCATCTTTAACTAGTTCCTCATTTATTAAATCTTCAAAAGGTGCCTTTTGCAGACCGTATGAGATCATGGGGTCCAATTTTACGCCTCTCGAAAAACCATCTACTTCAATCTCCTCAAGGATCTCGGTCCTTTCAAATAATTGCACATGCAGATATTCGTTTTGCTATTTAAGCTAATTGCTACTCCGTATTTGCACATGGCATGCAAGTGTCCTGGACCTGAAACCTAATGTTGTTCACCTTCTCCTACTGTATCTTGTAGTTTAAGAGCCCGATGACTCTGTTGTAAATGGCACTGAGCGCAAGCTAGTTTTACAGTGGACAGAAATTAAAAGCTTGGTTATTTAAAGGTCACCAGGGAACAGAAATATTGAGAATGAGTGACAAAGAGGAAATTCTATCAAATATAATGACATACAATTATTTAGTTTAACGTTACTGCAGCAGCGGCACTAATTTATGTGATTTGTGGTAAATGAAAATATTTTAAATACTCTATTGAAAAGAATTAATATATAAATATATGTATTTTGACAAGTGTTTTCTTTATTCTCAGTGAACTTTTGCCAGAAAAAAAACAATAAACTATGGTATTAAATGAACTTAGATGATGTCTAAATGTTTTATAAAAGATTTAGATTTTTGTATGAAATGTGATATTAAATATTTTGTGTGATTTGTCTATTCAATTATGATATTCTGAACCTGAATGTATTGTGCCTGCGAAAATGCCAAAAATAATTCAATAATAAACTAAATAAATGATGACGTTGAATTGAACCATGGGAATGTGACTCATAAACAATAGTCTTACTGTCTTTAATGTGCTATTTGTCATTATAACTTCACAAAGTAAACTTGAAATAGGATTTGGTCTACGTAATATACTGTCTTCTGGACAGCAAGATAAACCTGTGTGCAAATTATTAGTGTGTGTTGTTAGCATAGCTGCAATAAAAGACTTGTATAAGAACTCGTTGGACCTGTCAGATGCACTCGGTACGGTTCAAATGAAAATATCTATAAAACAAAGCAGTCCAAATATGAGTACCGCCCCAGGCAGCCGTGCGTGATTTCTTACCCTCACATTTAAGTTGACTGATGACGAGACGACCGACCTGTTGAGAAACACACCTGTTGCACTGATCTGTTTGAATCATTTAAATGAATCATTTCGTTTTCTTGAACCGGTTCGTTTGATTCACGAGTCGATAAGTGTTATTTTTGGCCAGGACCAGGTTTGATAAAACATGTGGCACTGATCTCCTCCTGGTGGTGTTGGAAGTATAAATAATTTTAGTGAATCAAAATCGTTAATGAACCAGTTCGTTTAGCCAACCAATGAACGAACTTTCCCACAAGTCGCTGCGTGGCGTAAACGTTTATTGCAATTAAATATTAACCTAAGTTAAATGCTCGTCGTCATATGTTGGTATTTGTTATTTAACTGTAAGCCGATATATGTCATAGTTTGCGTTGATAACGACTTCAGTATGTTTAAATGTGTCTAATGGGAGACTGTACAAGATTATAATTAAAAGAGTTTCTTTGACTTTTCAAAAAACACACACACAAAACATCAGTAATATTAAATACATGATGCAAAACATGAACAGCGCTTCTCCACAAAGGGTCAGTTCAGACTGAATCATTCAAAAGAACCGATTCCAATGAACAACTCTCTCGCGAGTCGGACAAGCATCGCTCTGATGACTCTGAACACGCGACTGTCACTTTAGGCAAGTCTCCTCTCGCGCCCAAGATGAATTCAACTGCATAAATGCTTCAAGAACACCTCAGAAACGTTCTCCAGCATGAAGCAACTGATTAATGAGCGGATCTGCGCGTTATTCCGCAGTAACTGGCAGCATACTCTTACATACTGGAGTGTGTTTTTTAGTTTTGGACTATGTGTCGCTTTTCTGGGTCCGACCATTCTGGACCTGAGATGTCAGACTCAGTCCACGCTACAGGAGATCACTCTGGTCTTCTTCTCCCAACAGTTTTTCCTCTTTATTGGAAGCACCATTGGAGGATTCTTCAGTAAAACGTGAGTGTTTTGAAGAGATCTATTGCAGTTTATATTTTGGTTCTTTATTCTTTGGTGGTTGACATGTAATGTCCAACTTTCTCATTAGTATGACATGTTGAATTTCATTTTAAAATATTTAAATGTAAAATATCCCAGTTTTATATCCCCGTCCTTAATTATTAGACCAATGCTACACATGCAGCTATCATGATCTTATATTATTGTAATATAGAATGTTGTTACTTTTACAAATTCTAAAGTACTTTAAATCAGAAAAAGGGACATTATACGTCCTAAAGATATACAGTGTAATAGTAAATATCTATGCTGAATAAAAAGGGTTAATGGGCCTGTTGTATGGCTGCTTCCTCGTAGGCTATAATATTTTATTTACAGCAGGGTTCAAGGTTCAAGGTTTCTTTATTCGTCACATAATAAATTATACAGGGTATAATCAGAAGTGAAATGTAAATCAATTCAGGTCCGCTCAGTGGACAGTGCAAAAGAATACAAAAAAAAATTATATAAAAGTAACACAAGAGCATATATATAGGTAAAAAAAGAGAAATAAAGAGTAAAATGTGCAATAGAATACAAAGTGCAAAACAAATAAGATGTGCAAAAACTGTGGTTTTACAGTTTTTAAGAAAACAATTACTTGGCCTACTTCCTCAAAACAATAAGGAACTGAAAATGAGGCCTTTCGAAGATTATCGGTCTGTGACTATCCGTGTATCTGTCTGTCTGTCTGTATCTGTCTTTCTGTCTGTCTGTTTCTGTCTGTCTGTCTGTATCTGTCTTTCTGTCTGTCTGTTTCTGTCTGTCTGTCTGTCTGTATCTGTCTTTCTGTCTGTCTGTCTGTCTGTCTGTCTGTCTGTATCTGTCTGTCTGTCTGTTTCTGTCTGTCTGTCTGTTTCTGTCTGTCTGTTTCTGTCTGTCTGTCTGTCTGTCTGTCTGTCTGTATCTGTCTTTCTGTCTGTCTGTCTGTCTGTATCTGTCTGTCTGTCTGTCTGTATCTGTCTGTCTGTATCTGTCTGTATCTGTCTGTATCTGTCTGTCTGTATCTGTCTGTCTGTCTGTCTGTCTGTCTGTCTGTCTGTCTGTCTGTCTGTCTGTATCTGTCTGTATCTGTCTCTGTCTGTCTGTCTGTCTGTTCTGTCTGTCTGTATCTGTCTTTCTGTCTGTCTGTATCTGTCTGTCTGTCAGCAGGCCTACTGATAATTACTGATATAATAATGAACTGTATGGTGGCTGATATTAAAAACAAATCCTAAACAAATCAAAAGCAATATGCTTCTAACATTATAATCTATAACAGAAAAGATGGTTAACTGTTTACTTTTGTAAGCTTTGTTTGGCTGTTTCAAAAGTAACAATTTATGTTTTACTTTCTCTAGACTTATTCAAATACATTTTTTTCTGATACAGTTGTGCTTAAGAGTTATTAGAAAGAGTAAAGACTGGAATACACTACAAGACTTTTCAGATTTTACAGTAAGCAGTCACAGATGAAAACTGACCATCACACAATAAACGACTTTAAAGTCTTTCCGATCACAACAAACTCACACAGAAACGTGTCGTGACTCGTGACAAATGAAAACAAATCAGCTGAAAATATCAAACCTGTCTGATATATTACGACTGAAGGGAATCATAGTCTGAAGCTGAGTGCGTGACCATCATACAGTATATGATTTTCTATGAAATGTCAACTCGAATCTGCAGACTGGCTACTAGTGTCAACTTCTCCAGACTGTAAATCGGGGGAAATCGCGTAGTGTATTCCAGCCTTAAGTTAAGCCCGACTCACACTGTGCGATTTTGGCCACGATTTGGTCATCTGAGACAAATTTTGAAATCCTAAAATATTCCTATAATCCTAGGCTAAAATATGTCGTCTTTGCTGGTTTGGCATGTTCACCGACAACCGATTAATGGCTGTTGCGATCAGATTTCACCCTTGATGAAATTCTGGCAGTGTCTGAAGATTTGGCACAGTCCTGCAGTGTGACTACCCCTACGATGAATACACTGTCTCCGATTTTCAAGACGAGCTATGAGCAGAATTAATGCTAGATAATTATTCTATCAGCCATAAACTCCAGCGCTCACGGAATTCATCTGATATGTTGTCTTTTCTATATAAACACTGGTTACAACGCTGTTTTCATGTGGGTGTGTAGAACTGCATACACTATTCTTCTTAAATACACCGGTATTGCTGCCGTTCATATACTTTTCATGATAGCCAACATTCCGGTCCCGCGTGCAACGCAGTTCCCAGTCGCTGAACGTGTATGGGTTGATAATGTAAAACTCCGGACAAGTTTTCTTGCACGCACCTGTTTTTAACTCGTCTTGACTTTCGTACAGTCTGACATTAATGACAACTGAGATCCCATAGTGTGACATGATCATCATGTCCGTACAGTCTGACAAGTACAATCCTAAAGGACTTTTAAAAACTCGCACAGAGGTTTTGTTGTTGTTGTTATTTTCCTCTCCCACTCATGGATCTTACACTTTCTCATGAGATAAAGCTTTTTAAATGCATCCTTCATAATAGTAAAAGTTTTTGGTATCCTCTAATCATGGTAACCGATTATTTGATTTCTTTAGGACTGATCGGTTTCTAACCCATCCGTGACCTCTCTCTGGAGATCCCAGTAGTGGTCATGCGCTCATTAAAGTCCTGCTGTCTCAGTTATCTGGGATGCGAGTCATAAAAACATACGCTGCCCTACTGCTGTTTTGCCTGACAGATAAAGATATGATCAAGAAATTCACTTTTGTGAAGGGCTTTTTGTTAAGTGGGTTCAAAAAGGTTAGAACAACATCTGCTCCTTTAAAGCAACATTCAAAGAAGAACTGAGTGATTTTTATGGCTATAAGCAAATATTTCATCTGTGTAGTCACACCACAGTTCTAAGACTGAACATGGAATTATTGACTGAAAAACAAGTCAAACTATGCAGATACTATAGCCAGCATGGCTCTCTCGTGCTTTACTCATCCCTCAGGTCTCTTTTAATTGCTTTTATTTGGAAACTTGTGCTCTCAGTGTCACACTAGTCCCTTTCTTTTAGATTCCCTCATTACAGATAATCATATTACTTTGTTTATCTCTGGGGATTTGAGTATGGTTCTCTTGTAAAAGATCGTTATCTCTGTTTTACAGTCCTGACTATATTTAACCACACACCATTCTCTGTGTTTACCTCTGTCTGTTCTGATCTATTGATTTTACAGTTTGTGGCATGCATCTTAATGCTGTCTTCACGTGCTATCGGAATGATAATAAATACGAGTTCCCTAGACGGAATTGGACCTGAATGGCTTCTAAGTCATATTTATCCAACACAATATCCACACTGCTTTCTCTTGCCATTAGAGTCGTGTATATAAATAATAATTTGATGCATAGTCTATGTATTTTACTCAAAACAGCATTTATGTGACTGAAATGTCAGAATTGTTAGCAAGATAATGAGAGCATTGTGTACAATGCAATAGTGCAAGTAATGTTTATATGGTTGTCAACAAATGGGATGCTAGGCTATATTTTATACAAAATCCAATGGATATAAGACTAGATATTAGACCAATTATCATAAGACTTCCTCAAGAAATAGACAAGAATGAACCTGGTATCCTCCTTGATTGACAATAAAGCACTTAAACACGACAAAGTTAAGTGGGACATTTCCTATAGCACGAGAACGGTAGAAAACTGGTATAAAGCAAGCGTCACACATCCACTGGTATCACCTGTTATCAGCAGAAGCAGCGTTTGATAAGTCATGCAAACAGAAGTTAAATGGGCCAAGGTGAAAATAAACTCCGAGATGTCTGGAAATAAAATTGGGCAGCATTACAGAGACGAACACTGAACAACTTTATTCAAAAGACTCACCTGAGGCGGTTTCAAGTGAGATCTGTTTAAAATGTATTTCTGTTTATTCTCTATAATTGCTTTTTTGTATTTAGCATACTACTAACTATGCTCAGTCACTTTTTTCTACTATAAAAAGTTTTACCCCTAGAGAATGCACTGTATTTTGGTAACCTATATTCTGAACCAAACCTGACTACTAGTACTATTACTTTAATATGGTATTTTATTTGATGCACAATATCTCACATGTTTCTCTTAGGCTTGTGAATTCTTTGTCAGCACTGGCTGTGTCCAGCCTCACCATCTCTGTGGTTTTTGCCGTCATCCCACTATGCCATAAGTTGCTCCTGTTGGCCTTTGCCTTGGCGGTATCTGGTCTCGCCATGGGCATCATTGACACCATCTCTAACCTACAACTTGTCAAGATCTACCAGAAAGACTCCACAGTTTTCCTGCAGGTCAGTATCTAGTCAGTAACTTTATATAACTAGTATCTTTTACCTTGCATGATTACAGTGTTTGTCTGAAAGGCTGTGGCAGAAATATGCCATTCACATGAATGAAGCCTTTACACGCAAAGTATTCAAATCATTTTCTTTGAACAAAAACTTCTGTTGTCCTCTATCCAGCCTCAATCCTGTTTGACTTTTCTCTAGAACACAAAACGAGTTCTTCTGAACTATATACACACTACAGTTCAAAAGCTAGTGGATGAGGTCTTTATGCTCAACCAGGCTGCATTTATTTGATCAAAAACACAATACCAATATAACAGTGTGAAATATTATTAGCATTTAAAATAAATGTTTACTATTTAAATTTTTTTAAAGTAATTTAAAAAGCTGAATTTTTAGCATCATTACTCCAGTCTTCAGTCTCATATGATCCTTCAAAAATCATTTTTATATGCTGATTTGCTATTCAAGAAATATTTTTATTATTATCGATTTTGAAAGCATTTGTGCTGTTTAATATTTTAGTGGAAACTTTGATACATTTTGAAGGGTTCTTTGATGAGTAGAAAGAAAAAAACTGAAAAAACAGCATTTATTTGAAATATAAATCTTCTGTAATATTTTAAATGTCATAACTAAAAGTTAATATTATATAGTTTCTATATGTATTTTTTATATTACCATGTACCATGCTGCAC
Source organism: Gymnocypris eckloni scoliostomus (assembly GCA_027564155.1). Classification (NCBI taxonomy): domain Eukaryota; kingdom Metazoa; phylum Chordata; class Actinopteri; order Cypriniformes; family Cyprinidae; genus Gymnocypris; species Gymnocypris eckloni. Next base: position 20,550,270 of record CM050431.1, read on the forward strand.
TGTTTTTTCTCATTGAATAGTTTTTCACTCAGAAGTGATTAAGTAAATCTCATTATATGACAGTTAATGATGACTTTAAACAGATCATGGCCAGTGTTCAGTCATATTTTGGAGAGGAGGGAAACTCACCCAAGGGGTCTTCTCGGAAATTAAACTTTGTAGTGAAGGATTGTGGGTGTTCAATTTAGCAATTTACATTTATATTTAAGGAGCTGATTGATATGGTGGGTTAAATGTAGGTTCATATGAGCTGATGTGTTTTTCTCATCAGTATTCATCCCTCACACATACAGAATACAAAATGTATTTAATATTTAAACTGCAAATCTTCAAAAATAAGCTATATTTTGGCTCAGCATTTCCAGAACCAGTTTCAGTGTCGTCTAAAAACTGTTCCAAGTAAAAAGCAGATACACCCTTGTTATACAAAAGGGTTAAAATGTTTAACAGTAAGAAATCCACACCAGTCTTGCAGCAACAGCATAATTGAGAGTGATGTTGCTCTACCAGTTTCTAAAGGAGGACGTTCATATTTATGTTATTTAGATTACTAGACTGCTTATATTTGCTCCGTCAGTTAAATAGTTGGATTACAATGTTGTGAAACTGAATTTCTGCTGTTACATTACAATCATATCATAGAAAGCAATGATTAGAACAACTTTACAGATTTAATGAAACATAATCTATCTCTTTTCACACATGGATTGTTTAAAATCATATTAAAACAATATGGCTTGAGGTCAAAATCACTACAGTGCATGTCTTGAGTGGTTTATTCTGTTTAAAAAGATCAATATTATAACTCCAGGGTTTTTACTAAAACAATGTATTTGAAACTGGGGTATTTTAGGATAGTTAACTTAATAAGTTTGTTTTAGCTGGAAATAAGTAAAGACTAAAATGGTACTAAAATAAAAAAATACTGAAAAATAAAATGAAAACTGAAAAGAAAAACTTGGCATATTAATATGCGCTAGTGATTTCTTCCTGATGTTGTGGGTCTGACACAAAGCGACCATCGTTTTAGTTTTAAACAAGCATCCAATCAGAACTGTGTTTTATAAAGTTGCTCTAAACTTTTGCTTTGTAAGAATCTTGTCTCAGAAGAAGAACATCATTGCTGATTCTCCTCGTCTGAGTTGTCTCTAGTGATGTTACGTTCATGAACGAATCGTTCTTTTTGACTCAATCTTTCAGGTTCCTGTAATCCATGACTCATATTTCTCGTTCACGTAATCCCTCCCGTCACAGCACTGTGGACTGTTTCATCCCGTCAAAGATTGACTAATCCTCGAGCCAATAGCCTTCGAGTATGAGATGCGACGGAGCATGTGATTTGTTGAATGTTTTGAATGAATACGCCCTTCACTGACTGATTTGCTTTTGAGTCTGACTCTGAACGAGAGAGAGATCTCGTTCGTGAATGAGATGAATGAACTGGTACATCTCGTTCGTGAATGAAAAGAACCAGTTGTTGAACGATAATGATGGCGAACAGAGCTCGACGCGTGTAGTTTGGCATATTTTCAGCAAAGAAAGGAGTTTACACTTTACCATTGTAGTGAAAACTGACTTACTAACGTTACTGTGTTTTAGACTTAGTTTTGTGGTGTATTTTGTGGTGAACTCTCTCGTTCAGTGCTCTGTACAGTAGTCAAGTAATTTATTAAAAGTGCAAAATATACCACAAAAGTAAGTCTAAAACACCTAGTAAGTCAGTTTTCATTACAATGGTAAAGTGTGCATTTCTTTCTTTGCTGTAAATATGCCAAACTACACGTGCTCTGTTCGCCATCATTATCTTAAACAACTGGTTCATTCACGAACGATTGGATCTGAATGAATACGCCCATCACTGACCGAGTCGCTGTGTTGAGTCTGAACCAGAGCGAGATCTCGTTCGTGAATGAATTGAATGAACTGGAACATGTCATTTGAGTCAGTCTCATTCGGCAGAACGCGGATGCAAAGCGCTGTTATATGAACTGTGTACAGTTGTTTATATATTCATATTTAACTTATAAAATATAACTCCACGACACGTTAAACATGATCCCAGATTTATGCCCAAACAATTAAAATGTTAATATGTGCTTTGGTCATCTGACCACGTATTTAGACTTATTTCATTTATTTAATGGGTAGATAAGGCACACGTTTTAATAAAGCCGAATATTTTTTTTAGCAAGTATGTTCATTGACTTGTACATAAGACACTCTCATAAGACACCTGCTGGCGTATTTATGTAATGTAATGTAATGAAGAAATGGTCACTGAACAAATCAACGAACGAATCGTTTTGGTGAACGAACTGAAAATGAACGAATCTCTTGAACGAATCAAAGTTTCCATCACTAGTTGTCTCTGATCTCTTCTAGGCCCTTCACTTCTTTGTGGGTCTCGGTGCTTTAGTGAGTCCCCTCATCGCCGACCCCTTCCTGTCAGAGACCAGCTGTGTGATTGGGAACAATAACACCAACGCAACATCATTGTGGCATCTGAGGAACAAGCTCGCAGGCATACATGTGCACAACGTGTCCAGTGTCCTCCTCCACACCGACGGAGAGGTGGTGACCAACGTTTCCTACGCCTTCTGGATCATGGCTATCATCAATGTAAGTATTGAGTTTTACGAGTTTGTGCCATCAGAACACAAGCTAGACTGCTTATCATGTGGAGTTCGTGTGCATGCTAAATGCTCTGTCGGCTCTAACATCGAAGGAAGGGCAGCTGGGAAGGTATTTGAATAAAAGAAATGAATCAAGATTGTCTCCTTGGCAACTGAACTCTATCTAACAGTTCTGTTTACACACTGGCTATAATATAGTGGAGAAATAGAGTTAGTATAACTGATACACACCCAACACCTGATCAATGTAGCACACATATAATGTGTATAGTGAATAATATAGTAGTATTTCTAGTCACAGCAGGAACACTATATTGCCGCTGTCCCATAAGTGCCACCTGCGTTCTCATTCAGTCGTCTGCTGTTTTTGTTTCATTTAGATGTTTTATGTAGTATAGTTTCACGAGGCTAAAGTCAGACCATTACGTTTTTACTTCAAATTACGAAATAATACAATCTAATTGAAATCCAAAACTGCTCATGCTGCATAAATGCATCTTTGTTTGTACCGTGATGAAAATGCATTGGTTGTCTCTTATTTGAAATGGAAAGCGCACAGAAGATATTTCATTTATATGTTATTTAATCATTTGTTTTGGGGTTTGTTTTATATTTTTATTTAGTTTTGTTATATGCCATATTTCAAATTAAACAGAAATTTGCAGCATTTTGTCTGATAAATAATTTAGAATTTGTCCTAAATCTCATTATGTTAAAAGAATCGTGAGAGAATCGTATTGTGAAATCAGAATCGTGAATCGTGAAGTGTTACATCGCACATACATATAATCATCAGTAGGTCCGTTTTTGATAAATTAATATATTTTTTTTTCAAATTAATTTCAAATAAATGCTGTCCTTTGAACTTTCTATTCAAAGAAACCTGAAAAGATTCATAATTCACAGAAAAATATGAAGCAGCACAACTGTTTCCAAGATTGATAATAATCAGAAATATTTCTTGAGCAGCAAATCAGCACATTAGAATGATTTCTGAAGATCATGTGACACTGAAGACTGGAGTAATGATGCTGCAAATTCAGCTCTGATCACAGAAATAAACTACATTTTACAACATATTCAAATAGAAAACCGTTGTTTTAAATGGTAATAATAATTCACAATATTACTGTTTTAGTGTATGCTTGATGAAATAAATACAGCCCTGTTGAGCAGAGGAGGCGTTTTTTTTTTTATATAAAATAAATCTTACAGACCCCAAAACTCTAACTGGTTGTGTGCATACAAAAAAATAAATAATAATAATTGGTAGTGTGCATACATTATAATAATGTTTCATGCAAGAATTGAAATGCTGAAACATGCTAGAACTGAATAAACATGAATGATGTTTGGTTGTATTTGCATTTGTTTGCATAATGTTCATCGAATAGCACAGAAACTAATAAACAGCAATAAAAAATACAATAATTTGTTATAATTTATTTTTAATTCCAGACATAAATGTTTCCATCTGAGTGATGATGCAAACAATATCTAAACGGTTGTTCGAACAGATTTATTGTAATGGAATGTTTGACATTGATTCTGATCTGACAGAAATGAATCGCAAGTTTAATTTGGCATTTAGCTAAAAACTGCTGTCTGAGGTTAAATAGTTTCCTTCAAGTCTTCTTTACAAAAGACTTTTAAAGGGTTAATGTTAGTTCACCCCAAAATTAAATTCTGTCATTAATTACCTCATGTCCTTCCAAACCCGTAAGACCTTTTTTTCACTTTCGAACACAAATTAAGATATTTTTGATGAATAGCCTACATTCAAGACACGATTGACACGCTCAGAATAACATGATTGGATTTCATCAGAAATATCTCAATTTGTGTTCAAGTTTTAAGTGAACTATCCCTTTAAGAATCTGCAAAAGAATGATTTCTTTACGAATCATCAATCGTATTTTTACATGTATAACACTGTCTTCTCTGCACGTAGCTTCCTGTACCCATCGGCATATTAATCCTGATGTATCGGGAGCGGCTGTTCGCGTGCGGATCAGACCCCAGTCAGCGTTTACTAGATGGAGACGTGCTAGCGATGAAAACCTGGGGAACCTCGGGTCTGTCAGAAGACATTGGACATCAGAAAGAGACATCCAGAAGTAAGACCCCACCCCCAGCACTTCTGCACCACTAACATTGATGAAATAATTACCATGTGGGATCAGACCACGTTCATAGTTAGTGTTGAAGCACATGTCAGAAATAACGTGCGGCCAGAAAGGAGGTTTCTGTAATCTTCCCGCTCTTGTGTGTTTCAGGCCACGTAGACTTGTTCGGCTGCTGTCTCCATGGCAACGCGCACAGCTTTCCGCTGTCTTTCTTTGGGATCCATATCCTCGGGGGTCTGGTGCTCTTCTTTTCTGACGGTATAGTGGTAAGCAGGATTAGCACTTCACAGCCGCTTCAGCTCTGTAGTTGAAGAGTGTTTGCTTAATTACTTGAACTCATGTATTATTTACTCTCACGCACCTCAGGGCTCATACACAGGCTTTGTGTACACCTACGCAGTGGCGCCCCCTATGAATCTACCTCACAAGACCGCCGGATACTTGCCGTGCGTCTTCTGGGCGGCGATCACCGTCGGCCGACTGTCCGCCATTCCTCTGTCTTACCGATTTAAACCTGTACGCTTGCTCATCGTCAGTCAGGTCAGTATCTTTGCTTTGCTTTTGAAGCCAGTTTTGTAGAAATTATTCCAAAAAAAGTTATTGCTGACTCTTAAGTGTACAAGGTAACCGGAGAGTGTGCAAACATATTTAGTTTCTGCAAAGATACAGTAAAAACAATAATATTATGATAAGTTATTGCACTTTTAAAGAACAATTTTCTATTTAAATGTATTTTAAAATGTAATTTATTCCTGTGATGCAAAGCTGACATCACATGATCCTTCATTCTGATGTGCCACTCAGCTATTATCATTTATTATTGAAGTTATTAATAATGCTTTATATATATTGTTGTTGTTGTTGTGGAAACCATGATGCTTTTTTCAGGATTTTCATTAATTTTCATCAATTATACATTCCTTTACTGTCTTTTATAATAATTTATCTTTGCTGAATAAATTTATTCATATTTTTTTAATCCCATACTCCATATTAATCCTGATGTATGATTTGTACCAAATATTAAGTCAGATAGATGGAGACGTCTTCAACATGCTTCTGAAAATAAAACACACTGCCATTATTGGGAGAATGTACATTTTAAAATATTATTCCAACATTTTAACCGGTAGTATATAATATAATACACATTAAATAATTTAGCAGATGCTTTTATCCAAAGCGACTTACAAATGAGGACAATAGAAGCAATAAAAATCAACAAAAGAGCAACATCATGCAGGTGCTATGACAAGACTATCGTTACTGCTGTCTCCATGTAGCACAGCTGTTTTTATTATATAATAATCCTCGAAAACTGATATAATAGATAAAGAATAGCGCAAGCTAATTTTAGAGGCTTTTTTGTTTTGTTTATTGTATAATAAATACAAAGAAAACGGATAGAATAGAGCAAGCTAGTGTTATTTTTTTCAAGAATAGAATTGGTATAGAGAGTGCTAGAGTTAGAGGGTCAAATAAAGATGGAAGAGATGTGTTTTAGCCGTTTCTTGAAGATGCTGTTCGGACAGAGTCCAGGAGGAAACATTTCATTTACAAGTCTTAAAGTGATTTTGTGTCTCTTTGGGATGGTCAGTATCTTTGCTTTGCTTGCAAGCCAGCTTCTAGAAATTATTCCAAAGTTGAAGGAATGAATTTAGGTAAAGGGGTTCAGAGCCAGAGGTGGTTCTGTAGGCAAAAACAATAATATTATGATAAGTTATTGCAGTTTTAGAACCATTTTCAAATTCATAAACAGAGGTGTGATGTAATTTTTCGGCTCATTAAAGATTAATCTTGCAGCAGCTTTTGGATTAATCGTAGAGGTTTGATGGAACTGGCTGGAAGACCTGCCAAGAGAGCATTACAATATATTTGTTGTTGGACAGAACAAGAGCCTGAACAAGAAGTTGTGAAGCATGTTCAGAGAGAAAGAGTCTGATCTTCTTAATATTGAATAAAGCTAATCTGCAGGTTATATTTATAGTGTGTGTGTGTGTGTGTGTGTGTGTGTTTTATATATATAAAAAGTGTATCATAGATTAATTTTTAATCTAGATTAATCTAGATTAATTTTGGAATTAATCTAGATTAATCTAGATTAAATTAAACTCATTTGAATTCTGGAAGGCATTCAGAATATGTGTGCTACCCAAATAATGACTAAAAGTAAGTCTTTAAACGGGTTTCTAAGCCAGGTGGCGATTTAGACCAGGGGCGCATCTCCTGTTTCCAAAGCGACTACAAACTGCTTGAGAAAGCTGTTCTACTATGATAATTGGTGATGAAAATAAACTATGTTCAATAAGATGTACTTGTGTTTACTAACTGTTTATTCAGTTAAACATGAATAACTGTAGGCCTACATAAGAGGTCGTGATGAACTGTTTACAGTTTCCATTGGGAAGTTTTAAAATAAATTTTCCTGAAGCAAACCCGGCAGCTTCATAGCTGCATCCATGTTAGCACGTCATGTCTGATGTGGTAATTTCACAATAACGTTAGGCATACACACAGGTTCAAGCAGAGGGTGAGGGAGTGAATTCTCAAGTTCACAGAGACCTAAAGCGATCCTGTTTGCTTAAACGCTTGAAACGTTTCGTTGTTATTCTGAGTGCACACAGGAATAACATAGAGTCTTTACAGATTCTGAAAGATATATTAGGCTACTTTATCTGGGATGACCAAGAATGACGGAGACTTGCAGAGCAAGTGAGCACGAGCCTGTCCTGAAGGAACGCTTTACACAAACACTTCAATAGCGCACATTTCTCTAGGTTAACATCATTAATGCCATGTAAAGTTGTACTACATACATCTTTCAGATGAAAAGCCATATTTGAGGTTGATGAATGATAGGTGAGCGTTTGGATGTCCTGTCCGATTGTATTACCACATAGACCAGCCGATTAACAATCTGTCCATCACGGACTGGAGCCTCTAGTTGAAGAGGTTCTCGCCCCCTACAGTGCAATTGGCTAGGTATACATGCTAAAATATCAGGGTGAAAGTCATCATAGGACAGTATAGACCCAGCTCCCAACCCAACTTTGAGAATGTTAGAGAAAGGCCTGATATTTTTTTTATCGCCGATAAAGCTAATCTGCAGGTTATATTTATAGTGTGTGTGTGTGTGTGTGTGCCCACCACTAATATATATATATTCCAAATGTCTACTTTCTTCTTTAAAAAAACGCCTTAATAAAAGTTGGGGTTTAGGGTTTAGTATGAGTTTTTTCTACCCTTTTGTGCCTATTTTTTTGTCTACATCCAGTGGTTTTATATATAATATGTGTAATATAATATAATGTATATAATATAAAATCTTTATTTACTTATTTAAAATAAAGTTGTGTTTTAGGTTTAGGATTTAGTATAAGATGTCTACCCTTTTTGTCTATATTTTTATGTTTGATTTATTTTGTCTACAATAAGTCAGTGTGCTGGTCTTAGCTGGTCTCCCAACATGTTTGAGAGGGTTTTGGGAGACTTTTTGGCTGGTCATGTATGTGTGAAAATTAACAGAAATAAACATGTTCATAATAAACTAAGAAAAATATTAAATTTTAATGTGATATAAATAATGTTATGTGTATATATATATATATTTTTTTTTTTATTATTATTGCAGTTTTGATGATCAATGTTTTCATAGTTTACATGCATACAATAATGGTCCTGTTTTCAAAAACATGCACTTAAAAACCAATTTATAATTTACAAGCCGTCAAAACGCTGTTGTTGTGTAAGTCTGGCCAAAACTCAGTGTTCCCTTTTTAGTTGAAAATGGTCTAAACGCCCTCTAAACAACAGCAACCAAGTTGTCATTACAAACTCTCTCCTGACAGCCTGCTGTTGAGTCAGATGAACTATAAAAAAGGTTTATGCTATCAAAAAAACAACAGATGTCATGCCCGATGCACCAAGGGAAACTTGGGACATGAACAAACATCCTAGTTCTGCATCCTGCTCTGCCCTGTCCATTCACCAGTCCGGACATTTGTTTATCTGGTGTGACTAAGGCTCCTTTCTCATTTCACGCTTTTATTTGCTCCAAAAGTTTATGACAGCGGGCCTCTTAATTTCCGTTCCTCGCGCAGATAAAGCAGGGGTTGTTCACCTCACATAACAAAGCCTTTGTTGGTGGTGCGTGTCCAAATGCAAATCCTCTCCATTCTGTTCTCTCGTAGGTGGGTGTGATAGTCACAGTACTTCTGCTGCTGATCTTCTCCAACAGCCGTGTGTTCCTCTTCATCGGCACCTGCTGTCTCGGCCTATTTATAAGCAGTGTCTTCCCCTGCATGCTCGCATTCACTGAAGACGTCCTGGAGTACAAAGGTATTGCGACAGATGGACCGCTGCTGTCTCCGGCATTGTTAAATCGCCTTTTTGTCCACGGCTTTCATTGATTTGACAGTAGCCATTGGTGGTTTCTCTGCTCAGTGTTTATTCAAGGTTTACTGCTGAGCCAAAGGCAACAGGAGCCGCCCCGTTTCATTCTTTCCGCTGTTGGCCTTTGACTTTCTGAGAAGGTTTGGCCGACAGCTCTTGCTTCTTACAGTAGAGACAATCGTTTTTAAACCCAGCGGTCAAACCCTTTGGGAGGAATTATTTCAAAATAAATGGCTAATAACCGAGCCCTCTGTATGCCGCAGATATGGGGGTTGTTAGGGTAGAGCGATTAAAAAATGTCATTATCATTAAAAATATCCCTATCATTAGAGCAGGTCTGGGCTGGACTGCATTCAGCTGTAACAGATGTATTGAAATGCATATGAATCCTGGACAATTTGAATAAAAATGAATGGGAGAAATCCCATTGCTGTTGCAAGTGAAGTCCTGACTAAAAGTGCCACTCAGTTTTTGATCGAGATATCGACAGTGTGTTAAATGGACCTGCATTAAAAATGCAATGCGAGTTAGTGTGGCGATTGAGCAAAAGAAACTCAGTATTGCAGTATAGCTTATGCAATTATCAAATAGCAAAGGTTGTGATTTATTTAAATGCATGTTTGCGTGGTGTTTCAGAGTGAAGCATGGCGCTGTGTTCTTTTACACGCAAACAGTTCCAGTGTCATTCAAATACTATTATATTGTATTCTTCATGGTTTTTTTTTTTATTTTGCTTTCATTTTAATATTTGTTAAAGTTTTAGTAATCTTGAATGCATTTGTCATTTTTATTATATTTTTCAAATATGACTATATAGTTTTTAGTTTTAGATATTGTAGTTTATCAAGTTAAACTAAATAGAAAAGGGGGGTTATTTCATGTCAGTTAACATTTATTAAGTAATATTTTTTTTTCTTTTAGTTAACTATATTAACCATTGTGTACCCTTGTACTGTAAAGGTTGTTATTATTATACTTTTCATGTTCTATTTATTTATTTTCTCAAAAAGTTGTTGTTATTATTATACTTTTCATATGTTCTATTTCTTTTTTCTTTCATAGTGAAATATTTTTGATTATTATTATTCTTTTATAGTCATTTTAGGTATAATTACCAAGTCTTTGGCCAAGCTGTGCATACCTACAGACAATCACAGCTCTGGGGAAAAAAGATTGCATTTGGAATCACAATTGCTATTTTAATCATACAGATCTGATTTTCTTTATCCCCCCAAATCTTGAAGCCCTAAGTTAGCGTTATCTAAGTTTAAGTTTTATTCAGCGGTCATCAGATTTCAATGGCAGTTTTAACGTTGCTGCAACATAACCATTTTGGTTTTTCTTTATAATAGTATTTTTAAGCGAATTACCTAGATTAAAAAAAAAAGAGGGCATTTTTGGTTTCTTCTTCAGGTTGTGCCACCACAGTCATGGTGACCAGCGCAGGGATGGGTGAGATGTTACTCCAGGTGCTCGTGGGTTCGGTAAGTCTGACTTAAATATTAAATCTTGCTCCTGGGGATTGAACCCATGACCTTTGCACTGCACACCACCATCTACCAGCTATTCGTGTAACTGTTGATTGAGTCTCTTTCCTCCCTCAGGTGATGCACAGTCAAGGTAGCTTCAGTTTCCTGTTGTGTGGAATGATCTTCGGCTGCCTGGGATTCACTCTCTTCATCCTGCTGTTCTTCGTTCAGCAAAGTCACAAAAACTTCACAGAAGGTGCGTCGACTCTGAATTTCCATCTTTGCCCATAACCGGGATCAAACTGAAAATGGCCTTTTTCTAATGTGTTTGGTTGATGCTTTTATTCAAAGCAACTTGCATCGAGTCCGCTGTATACATCTGTGTGTTTATTGGGAATGGAACCTCTAACCTTGGCATTGCTAAAGCCATACTCTTCTACATGCAGTTGAATAAAAGTAGTCTGTTTGGCTTATGAAATAACGCTTATCAGAGGTCACTTTCTAACATATCTTCGTGTTTTTTCATACAGCTTTCCCTAGTGACTCCCCTACCGAAAGACTTGAGGAAAATGGGATCAAGACCTGTTCCGCTGCCGTGCTGAACTCATGGGACACGTCAGAGCAGAAAGCATCCATCGATCCGTAACAGTGGAGAAGATGGATGGAAATATGACCGGAGCAAAGGGACAATGGTGTCGTTGACTCAGGGACCAAACAAATCCTTGGATGAGCATGCAAATCATTGACAATCGGCACAGAGCTAAAACATGTAAATGATTTAAAGCTTTATTTTTGTATTAAAATATTTTTGATGAATGAAATAATCTTGTGCACAAATGTAAAAATTCTCAACAGCAGCAATGTCACTGGAGATGTGCAATACAATAACTTTTCTAGAGAAAAGTTGGTTTAGTGTTAAAAACACACTGACCAATCAACACTTGAATATCAATGGTTTCATTGTATCAAAATAATGACATAAAAATACAGTATTTTTTGAATATGTAAAAGCGCTGCAATGATTTCTTTGAAAGCAACTCTAAGCATCTGAATCGGACTGAGCTCAAACCCTTATGATGATCAGTCTTATTCACATTATTCTCTGCCAAAGCCAATTTGTGTTTGGGAGATTAAAAGGTTTCCTTGTGTTGTGTTGTACGGCTTCAGGTCTGACGGTTCCTCTAAACAGTGACCTCGGCGCTCAGGGCAATCCTGATTGTAGGAGGTTGCGGTGTCAGCGTATTTCTCTTGGCGTGGGTAAAATCGTATTTGTTTTTTCTGGTTCACGCAGGTGTCAGACCTGCTAACGTTAACACAATCTCTGCATTAATGAGGTCAGCTTTCTGCAGCTGTATTTGATGAAGAAACACAAGCCAAACGAGTTACACATTTGTTTTAGTTTTTATAGAAATCTTCATTCCCTTCCAACATCCAGATTATTAGTACAACAGGTATGCCAATGAACAGAATTTATAAACATTTGACAATCTGAAAATACATTTGCACAAAAATATTGAAAACATTTGATGCCAATATTGTACCATAACAATAGAATTGATAACACTTTATTTTTACATCATCCCTTTTTTTCCACAAAGTAAAATCTTGCTCATGAGAAACACTATTGTTCTAAATACAGTGCATTTATGACGTTGACATTTAGAGGATGAGAAAATCTGATGTGTTTGAAACATTGGCACTTTCCAAGAATAGGGTACAAAATATTATTATATCAACCATATGTTGTTATTGACAACGTTATGATACATAAGTTGGTAAATTGTCTATTGTATATGCAGTTTCCAAAAACTTTGAGAAATGTCCGAACATGGGTTCAAAACTTGATTTGTAATTTTATTGTGGTGCTCTTGCTATAAAATTAAAATAAAATATACCACAATGGGTAACAAATTATTATTTTTCACTCAGTTTGCCAAGTGTTGGTTTGTATTCAAAGGCAAACATATTTCATATAAATTATAAAAAGAAATAGATATATGTATATTGGAATGGTTAAGAATATAGTTAACACTATGTGCACAAATTTACAAAATGAAATGACGTGTTGGGGATGTGATAATCAGGTTGCAGACAAATGTGGAATATCTAAACCAGGGGTCTCCAACCCTGCTCCTGGAGAGCTCCAGCCCTGCTGCAGCACGCCTGTCTGTAATTATCAAGTCCTGAACACCTTGATTAGCTGCTTCAGGTGTGTTTGATTGAGGTTGGAGCTGAAATCTTCAGGATGGTAGTGCTCCAGGAGCAGGGTTGGAGACCACTGAACATACATTAATTGAATATCAATTACATTTCATATTATAAGACTCTGATTTACTTGCTCAAAAAAAGGAACGACAGTTTATACCCTACTCATAAAAAGTGAATTTTTTTCTAAAATAGAGCTTTTTTACTTTTTGGAGTAAGAATCTCTTTAAAGATAAAATATTCTTATAGTAATCGACAAAGCAAAGTACTTAAAATTTATTTTATTTATGCCAGAAAGTCTTAAAATGAATTACAAAATCTCTGTGCAGCAAAAAGTTTAAATGCATAGTTTACAAATATTGATTCAAAACCAAAATTTGAGTGTTTGGGGCGGCGGAGCCACTAGTAAGATGAGATCAGCTTTACAACAGATTCTAAAAAACACAAAGCACCAAGAGAATAAAACGAGGAGAGAGAGGAAAGAGACTATTTTAAGTGCACTAAAATTCAACAGATGTTCAGTATTTCTACAATAACTAAATGTTCTTGGGAGAAACCCAAACTCAAACAAACAGAAGAAACAAAAGACATCATTGCTTAACAGCTAAACATATAGAACAACCCCATTTGATCCATTACAGGGAGAAATTAGAATTATCATAGAAACAAAACAAATGACTATTTAATGAAGTAAAAATAAATGCAGCCAAACTAAGCTGCATTCCCCCAAAACAACAATAACAAACAACAACAAAATCTAAGTGGGTAAGAGTGCATTTAACAAAGATAATGGAAACAGGTTCAAAAACAAGTCACATTGACCTCTGCACAAAATCCATTATTCAAAATGTAAAAGGCATTAAGCAACTCAATATCCCTCTAAGAGAAGGCAATTGCATGTGCAGTGCTCACGATACAGGCAAGAGCAATCGAACACAGCCTGAATTCTGCAGGAATACAATACAGGACCTCAGGGAAACCAGGTCAGAGTGAAAACACTACAAAACTACCGCACGATGCTACGGACACCCCGTCACGTCTTACTGTATGTACACTCAAACTTTTCAACTTCTTTTCCTAAAGGAATATTTTCAAATATACCTTAAGAATGTCTTTCTTCCATGAAGCACAAGTCCGAGCTGCTCTTTTTCCATACGATGAAAGTAGAAGGTGTGTAGGTCAAAAAGCAACTTAAATGTATCATGTTATATGAAATAGTCTGAAATTTCAGTATGTTCTTTGCTCATAACAACTGTATGGCTTCATAAAAAAAGTTATTAAGCACAAATCATACATATAAATGATTTTTCTTTTTTTCAGGACATTCTGCAAAACATCTCATTTTTGTCAAGCAGGTTTGGAACAACAGTAAACATTAGAACAATAAACGACATGCATGTCAGCTGTTTGCACTCTTGTACTACAACGGCAGCTATTAAATGGAATAAAATGTCCCTATGCTTGATTTATGCTTACAGGCTGAAAATATTAACCCGACAGTACTAGAAAGTATGAGTAAACCATCAATATTTCATATGATCCATTTTCCACTAGATCTGAAAATAGATTCTAGCTCTTATCAATGTTCATGATATGTTAATGGATATTCTGGGTTAAATACAACTTAAGCTTGTATTTAATAACATTTACTTTTCAACAAATTAGGGTAACTGTGTGTAATCATACAATACCTGAGAGCTTAATTTGAGATGTTGAACAGTTCCTGTATACACACACACACACACACACACATCCCTTTGTATTTTTAATCATTGCACTTTAAGTGGTCCTATAGGGTGGGACAAACAGAGTTCAGTTTCTGCTATTTGAATGTCAGCATTTAAGCCTTGTTCCAGCTTTTCATCTAAAGCATGTCAGTTATAAATCATGGCTTGTTGAGTTTAAGACTCTTAGAGGTAGGATTTTATATTGTGCAACATATGGGCATTAATTTCCAATACTGGTTGGAGATGTAAAACTGGCAAACACTACAAAAACAACACACCGATACTGCGTTGACATCAAATGAAGAAAGACTGCAACGAGTAGCTGCAGTATTTGGTTCAGATGTTTAGCGATCTTTACTGCAGTTGTGCAATATTCAATTCTCTTTCAGAATACAAACGCCACTGGACGTGTTTTGGGTATTCTATACAATGCCTGATCAGAAGCACTACTTTACAATTAGTGGTAAATAAATCAATGAATCTTTGAAATTATAAATGACATATGACAAACACGATTGTGCAGAAGTTTAGGGACTCCAATTTGTGTGTTTTTCATGTTTCTGAAGAAAGTCTCTTATGCTTTCTAGTGCTCATTTATTTAAAGCCAAAACAGTACAATTCTCAATGGTTACTACTATTTAAAATAACTTTTCTATTTGAATATATTTTCAAATCTATTTAATTCATGTGATGCAAAGATACATTTTCAGCATCATTCCTCCAGTCTGCAGTGTCACACGATCCTTAAAAAAACATATAATATGCCAATATAGTTAAATATTTCTTATTATCAATGTTGAAAACAATTATGTTAATTCATATTTTTGTGGAAAGTGATGATTTTAAGATTAAGAGTTTAGAATTTGTAAGATTCTTTGACAACTAGAACATTCAAAAGAACAGATGTATTTGAAATATAAATATTGTTACATTATAAGTACCTTTACTGACCCTTTTGATCAATTCATTGCATCCTCCTTTAATTCCTTAAAAAAACTCTACACTTATAGAAAATAGTGCAACTAAAACATTTCTTTATGCAAACCTAAATATATTTGTTGCCTTCAAAAACACATGGCAGTTCTGACAGACCATCAATGGAATATATATATATATACAGTCTAATCTACCAGCAGGGGTTAACTGTATCATGCTAACCAGCTGCAACAAGGACAGACACTTCTGACTGGGCATTACAAACAGCTTTGCCTTGTTGTCCAAGGTAGATTGCATTCTGCAGAGGGATTGAATCTTGCACAACACCGGGAAAGCTGACAAATGCCGGAATGGTTTTGAGCATTTGGCCTGGGCTCTACAGACAGTCATCCAGTTACGGTACACATCCAACCGATCTCCAGCAATCAACCATCCTAATGGTGGGATGAGGCTTTAAGCACTGAGCCGGTGCCGTTCCATTCTAGTTTATACTGTGTACGCTCCATTAGATTAATGGTGAATCCTTGGGTTTTCCCACTCAACTGAAATCATTCCTAATGGCTTCCAGTCTTTTAGAGAGGAGGAAATGGTTTATATGAAAAGATTTGCATGATAAGCATGGCCACAGTGGCATATCTGGTTGTGTGAGACGGTAATGGTTCAATGGCATTGGGGTGTTTGGAAACACGCTTCATTAGACAGTCGCCATCAAGCATTGCAGCGTGGGCGATGCCAATCTGGCCTACTCAAAAATGTGCATCATGGTCAAAGCACCAGAAAAGATGGGGTTAATGTTATAAGATGACATTTTAAAATGTGTTTTCCAATGATGCGGGTTACATCAAGAACGTCCCGAGTGTTAGCCTCAGTATTCATTAAGAGATAGTTCACCCAAAAATGACTGAAATGTCATTTTGTTGCAAACCTCCATGACTTTATTTCTTCTGTGGAACACAAAAGATGATATTTGCATTATATGTCTCAGAATCAAGGTCAATCGGGTCCAATGTTGTTGACTTTGTGTTCCTCATAAAAAACAAAGACATACAGGTTTGGAATAACTTGGGGAATTATCCCAAATAAACTTCTTGACTTCTAGCGATTCGGATTGTATTCATTACATAAAGTGATTGTGCTCATGTGGCTCTCCATTAATAAAATGCCGTCAGGACAGTGTTTGAGGGCTGCACCAGTTAGCTTTACTGGGTGATCCAACGAACTGTAGATGTAGACACACAAACTGCATCCCTGGGACACATTCATTTTATAAAATAAGCCAACTAAGTTCACTACTTTTCTGGATGACTAGTAAACACGAATAGGAGCAAAGCCCAAGTAAGTGCAGCTTGTTTTCATCTAAGTGCTGTTTATATGGTCACAGAACACTGTAAATGCATGGCAGTAAGTGCAGCATGAGGAATAAGACAGAGGTCACCATTGTCAAAATCACAAGGCAAAGGGGCGGTTTAGCTTGGCAAGGCAGGTTTGTTTGAGGACTTCCCAAACAAAAGGCAAACACGAGTTGAGAAGAGGTGAACTTCTTGGATTATGTACAAAACGATCCCTCTTTGTCCAAAGCAGAACAAGGATCTTGCTGTACAAACACACGGCGCTGACGTCACGTGAGAATCTCTTCTGCGTCTGAAGTCTTGAGCTCCACAAGAAACAAAACTAAATTCAATCTAACGATCAAACAATGGCCGTTTTACGACGAAATCCCATTTTGGCAGCTGTGCAGATCAACAGCCATCTGCTTTAGTCACACTAGAGCCAGTCCCTGAAAACCAGCACATTAAAAAAGAGATACGAAAGATTTACAGTGTCCTGCAGACACCATCTGACGGTTTGATTTACATCTGAAGGAAAAGTATCCGTGACATCACAAAGGTTCAAGAGTCAAACGGATGCTCTTGATGCTTAAACGGCAGTCATACATCTTTGTTACCTGAAGGGTACCAGATCAGGAGAACAGAATGAGGTTAATCTGTATTTATCAATCAAGAATATGAGGCACAGATGAAGTGTGCTGGTCTTTGTCCCCTCTTATGTCTTCTGTGGGTCGGGTGAGAGAGGGCCGGGCGTGTTGGTGCCGTCTAAGTTATACACGGGAACAGAGAACTGCGTGGAACTTAGGACAGAAGGAAACTGATAAAAGGAAAAGAAACAGAATGAAAAAACTGAAAGAATCCTTTCTGGAATATTATGATTTAATTGTGAACATTTCAATGTGACTAAATGTGATTTTACCAGTGTTGTTTTCATTAACTGATACTAAAACTATTACATTAATTGCAAAAAGCTAAATACAATAATGAACTAAAATACTATAAATGGTAACAATTTAGCACAGGGACCAATTCTCTCAATTAACTAGTTGCTTGATAGCGTGACCATTATAAACATATTGGCTGATTATTAGTGCTCATAAAGCACTTATTCTGCATGGTTATATTCTACATCACTAATCCTGCTCAATATCTAAACTTAACAACTACCTTACTAATTATTAATAAGCAGCAGATTAGGAGTTTATTGAGGCAAACGTTGTAGTTAATGGTTTGTTAATAGCGAGAATTGGACTATACAATAAAGTGTGACCAGTATAAATATTAGATGACAAAATATTAACTTGGAAATAAATTAAACTTGAGATTTAAAACTAGAAAAAGTTAATATTACCTGGAAACTGAAAGGTTAAGGAGGACTAAAATTACTAAAATTAAAAAGAATAAATAAATATAAAAAGAATAATAAAATAATAAAATTAAAGCTTAGTGACAGTAAAACTAGGGATGGGTATCGTTAAGGTTTTAACGGTACTACTACTCTTATCGATACTGCTTATCGGTCCGGTGCTTTAACGGTATTCTTATCGGTACTTTTGTTATTTATATATATATATATATATATATATATATATATATACATACATATACATACATACATACATACATACACATATATGTATGAAATATATATTTCTATGATAGATTAGCAGCTTAATTAACATGGCTTTATATTCTGAGATGTTAAATAAATATTTCATTAAATAAATATAAAACATCAATTTGTAAATGCAGCAGTGTGCAGGCATTTTTGTGTTTTATATACATAAGATAAGATAGAGTAAGAACATGAACAAAGAAACAAAGTTAAACAAACTGACAAATATACCATTTATTGTGTGTGTATTTGATCGTTTGACGCGCTCAAGCTTGGGCGCCGCACACACACACACACACACACACACACACACGCACACGCACACACACACACACACACACGCACACACACACACACACACACACGCACAACACACACACACACACACAGGCGCGGGAACAGGGGTGCTGAGAGTGCTGCAGCATTTTTCTGTGGGCAACTGTAAACTGTTGTGAATAAAAAAATATATAGGCTAAATTTGTTATAATAAAGATTAATTTAAAAATGTATATGGTTGCTCCGATGTTTATAACATTTAGTTTACATTGGCTATTTTGCTATCTATTTCTATGTGATCTTCGACATATTTACCATTTGCCCATTAATTTAACAGTTGTAAGAATTAAAGTTATCAAAGTTATTAAACTGATGCAGGGCTATTTGATGCGCGCGTTGCACATCCTGTCAAATCACGCACGCAGCACTGCCAATGCTTGCTTTTATGTTTGTGAATGCTATGATTGTGTTGAAGAATTTGTAGGTTGTGGCTTAAAAGCGGAACATGGAAATATCATGGATGTACTTTTTTTTTTTGTTCTCAGCGATATGAGTCTTTCCTTCTCCCAAAACAGCTTATAGCTAAAATAGTTCAGTTTTGTATGTAATGGAAAAGTGATTAGACGATGTTTCGTTTTTTTCTTCATAAAGTTAATTTAGAAAAACCTTGGGAGCATTTTTGTTCGTTAAATGTTTTTTCTTTTAAGCAACGACCAAGCGGCCAGCATCAGAGTTGATCGCCTATGTTTGATTAATTTAGCCTTATCAAATCATCAAGACTTGACTAAAATAAAATCGATAGATAGGCCTATAAACAGTTCAAGCATATCACAGTGTTAGTTTAAATGTTTAACCTATATAAATGTGCAATATCCAACAGTTTGTGTGGAGAGTGGAAGCTGAAGCGAGCTTTACAGGACATGGAGGATTTTTTTCTTACAGTAAAACAACTTAAAATACGCCGTGTGATTTTTTTTCTCATAAAGGTAAGAGTAATATATCATTTTGAACTGTAAAGGGTCTACTTTTATTTGTGTGCATTCACAATATCAACATTGTGCTTTTATAAAATAGGAAAACAGAGAATGCACTTTCTTCCGGTTTTGAACAAGAGGCTTCAATGATGAACCGAAACTCGCAACTCGAAACTGGCTCAGAGATATGATAAATATATCTATAGAAAGCTTTAAAATACTACTTTAAAACGAAATAATTCAAAGCAAAGCAAAAACTCTTCATTAGCCTATGTAATCCGTTAAGATGCATATATTTCTCGAATGAGGAAATGGCGAGTCATTTTCCCGTCACCTCACCATCTAAAATATAAAAATAAGGAAAGCCTAAAACAGGCCCGATTATAATTTGCTTTTATTTTATAATTGTATTCAATAAAAAAATGTAAATCTTTGTCCTTGAAATTTAAAGGATTTGTTGATGCAATTTTGTCTGACTGATGTGAATTATTTATTGGCCTATCGTTTAATCCATGCAGCAAATGCTTTAAAACAACTTTAAAATTACTTTATTGCATTCCAGATGCTTTTAAAAAACTTTTCACTATACATTTTAAGGGTTTTAAGCTTGAATGTAACTTGAATGTAAAACATTGTTATGAATTCATTGTAGCCTATTCCCATTTGTAAAATAGCTAATTGTTGTCTAACACGATCTCATGAAAGTGCGAGGCTATAGCACGATTTTCTGTTTCTATTTGGCGTAATATTTATATGCAGAAATTGACTACCCCACAGCACCCCTACATAAAACACCTTCCCGCGCCCTGCACACACACACACACACACACGCACACACACTTCAGCCTGAGGAACAGCATCTCGTGTGGATTGTACTTCCAACATTTCATTATCAAACATGTCCAGCAATTTAGTAACTGTAAAGACGGCATTTTACAACAATCGACAGACGATTGATCTGATTCTGATGTTAAGTTTTGGTCAGGGAGGAACGAATGCGCTGTGAAGAGAAGGAAGTTGTGTTAGAAGAAACACGGCTATAATCTTTAGAAGCTAAAAACATTAAATAAACTCAGTTTAATATAACAGCCACAGGCCTAAAGTGTAAGCATGTTTTAATGGTTAGTTCTCTCTTCTATCATAAACAGGGCTTATGTTGCGTGCTGAACTCATCCACGTGAGCGATCGCGCTTCTGATTTGGGGAATAGCAAAATGCATCATAGACAAGAGTTTGAATATTATTGCATATAAAAACAGCTGGTGACTCTGGCGGGATATAATTTGCAAGATAATGTGTATATATATAGCATAAATATATGTGTGTTTTCTTAATTTCTCCAGTACCGATAGCAGAACCGTTAACGTCAGAGCTTATCGATACTCCGGTCTTTTATAATTTAGCCCGAGACCGATTAAATACCGAGTTTCGGTACCCATCCCTAGTAAAACTGACAAAAATATAACTAATATGAAATGTTAATAAGAGGTAAATAGTATATAAATATTTCTAAAATAACACTTGTGTTTAGACTTTCATACCTACATTTTTTGGTGCAGATGGTTTGAGTTGATAAGAAAGCGGTTAAATTATTAAATCATACATTTTATCATAAAGTATATTCAATAATGGATAGCCCATAACTATACCAAATAATTAAAAACAATTATAAGAAAAGCATCTGTAAAGGAACACATTATGACAAATATTATAATTAAAATATTGTAATACATGTGTTGTAAATATAAATAATATCATAAAATTAAATAATTCACTACATATGTATATATATATTATTGTTATATAAGTGTGATATTTCAATGCTCAGATATGACATTTTTCTCTTTTGAAATTCGCCGATATTCCCAGGAGCGTGGGAATCCTAAACAACTTTGAACAAAGAGATCACTCCCATTATATTCAACAAAGCTGTTTTCACTAAAAGCTCCGCATCATGTTGCTTATGATTTTTGTCTTTCTCAAATCAGTGGAAACAAAGGCTGGTTTGAGCACCAGCACCATTTTGGATGAAAAGGAATATCTGTGGTACTCTCAGGTGATGTGATGTGATTGTAGTCTTGCCTTTAACTTAGTAAACCATGTCAAGGGGCTCACCTGGAAGAGGGTATGCGTGCCCTGTCTCCGGGCGGGACTGAGGGGTGCCACCGGGCTGAGTGTGCTCCAGAAATGGATATTGGACAGGAGTGGGCTGGGTGTGAGCAGCAGGGGTGTCTGCAACAAATGTGAACTTATCAGACCTTTATACAAAATGACTCTTTCCAGCTTGCATTCATTAAAAATGCCTTCCCAAATACTCGTGGCACAAAGCATTTGCAAGAGGCATAACCCTGAAACATAAATGTTTAATTAAAAGTGGCTTAATGAGACTTTAAGAAGCAATAAGAATTAATCACAGGGCAAGGGTGCTGCATTTCCCCAAAAACCATAAATAATAGATTTGAATTATAGTATATTTCATCTTTCATCTCGCTGAAGAGACAGCAGGAGGTTGATCCTCTAGGGCTGGCTGTATGAGTGCTCGTAAATGCAAAGATTGTGCAGTCTTAACGAGGTGATCCATCAAAGCAGCATCTAGCTAAACCTCACAGTATGATCAGATCATGTAACAGCCAATGAGTGTCTCCCAGACGCATCATCACGAGCTCAGGTGGTGCACTACTGCCCTCTAGTGTCTCCAAATCACGTCAATGCAAACAAAAGGACTGCAATTACACCTCATCATATTCCTGTTCAGGATAGCCACACATTTGAAGAAAAAGATATGTTGGTTGTATTTAGTTATTGTCTTTTAAACAACACACCCTCAGAGACGGTAATGACTTTTAGCATCATTGGTCAGTTTTGTATTTTTACAACACCTTGCTTACATTTACAAGCATTTTACGCATATTAAACAGGTTTACAAGCAATTCTAACATAAAAGTTGCAACTATCACAAGAAAGCAACTGTTGTTGGTCATTTAGATTTATATACACTAGTCAATGGTTTTTGAACAGTACGATTTATTATTGTCAAGAATTCTCTTCTGCTCACCAAGCCTGCATGTATATGATCCAAAATAGAGCAAAAGCAGGGTAATATTGTGAAATATGTCTACTACTTAAAACAACTGCTTTATTAGAATATATTTGCAAAAATATTTCAAAATTGTACTGTTTTTGCTGTACTTTGGATCAGTGCTAATTTTGTCGACGAAGACTACGACGAAAAATATTCATCAACGAACCTTTTTTCTGTTACTAAGACTAGACGTTGACGAGCTAAAATTAATATCTGATAATAAAAACTATGATGAAATGTTGCGTCTTCGTTAACAAGACGAGACGGGACTAAAATGTGATTTGAGGACTACCGGTCATTCAAAATGTGCATCTCTGTCATTGTATAAGGGGCTTTATATCTAGTCTCAGTATGGCATCTGCAGTGGA
Organism: Gymnocypris eckloni scoliostomus; assembly: GCA_027564155.1. Taxonomy (NCBI): domain Eukaryota; kingdom Metazoa; phylum Chordata; class Actinopteri; order Cypriniformes; family Cyprinidae; genus Gymnocypris; species Gymnocypris eckloni. The sequence goes on from CM050431.1 coordinate 20,573,400, forward strand.
CGGATAAAAAACATGAACTAGCGATCTGAAACAATGGCCTCAGCACCCGAATGGTTGAGGACTGGGTGACCAGACGTCCGTCCCGCTTTTCCCAGGAGTCACAATTTGTTGTCGATTAAAGGTGGGATAGGTGGAATCGGGCTGATAGAAGTGCTCTCTCTGTCTCTCTCGCACGCTCCACTTCTTCAGTTCTCATACAGCGTGCGATCAGTTCTCAGTGCTCACTGCTCAAATACACACACATTAGTCCAAATGTCTATCGTGTAGACTAGAGTATCTCACGTAAATACAGTTGGTTATGGCTTAAGTGAGAGTAAACAGGTGGGTGAACACTGAATGTGTGTCAGTATTACATGCATACCTTCCGTCTTAAAAGGACAGCGTTCCTAATTATCGGTGTCATCAATGTTAACCAACAAAAGATGTTAAATAAATGCATACTTGTTAAGTAAACCTACTGTATCTGAAAAATTAGTTTAATTTGCTTAATTTAAATAATAATAATACTTTAAAGATACATTTTGTATGCCTTAATTTGAGAACCAGACATAGAACACAGAATGTTTGAGAAAAAAGTCAACATTTCATAAGGCAATTTTAAGAATAAATTTGAAGAAACTATGTTGTTTTTATGCATTCAAATAATTAGATGTGCTACAACACAGAATAAAAATTTGGTAACAATAAAAGACGGCGAAAGAAAATAAAACGCCCACTTATGAAAGTGGATAAAGATCTTCAATTTCTTGAAGTCTTTAACAACATAATGTTATGTTTATGCTCACCTGCAGCCTACTACAAAAGGACCCCCTTTTATCTAAATGTTGTATTTAATTTAATGTTCGACAGGTTTGTTTTGTTTTTTTGTAAAATGTAACTATATAATTGTCATTTTCTGCAATCATATAATTACTATAACACTTATAATATGCTGTGTGACATATAAAAGGGTAGGTACATCGTGTGCACATGATCAGGATAGTACCACCTCCAGGAAAAACCCTGCATGTATCTATGTGAAACAAGCATATAAGAGAAGTGAGGCAGCAACAGCAAATAACTGCACAAGAGGAGATACCTCTAGGGACACGGATAGATACTGTGACCCGACACGAAATCTGCTGATGGTCTGATGAATCTAACAAATCAATGACAGGGGAAAAAACCCAGCACTGTCCATGTGTGATGGGGAGGTCAGGAGGACACTGACCTGCAGTAAGGCGGGGTGAGAGAGGCCGTATGAAGGGATGGGCTGCACAGATTGAAAGGGCTGAGGTCAGAGCTGGTCACCACCAGCGTCGGCATCAACTCCAGGCCTCTGGGTTTCTTAGACTTTCCGCTGAGATTGCGCAGTGAATATTTAGACATCTCAGACACTAGGACAGTGTCCTTGGAAACAGAGGTGTGCTGGTCCTGATAGAGCAAGACAGGGAGAGAAAGATGAGCATGTTCTTCTGTTTGCGAGGTTCAGTACACTGCATCATTTTAATAAGATTGAGATGAACACGTTTTTAATATTTACATTACACAATATTCTTATTTAAAGTGATTCAAGCCCTTTTCATGCTACATTTACAACAAATAAACAACATAAACATAAAATATTGCCAAAATTTCCACACTAAATCTAATTTAGCCATTGCCTATAATTGAAAATAACAGTATAAATATATAAACATGGGTACAACAGGGCTAAAGGCCCATCTTAAGAAAAAATGTGATATTCACTGCACCTAAAATGTATAATTAAAATGTAAAAATATATGCGCTGTATTGAAGATTAATGGAGCAACCGATTTTGTGTGAAAATAAATAATTCAAGTTGTTTATTTTGTTTAAAAATCTTATAAATGTATGAGGTGGCAAGAGTTTAAAGGCCCACCAGCACGGGTATTTATACAAATACTTCAGCTAAAATAATGTTGTTGTTTTTTATTTAATAATGTTTAAGTTAGTGCTTGTTCAAAACAATCAATTTAGCAAAGTTTGTCATATTTTGAAAAATAAAATAATGCATTTTTGTTCAAGAAATATACTATCATTAAAATGTTAATAGAAAAATATATTTTAAAATACAGAAACAAAATCATTTTAATAAGTAAAGATTATGAAAGTATTGAAGGAGATCCAATAATAATTGAATATATATTTACAGTAGTAACAACAAATTATATTTTATTATATGATATAATTAATATCATGTTTTTCAATATGATGGTTTCATTCTAAACATGGTGATTGATAATATGGACAGCCAACATAACATGATATTTACCATCTGAAGCTAACCATGTCAACAAATAAAGTCAGCGATCTATTAATTATCATGTTAATTACTGCGCCTTTAGCCCCAACAGCACGGCGCTTTTTACCCCAAAACCATACTTTTACATATTCTTTAGTTATTTAAAAACTGTTGCTTTAATTATCTTAACTAAAACTGAAAATCATAAAGACATTTGTCTCAAAATGTATGCATTAATTTTAGTGATTCTCATTTGATACTTAAATCTACAACATAAAAAAAACATAAATATTAGATCAAGTAAGCACAAGATTAACTTTGGGCTTCAAAGATCAGACAAATATGCACGTGTAACTTGAAAAGCAAATGTTTTGGAAAGTGCTAAGCCATGTTTTGTGCCATCGTGTAACAATATCAAAAGCGCCTTTAGCCCTGTTGTACCTTATATATATATATATATATATATATATATATATGTATGTGTAATTATATATAGTCATGGACAAAAATATTGTCACCCTTGGTAAATATGATCAAAGAAGGCTGTGAAAATTAATCTGCATTGTTAATCCTTTTGATCTTTTATTAAAAAAAAATTTGACCTTTCATTGGATAATACGAATTTAAAATGGGGAAAATATTATGAGATAAATGTTTTTCTCTGATACACATTAGCCACAATTAACGACACCCTTTTATTCAATACTTTTTGAAACCTCCATTTATCAGTTTAACAGCTCAACATGTTCTCCTATAATGCCTGATGAGGTTAGAGAACTCCTGACACGAGATCAGAGACCATTCCTTCATCCAGAATCACTCCAGATCTTCAGATTCACAGCTTCTCTCTTCAGTTCACCTCACTCATCTTCTACAGGGTTCAGGTCAGAGAACACCTGACACGAGATCAGAGACCATTCCTTCATCCAGAATCTCTCCAGATCTTCAGATTCACAGCTTCTTCTCTTCAGTTCACCTCACTCATCTTCTACAGGGTTCAGGTCAGAGAACACCTGACAGGAGATCAGAGACCATTCCTTCATCCAGAATCTCTCCAGATCTTCAGATTCACAGCTTCTCCTCTTCAGTTCACCTCACTCATCTTCTACAGGGTTCAGGTCAGAGAACACCTGACACGAGATCAGAGACCATTCCTTCATCCAGAATCTCTCCAGATCTTCAGATTCACAGCTTCTTCTCTTCAGTTCACCTCACTCATCTTCTACAGGGTTCAGGTCAGAGAACACCTGACACGAGATCAGAGACCATTCCTTCATCCAGAATCTCTCCAGATCCTTCAGATTCACAGCTTCTTCTCTTCAGTTCACCTCACTCATCTTCTACAGGGTTCAGGTCAGAGAACACCTGACAGGAGATCAGAGACCATTCCTTCATCCAGAATCACTCCAGATCCTTCAGATTCACAGCTTCTGCTCTTCAGTTCACCTCACTCATCTTCTACAGGGTTCAGGTCAGAGAACACCTGACGAGATCAGAGACCATTCCTTCATCCAGAATCACTCCAGATCTTCAGATTCACAGCTTCTTCTCTTCAGTTCACTTCACTCATCTTCTACAGGGTTCAGGTCAGAGAACACCTGACACGAGATCAGAGACCATTCCTTCATCCAGAATCTCTCCAGATCCTTCAGATTCACAGCTTCTTCTCTTCAGTTCACCTCACTCATCTTCTACAGGGTTCAGGTCAGAGAACACCTGACAGGAGATCAGAGACCATTCCTTCATCCAGAATCTCTCCAGATCCTTCAGATTCACAGCTTCTCCTCTTCAGTTCACCTCACTCTGTTTCTACAGGGTTCAGGTCAGAGAACACCTGACATGAGATCAGAGACCATTCCTTCATCCAGAATCACTCCAGATTTTCAGCTTCTCCTCTTCAGTTCACCTCACTCATCTTCTACAGGGTTCAGATCAGAGAACACCTGACACGAGATCAGAGACCATTCCTTCATCCAGAATCTCTCCAGATCCTTCAGATTCACAGCTTCTTCTCTTCAGTTCACCTCACTCATCCTCTACAGGGTTCAGGTCAGAGACCACCTGACGAGAGATCAGAGACCATTCCTTCATCCAGAATCACTCCAGATCTTCAGATTCACAGCTTCTCCTCTTCAGTTCACTCACTCATCTTCTACAGGGTTCAGGTCAGAGAACACCTGACGAGAGATCAGAGACCATTCCTTCATCCAGAATCTCTCCAGATCCTTCAGATTCACAGCTTCTCCTCTTCAGTTCACCTCACTCTGTTTCTACAGGGTTCAGATCAGAGAACACCTGACACGAGATCAGAGACCATTCCTTCATCCAGAATCTCTCCAGATCCTTCAGATTCACAGCTTCTCCTCTTCAGTTCACCTCACTCTGTTTCTACAGGGTTCAGGTCAGAGAACACCTGACACGAGATCAGAGACCATTCCTTCATCCAGAATCTCTCCAGATCCTTCAGATTCACAGCTTCTCCTCTTCAGTTCACTCACTCATCTTCTACAGGGTTCAGGTCAGAGAACACCTGGACGAGAGATCAGAGACCATTCCTTCATCCAGAATCTCTCCAGATCCTTCAGATTCACAGCTTCTTCTCTTCAGTTCACCTCACTCATCTTCTACAGGGTTCAGGTCAGAGAAAACCTGACAGGAGATCAGAGACCATTCCTTCATCCAGAATCACTCCAGATCCTTCAGATTCACAGCTTCTTCTCTTCAGTTCACCTCACTCATCTTCTACAGGGTTCAGGTCAGAGAACACCTGACGAGATCAGAGACCATTCCTTCATCCAGAATCACTCCAGATCTTCAGATTCACAGCTTCTCCTCTTCAGTTCACTCACTCATCTTCTACAGGGTTCAGGTCAGAGAACACCTGACGAGAGATCAGAGACCATTCCTTCATCCAGAATCACTCCAGATCCTTCAGATTCACAGCTTCTTCTCTTCAGTTCACCTCACTCATCTTCTACAGGGTTCAGGTCAGAGAACACCTGACAAGAGATCAGAGACCATTCCTTCATCCAGAATCACTCCAGATCTTCAGATTCACAGCTTCTCCTCTTCAGTTCACTCACTCATCTTCTACAGGGTTCAGGTCAGAGAACACCTGACAGGAGATCAGAGACCATTCCTTCATCCAGAATCACTCCAGATCCTTCAGATTCACAGCTTCTTCTCTTCAGTTCACCTCACTCATCTTCTACAGGGTTCAGATCAGAGAACACCTGACACGAGATCAGAGACCATTCCTTCATCCAGAATCACTCCAGATCTTCAGATTCACAGCTTCTTCTCTTCAGTTCACTCACTCATCCTCTACAGGGTTCAGGTCAGAGAACACCTGACCCGAGATCAGAGACCATTCCTTTCTTCCAGAATCTCTCCAGATCCTTCAGATTCACAGCTTCTTCTCTTCAGTTCACCTCACTCATCCTCTACAGGGTTCAGATCAGAGAACACCTGACCCGAGATCAGAGACCATTCCTTTCTTCCAGAATCTCTCCAGATCCTTCAGATTCACAGCTTCTTCTCTTCAGTTCACCTCACTCATCTTCTACAGGGTTCAGGTCAGAGAACACCTGACAGGAGATCAGAGACCATTCCTTCATCCAGAATCTCTCCAGATCCTTCAGATTCACAGCTTCTTCTCTTCAGTTCACCTCACTCATCTTCTACAGGGTTCAGGTCAGAGAGACACCTGACAGGAGATCAGAGACCATTCCTTCATCCAGAATCTCTCCAGATCCTTCAGATTCACAGCTTCTTCTCTTCAGTTCACCTCACTCATCTTCTACAGGGTTCAGGTCAGAGAACACCTGACAGGAGATCAGAGACCATTCCTTCATCCAGAATCTCTCCAGATCCTTCAGATTCACAGCTTCTTCTCTTCAGTTCACCTCACTCATCCTCTACAGGGTTCAGGTCAGAGAACACCTGACAGGAGATCAGAGACCATTCCTTCATCCAGAATCACTCCAGATCTTCAGATTCACAGCTTCTTCTCTTCAGTTCACCTCACTCATCCTCTACAGGGTTCAGGTCAGAGGACTGGAATGGCCATAGCAGAAGCTTGGTTTTGTGCTCAGTGACCCATTTTTGTGTTGTTTTTGAGGTTTGTGTTTGGATTATTGTACGGTTGGAAGATCCAAACATGGCCCATTATAAGATTTATAACAGAGTCAGTCACTTGTTGATTTTTTGTCTGTTTGTATTTGATAGAATCCATGATGCCATGTGTCTAAAGATCTCCAGGACCAATGTCCAGGACCTCTAGCAGAAAAATAGGCCCACAACATAAAAAATACAGCAGTATATTTCATTGTACACATGGGGTACTTTTTAATCGCCGTGTTCACCAAACCCATCTTGAGTGTTTGATGCTAAAAAGCAAATTTTTTGTTTCATCTGACCATAGAAGCCAGTCCCATTTGAAGTTCCAGTCGTGTCTGATAACTGAATATGCTGGAGTTTGTTTTTGGATGAGCTAGAATAATTTTTCTTGAAATCCTCCCAAACAACATGTAGGTGCTGTTTGACACATTTTTTAAAAGGTTTTCTGACCCCGAGACTTTTCTGAATTTCTCCAGCTGTGGTCCTTGGAGAGTCTTTAGCCACTCAAACTATTCTCCTCACCGTGTATTAGGACGATACAAATACAACAATACAAATCAATACAACTATACAATTTAACCCATCCAAGTGCACACACTTGGAGCAGTGGACAGCTGACACTGCGGCACCCGGGGAGCTGTTGGGGGTTCGGTGCCTTGCCCAAGGGTCTCACCTCAGTCGTGGACACTTCCTGCCAGAGCCGGGATTCGAACCTACAACCTTGGGTTACATCGGGTTTCAAGTCCAACGCTCTATCCATTAGGCCGCGACTGCCCAATCTACATCAATATAGACACAGGTTATAGACGATATAGACACACGTCCTCTTCCAGGCTGTTTCGTAACATGCTATGTTGATTGGAAATTCTTAATTATTGCCCTGATGATGGAAAAGAAATTGTCACTACTCTAGCTCTTTTCTTAAAGTCACTCCCCATTTGTGAAGCTCAATTATCTTTTGCTGCACATCAGAAATATTTTATTAGTTTTTTCTCATTGTGATGGATGATTAAGGGAATTTGGGCTTTGTTTTCCCTCATATTTATATTTCTGTGAAACAGGAAGCCATGGCTGGATAATTTCATGTTCATCACATTTGCATTTAGTCATTTTGCAGACGCTTTTATCCAAAGTGACTTACAATTGGGGCATACATAAAGCAATTCATCTTGAAGAGGCAAACAGACAGAGGAAGTGCTCGTAACACAAAGTCTCAGGCATTGTCAAGTAGAGTTGAAAGAGATGAGTTTTCAGTTGTTGCTTGAAGATTGACAGGGATCCAGCGGTCCGGATGGGGGTGGGAAGATCATTCCAGCAGCCAGGAACGGTGAAAGAGAATGTTCTGGAGAGTGATCTTGAGTCTCTCTGTGATGGTACCACGAGGCGTTGCTCACTAGAGGATCTCAGACTTCTGGAGGGGATGAAGATTCATAATAGTGAGTGGAAGTAGGAGGGTGCTGAGCCTGTGGTTGTTCTATATGCAAGCATCAGTGTCTTGAACTGGATGCGAGCTGCAACTGTAGCAAGTGTAAGTGATAAAGAGAGGTGTAACATGGGCTCTTTTGGGCTCGTTGAAGACCAGTCATGCCGCTGCATTCTGAATCATTTTTAGAGGTTTGATTGTGTTTGATGGAAGTCCAGCCAGAAGAGCATTGCAGTAGTCCAGCCTAGAAATGACAAGCCTCATCATCACCCTGGAGTGCTCAAAATTGTGAATATGAATGAGAATATGTTTCAGAGATATTTTACTCATAAGAATTTCTAGGGGTGCCACCAATAATTGTGTTCAACGTGTATTTGAGAAAAACATATATATATATATATATATGTATGTGTGTGTGTGTGTACATTTCAGCTGCGATAAGGTTAACAATGCATTGTTGTTGGTTGAGAAAAATCTGTTGTTAAATTAGTTGTTCTGCATCCAAATAGTTTAAATAAAAATATAAACCAATAAACAAACATATTTTAGACAGTTGTTCCCTCAAATAATATTTAACACAATTTTACAACTGTTAAAAATAAAATAAAATCAAATAAGCATCTTGCATTGTTGTTGGAGTAAAATCTTTCACAGTGTACATTCTTCTTCAATTCTACATCAATTATTTGTAAATTAATTATTAATAATTATGTTTATTGAAAAGGCATATGCTACAAACAACTCTGTGGTGGCATTGTATTTACAGGTGCATCTCAATAAATTAGAATGTTGTGGAAAAGTTCATTTATTTCAGTAATTCAACTCAAATTGTGAAACTCGTGTATTAAATAAAATCAATGCACACAGACTGAAGTAGTTTGCGTCTTTGGTTCTTTTAATTGTGATGATTTTGGCTCACATTTAACAAAAACCCACCAATTCACTATCTCAACAAATTAGAATACTTCATAAGACCAATAATTTTTTATTTTTTTTTGTGAATCGTTTGCCTTCTGGAAAGTATGTTAATGTATATGTACTCAATACTTGGTAGGGGCTCCTTTTGCTTTAATTACTGCCTCAGTTCGGCGTGACATGGAGGTGATCAGTTTGTGGCACTGCTGAGGTGGTATGAAGCCCAGGTTTCTTTGACAGTGGCCTTCAGCTCAACTGCATTTTTTGGTCTCTTGTTTCTCTTTTTCCTCTTGACAATACCTCATAGATTCTCTCTGGAGTTCAGGTCTGGTGAGTTTGCTGACCAGCCAAGCACACCAACACCATGGTCATTTAAACAACTTTTGATGCTTTTGGTAGTGTGAGCAGGTGCCAAATCGATTTTGCTTGACAATCCTCATAAGGCTGAGGTTATCTCGGTTGGTTGTGCATCTTTTTCTTCCACACTTTTTCCTTCCACTCAACTTTCTGTTAACATGCTTGGATACAGCACTCTGTGAACAGCTTCTTTGGCAATGAATGTTTGTGGCTTACCCTCCTTGTGAAGGGTGTCAATGATTGTCTTCTGGACAACTGTCAGATCAGCAGTCTTCCCCATGATTGTGTAGCCTAGTGAACCAAACTGAGAGACCATTTTGAAGGCACAGGAAACATTTGCAGGTATTTTGAATTGATTCGCTGATTGGCATGTCACCATATTCTAATTTGTTGAGTGAATTGGTGGGTTTTTGTTAAATGGGAGCCAAAATCATCACAATTAAAAGAACCAGAGACTTAAACTACTTCAGTCTGTGTGCATTGAATTTATTTAATACACGAGTTTCACAATTTGAGTTGAATTACTGAAATAAATGAACTTTTCCACAACATTCTAATTTATTGAGATGCACCTGTACTAAGAGCCACCAAAAACTGAATCTCATGAAGAATCATTTTGCAACAGCGACTCTCTGAATCAAAATACAGTCGAAACGTGAGATGCCTAAAGAGTCCTGATTAATTTAAAAATCTTCTTGTGCATGTTTCTGGTTCAGAAAAAAAATCAAATGCAAAGTAAAAGCTCCGCAAATGTACTAGCTTATATTCTACCATTTGACACACCACCTTCTGCATAAGTAGGAATCAGCACTAAGTGTCATACCTGCAGCTGTAACTCTGAGGGCTGTGAGGAGAGGGACTCAATTTCACTGTCAATCACCAGCTCCTGGGAATCCGTCATCGGAGAAGAAGAGGGCGACTGGGAACGCGTGAGTGGTGATGAAGAGACTCTTGAGAGCGGGAAGCCTGTCATGGCGTTCTCTGAGGTGGGATTCTCCACAAACGCACACACTACATGTGAGAAGGCGGCCTGTTTGGCCTCAGGTTCTGCCAGAGCGGGCAGTAGGGCTTGGGCGATTTGTGCCGGAAGTTCAGGCTTCCCTATAACTGATGGAGTGGTGTGTCTGCTCTGTTGCATGGTCCCAAATTTAATGACGGTGGGTGGCTGGGGCGACTCCTGGGCTGTCTTTTTCTCCATTAGCTTTTCTCCTGGATTTTCAATCTTCATCGATTTAAAAAGTTGCGTTCCTGACTGCAGAGAAGTCAAAGTGAAGGATGAATACAAGCCTGAGTGGATATAGTCATTCCGAGCGGATGATTTGAACAGACCCGGTGTTTCTGCACCTCGGTCTTGGGCAGCTTTGCTGTCTTTATCCCTGGAGATGTTTGCAAGTTTGTCGGAGAGGGGCAGAGGTCCGTTTGAGCCGCCATCTGCACTCTCCATTCTGGCCATGACATCTCCCTTTAGGATCTCAGGGTACGATACAAACCGATACACAAACTTCTGCCCGTTTACTTTTTTGATAATGTTCTGCCAGGAAAAAACAGAGAGCATTTGAGAAAATTCATGTTATTTTAGTTGAAGAATGACTTTGTCCTACATACAACTAAAAATATCTACGCAATTACCCAAACAAACCCAAAACGTCTCGCATGTACATTTTTACAATCCAGTCTGTTGTGTTCTTCTACGCTCTCTCACTTGGACTAAACAAAATAACATGCAATTAAATAAATGAACCTGTGTTAAGAGACCAGTGCCAAGATGAGGCTTATAAACTCTAACAAACTGATGGAACACTGATTTAAATATAAGAGTATAACAGGGTTTTTACCAGGTAAATCAGAAAAGCCTGAAAGATGAGTTCATCCAATGACAAAACACAATCAAGTGGCATAAAAGTTGTCCATACACAGTTTTCCCAAATAATATTTTTCATGTTAATAAAATATCTAATAAATGGTAAATAAGTCATATGTATACTATTACTTAACTTCATTAGTTTGTCAACGCCAAATCAAAGAGAATTTAGACATTTAAAAATATATAATCTTAAGTATATAACAACTATTTGTTTTGAAATTATTAGTTGATAAATAAGTTGAATATTTAAAATTAGAAAGTTGCTATAATAGAGCGAGTTAAAGCATTTTTCCAAGTTCAAGCTTAAATACAGTCCTATAGATTTAAGTTTGTTTACTTTTTTCATTGATACAGGTGTATAAGGACAGTTGTCATTAAGTAAATTATTTTGTTTTTAAAAAAGAACATTAGTGCTAAATAAATGTTTAAAATACCTTTTAACTAATTAAAATGACAAAAACAAAATTCAACTCATATCAAATATCTCATCACAAAACTAAATTAGCACAATACAATGGCTAAAGTAATCTGAAATCAGGCGGTAAGAAGTGCCATTATCAAAAATTGGGAGAAAATAAATAAATAAATCACTAACATCGGCTTATAAACATTATTGTTCTTATATCAGACAATAAAGGATCTTGGAATCATGGAAGTCATGACTATGAAAACTGACAAAAATGTCTTCTCCTCATACAAAGTTATCAAACAGCTTTAAAAGACTTGGAATAATGATCACAAGTTGCATAGACTACCTTTATGATGGTATTTTGACATTTTGACAAACCCCATCCAAATCTTCTTCAAAACATCAAGAAAGTTTAGACCAACAGAGCCGCTGACTGCTGAGATGTTTCAGATGCTTGATGACAATAGTACACACCTTATTGGTCCAGCAGATGAGCTGGTCATTGCTCGGATCTAACAGAAGCTGCAGCAGGAACTGCCACAGGGTGACTGAGCTGTCCATGTCCTTCTCTATTCACAGATGTGGGGGAAACGTTACCTAACGGGATCCTGTTCGCACTCGCAGACTGACCGACACGTCACGGCATATTCCGGCAAATATCCCGACAGAGGCTGAAATCAAAATGCAATTACATCAATTAGATGGGTGCAAATAAATGCCACTGGGTGACATGACCAGCATCAACCACTTATTTTATGAACCTTATATCTTAAAAGACCAAATGTAGATCGTCCATTCGAAAACATGGTAAATATGTGCACCATATTAAATACCAAATGGTACTGGACTTCAGCGTAATCCTGGCCATGCGGAGAGTGCAGGACGACTGTGTGTGTAAGCAGCTTAAATAAAAACTAAATCTGCCTTGACTCATTCGATATCCAGCTGGTAGTTGCCAAAGAGAGTGAAAAAAGTCTCCCACATACAATCTGACAGAACAGAACACACAAATATAGAAACACAGAGGCGAGATGTGACAGCTTTCCTCAGACTGTAGGAGACAACGTCTGGGAATGTTAAATAAAGAGTTCAGGAAAATATAAACCTAGAATTCATCACTAATTACACAGAGCTCAAAGTTGGGGCCTGTTGCATGATAGTGTTTGCGTACTGTAAATGTGACAATTGTGCATCCTTAATTTAATGGCAAAAATGATTATTTATACTTATTTTCCTTTATTAAAGACTTAAATGACCCTAGATATTTACATAATTATAATTGAAATTAAAAAAATCTACTTAATTTCAGTGTAATGGTGCATGTTGCCATCATATATTGGCAATTATTATCATCGATTATTTTTTAAGTCTACAGTATACTGTCCTGCACATTTAATTTTATTCTTATTAGTTAATATTTTTTCCATACCTATATTTATGTATATTCTCTTGTGTTTGTATTCCATATAATTGCACTGTCCATGAAGCGGACCTGACTTACATTTCACTGCTGGTTATATTCTGTATAATTGTGTATGTGACGAAATAAAACTATCTTGAATATACACTACATTTACACTTATACCTGAATGGTTTTGATCCTTGATGTCATTGTCAACTTACATTTTTATATATTTCCATACAGAATAGAAACCTTTAAAAGACACACCTGCCTTTGTTTTGAGCTTAACGTAAAATTCCAAGACCAAAGGTTGGCAAAACACTGACAATGAATCTTAAATGTGTATTTAATCCCAAAAGATCCATTCTCCTAAAACATGCACTAACTAATGATTATGATCAATTGTATAGTGACTAAAACATACTCGAATGTCTAAAAATTTTAAACTGCAACCTGTTAGAACATGAGTTTCGTTCGTTAGCATCGAGCTAATGTCTGTCAAACTCACCTGAGAAGCCTGTTGCTCTCCAGACTCGGTCCTGGAGTGGTTTCCGACGGATTAAAGTCCAAAAATAAATAATAGAGAAAATAAAAATACAGACTGTTTTCTTGTATGTTTACATCATGTAGAGAGATCTGGTGGTTAGCTAGCATAGCGTGCTAGTCTGCTAGCTAACGGAGTCTTAGCCAACTTTAGACTAATTAAACTAACACGAGCTGACGTAAATTTGAATATTTAAAGCAATTTTCTGCCTTATTTACAACGAGAACGACAAAAAATAGGCAGAGAATGAGAAGGGGAAAGGCTATAGTCTCTGCATCTCTCGTACTCAATAGTTTTAACTGCTACCACAATAATACAAAAACAGGAAGCTACAAGCCCACCAGACTAAACATTTTCACTCCAACAGCGCTCAATAAAACTCCAGAACAAAGCCTCAGATTTTATGAATCTGTATGAAATTAGGTCCATTCAGTTTGAATAGCGTTAAAATCCTCAAAATGTAGGTTAGCATGAGTCGCAGTGAAGCCAATGAAGTGCAGTGAAAGCATGTAGATCATCTCATGATGAACGCTCTCATTTCATCTATGACCATATTCAAAAGCATTACCCATCAATGTAAAATACTAACGTTACTGGTTCAAAGGAAACTCAAATTGAAATGTTATATAACCCATTCAGTTTGATTGCACTTTGACATTTAGATAAGAAATGGCAGACAGGAAGATAGTATATGATGTGTTCTTTAAAAGTGGATTGTTGACAAGTGATATATGTAGATAAAAATGTTTGGTTTTGGGGAATGTTCTATTTTATATAGTTTATATTTTTCTGCGCTCTCCATGTTTAATCTCCTTTTACATTTTGCACATTCCCCAAAACCAAACATTTTTATCTACGTATATCACTTGTCAACAATCCGTACACTACATAACCAAAGGTTTGTAGACACCCTTCTGAAGCAGTTGGATCAAAATTGACCACACCCTCTGTGATTTATTTATAACATTGTCTCATTTATACTCATTTGCCATGTGCGTAGGAAAGAGTGGTGGAATAAAAGTGTAATTTTAGTCTTCCAAACAGATTCCAGCTCTGCAGAAAAAAAACATGAACAAAATAAATGCAGGCACAAGCTCAACATTCTTACCGTACAAGATCAGTGACTGATGCTTATTCCGGAAGGCTTTTGTGGATGATTCTTTGCAGTTATTCTCCTAAAACATGCACTAACTAATGACAACAAAGCATTTGTCAGAATTAAAAGTGCTCTGCATTATAAAGAAAACCATGTGAAGTATTAAAAGCATAATCACTTATTTAAAAGACTTAATTGTCCATAAAATACCAAAACAGAAGATTATTTTTGTCAACTGAAAATTATTTGACCTCTTCCTCCCGTTTGTAAAAACAAAAATGTCTGTAGTTATAATGGAAATATGGGGTCTGGACGGTTTCAGCAGGAATGTGAAGTTTGCAGTTTTGTGTAAAAAAATAAATAAATAAATCTTACAATTTTTTTTTTAATTAGACTTAATTATAGAGATGTCTACATCGTCTCTTAAATAGGCTGTTATGCATAAGTGGAAGTCTCTTTCTGATGTCTTTGCACCAATCATCGTTATTGTTTCATAAATCTAAAAATATGCCAGCAGTTTTCGTTACCTGAAATAATGCTGAAATAAAATGAAACAAAGTAAAATAATAAAAAAACTAAAGTAAAATGTCTTTGCAACTAATTGAAATAAAATAATTTGAAGTACTAAAATGACTAAAAATAAAACGTAAATAAAAAATAAATGAAATAAATCAAAATATTTAAACAAAAACTTCCTAAAATGACATGTCAAAATGTAAATAAAAACCTAAATAAAAATGTTACATGTAACAAACTTTAAAATGAACAAAATAAAGTAGAAATTCTAACAAAACTAAATAGAAACACCAAAAAAGAAAAACTAATAAGAATGACAAAAGCATATAAAGTTTAAAATTAAATTAATAAAAAAACTCAAAATAATAATAGTAATAGTATTTAGAAAGTCACCCGGTTTACCTTCACACGATCGTTACAGGAGTTTAAATATTGGTTAGAATTTGCACAGACTTGATTAGTATGTCAAGATTTAACCTGTATTAAACCCAGAACTTTCTTTAAATAGCTGATTAGACTTTAAACCTTAAAGGTGAAATATCACAGCTTTTCCAAAAGTGTATTTATTTTTTTTACTTTATTTTCTTACATAGGAAAATAGCATGTTTTCAGTTATTCCAAAATATAACCTAAATTTGACCAGCTATACGGCATGAGAGCAGCTATAGTCGGATGGTCTGTGTAAATGAAAACTGTTAATGCATTAACGTGATGTTGTAGGTAAAGGAAATAAGTTAACGCTTTTATTGGGATGAAGGTGGTCAAGGATGATAATGTTATGAAACCTAAATAATGATCTTACATGACAGTACTACTCGAAAAACACTGTAAATCAGGATGCTCTCAGCCCGATATTAAAAATGATGTACCTACGTGATCATTCAGAAACTGCTATAAACGTTAGAGTATTGATAAGTCAGATACTAAGTATGTAAAAGAGCACCTGATATGAAAGCCTACATGAGCTACTAAGTACATCGGGGGGAAGAAATAACACACAAAGTAGTTAAGACCAGATGTAAAAAGGCAAGATGATGGCAAGGAAATTCTCTCTATGTGGTAGATTAACATGACCTTCTCGAAAAAGAAACTCAAACACAGTCCCATTAGTGACAGACTTGAAGCCTTCAATGATGTATCTGTAAAATGATGTCCAGATAGCTTCATTTCGACAGGAAGCGATCAGCTGCCAGTTTTTGGGAACAGTAACACCTGTCCTCAGCGATTTAGCTTATCAACCGTGGCGGCACTAAGTAGAAAAAAATGCATTTATCTAATGCAAAGCACATTACGACGACAAAGGAAACACTTCTCTTTGTGTGATTACAGATCGAAGAGAAAATTGTTTCTAGCTTATATATGTTTTACAGTACATAAGTTCATCCATACATGTAGTGATGTTATCCACGGCCCCGTGGAGCCCGGTTTGGCATACGCTCTCTCAACAGACTGAGAGAGATGAGGCACGAGAAAAAAAACGTGGAGCTACTTGATGCATAAATACCTTTCAGCTGGCGCAGGGATGTGATTGGGCAAAGACGATTCCAGATATTTCAACGTGATTGGGTTTGCGCAAGGGGGGAGGGGCGGGGACTAAAACATTTAAGTAAAGTAAAAATGACAAAACTTAAATATATTTTAAAACACTGTGACCTGTCACAAATACCTCCATCGGAGCTAATTTTACATTACATAAGAATTACTCTTAAAAGAGATGCATCTCATGCAGAAATGTCCAAATAAAATAATTTAATTAAATGAAAATACTTTTTTTTCATAATGTGACATTATTTTCATGACAATTAAGTGCATTTCCACCCCAAATTATCTGTAAAACTAATTCTCATGACTGTAACACAGTTACAATTTTTTATTTTGATAGTAGAAATGTATACATTAATTTCAATAACTAATACTTTCATAGTGTCCACTTACAATTGTACTTTACAAAGTAAATATTTTTTTGAGTAATACAGTAATACATTTTTTTTTTTTTTATGAGAATGAGATGTTTTTGCATTACAATAATACAAATTTGATTTTTGCATGGCTACTGATCATTTTGAGTTTTTATGCAACATACAAGTAAAACATTCTTTTTTTGTTTTACTTATTTGTGGATAAAATATGATTAAATATTGAATTTTTCTTGAGATTCACCCTGGCAGAGGCCAAGTTTGATAATGCATAATATCATAGCCTAAATAATAGTGCAAATTGTCTTAATTTAAGGGAAATTCTGCAGCATTCTTGCTTCAGTTAACGTGCTAGAGTCGACCAAAATACTGTTTTCCTTGTATATTTTCACCTGGTTAGATCTATAACAATATTCACAAACTGTACAGGAAATATAATTTCTCCAAATTATACTCCGTATTGCTCTTTAGATCTCCAGACGTTCTGCAACCTTGTTTGAAGGCAATAAGAACCGATCTCGAAAGCTGTTGCAGCTCAACCTGTAAGCTTTATACCAGCGAAGGACGAAACGTGATTAAACCGACTGTGAGCTTAACTTCAGCTCACCAAAAAAGCCAGAAATCTGCTTTGAGCTTAACAATCACATCCCTGAGTTTCAAGTTAGCTGACTGTAGCACCAAGATAAACAAACATCTGGATAAACGATAAAAAAATGGGGGAGGAAACCGAGACAAAAATGAAGGCGGAGGGTTCCAGCTTGTGAGCTCGTTTAGATAGGATAGCTTTCCCTCTCAGACTCCAGGTTTATCCGGGGATCAGACGTTTGCCCTGACCAGTCTGCCGGCGCGAGGACCCCGGTGCACCTTGGTGTGCTTGGACAGGTGGTCGCTCCTGGCGAACTTTTTGTCGCACATTGTGCACTCATAAGGCTTGACTCCCGAGTGAGACCGCCGATGGCGGGACAGCTCATCAGAGCGAGAGAACCTTTAAAGCACAAAACACAGCAGGACATACACATCAGCTCACAATTCTGGAAAAAAATCATTTAATCAAGGCCACGTTACAGGATTTGATGTTAATCAGCTCACAGCCCATTTACAAGGCTCCCACACTAGTCGACTAATGAATTTCTATGACTTGCTCATGAGATTTGATCATTTTTACTTTTCTGTTTGGCTGAGGTCATCTATGCCTGGTAACATAGGATTGAACAAATGTTTAAATATGTTTGAAAGAAGTCTATTATGCTCACCAACAATGTTGGGTAAGTAACTCTAAAAAAGTGATTCATTACTAGTTACTAATTACATCTTCAACTGTTTAATTAGATTACTGTACAAATTGCTCTCTCCAAAAAGTATGTAATCACTTATCACTTTCTAAATCCAATATCAACCTTGACAAGTTAATGATACAAGGATAGACATGAAAAAGTTATTTTAATTCTTTCAAGTAACTAAGTAAATTATTCCTAAAGATGTCCAAGTTCTCTCCCCATGCAACTGATACTCAACTGCCATTGGCTCATCTGCGTTAGAGGGGAGGGGCTTACCGATTACCAATATTCTTATATACTCAAACTATTTAAAATGAAGAGCACATAAAAAGCATGTATTTTAATGTTAGACTTTACATTTCGCTGTTAAATCCACTATTGTATTATGTATAAATGTTCTAATCTACAGTCTATACACACTATTAAGTTCAATTACATAAGTAACTGTAATTAAAATACAGAAAAAATAAGAGCAATCCCTTACTTTACTTTTTCAAGGGAAAAGTAATTAATTTACATTAACTAATTAGTTACACTCAACATTGCTCATCAAGACTGCATTTGTTTGATCAAACATACGGTAAAAACAGCAATAATGTGAAATATTTGTACATTTCAAAATAAAATAACTGTTTTCCATTAAATATACAACCCAAATTCTGGAAATGTTGGGACATTTTTTTATTTGAATAAAAATATAATTAAAAGACTTTCAAATCACATGAGCCAATATTTTATTCACAATAGAACATAACATGTTTAAACTGAGAATTTGTACACTTTTATCCACTAAATGAGCTCATTTCAAATTTGATGCCTGCTACAGGTCTAAAAAAAGTTGGTACGGGGCTGGATTCAGCTGGGAGAACATCTAGCAACTAATTAAGTTAAATGTCTTAGAGAGGCAGAGTCTCTCAGAAGTAAAGATGTGCAGATGACACTGCATCACTCTTCTGCATGATTCTGTCATTGACATTACTAAATGGGCCCAGGAATACTTCCAGAAACCACTGTTGTAAACACAATTTGTGTTTACCATAAGGACACCGTGTCCTCTGGGCTAAAGAGGAGGGATACCCTCCAGTGTGTCCTCAGCGTTCAGTTCAAAACCAGCATCTCTGATGGTATGGGGGTGCATAGGTGCATACAGTATGGGCAGCTTGCACGTTTTGGAAGGCACTCAGAATGCTGAAAGGTATATAAAGGTTTTAGAGCAACATATGCATCACCCTCCAGATTATGTGTGTTTCAGCAGGACAATGTAAAACCACATACTACTGCCATTACAACAGCATGACTTCGTAGTAGAAGAGTCCGGGTGATGAACTGGCTTGCCTGTAGTCCAGATCTTTCACCTATAGAGAACATTTGGAGCGTCATTAAACGAAAAATACGTCAAAGACGACCACGAACTCTTCAGCAGCTGGAAGCCTATATCAGGCAAGAGTGGGACCAAATTCCAACAACTCCAGAAACTCATAACCTCAATGCACAGACGTCTTCAAACTGTTTTGAAAAGATGATGAGATGCTACACCAGGGTAAACATGCCCTGTCCCAACTATTTTGAGACCTGTAGCAGGCATCAAATTTGAAATGAGCTCATTTTGTGCATGAAATTTAAAAAAAAATTGAGTTTAAACTTTTGTTATGTTATCTATGTTCTATTGTGAATAAAATATTATGCTCATGTGATTTGAAATTCTTTTAATTCTCATTTTATAAAAATATTAAAATAAAGTTCCAACATTTCCAGAATTTGGGTTGTATATATTTTAAATGTAATTTATTTATGTGATGCAAAGCTGAATTTTCAGCATAATTACTCCAGTCTTCAGTGTCACATCATGATCCTTCAGAAATCTGCTGATTCTAATACGAACTCATATTAGAAATCATTCTAATACGAACTTTCTATTTTTTTTTATAATTTTATAGAAATTGCTTTCTAGACAATCAAATATAATGTAACAAAAAAGTTAAATAAATGCTGTTCTTTTGAACTTATAAATCTGAAAAAATGCATCATGATTTAAAAAAAAAAAATTAAGCAGCACAACTATTTTTAACATTGATAACATTGTAATAATATTTCACAATATAAGTGTTTTTACCGTATGTTTGATCAAACAAATGCAGCCTTGATGAGAATAATAGACTACTTTCAAACATATTTAAAAATCTTGTTAAATCCAATGTTACCAGGCATAGATGACATCAGCCAAACAGAAAAGGATTTTCAGAGATGGAGATTTTTATGAAAGATTATGAAGAAGTATTTTTTGTGCACCAATGAATCTTACATAATTAGACCATAGCAGCATTTAACGACACTGATATCTTCTGTTACAGCTAAACTAATGAAATGTGCAACATTCACACTGTCATTGAACTAATTCGAATCATCATTGAGCTGCACTGAGTCGAACAATGACACTATCGTCTTTTTAGAGCTTCTGAAATTGTATTAATTTCATAATTGAGGAATATTGCAACTTTGAAACAATCTGTATTGTATAAAATGCAATACAAGTAAATTTGACTTGACAATTACAAGAACAAATAGGATTAATTTTAATGTGGTTATCA